>JAFMSR010000003.1:20294711-20569421 GCA_022818135.1 Saxidomus purpurata | reverse complement strand
TTGTTAGCATTAACAATGAACCCGGTGTTAGAGGTATGAAACAAAGATGTCCACAGTTAAACATACAATATGTATGGCCGCACTACTCATACACATTACAAACTTTTCTTCACTCCCGAACGGTACTACAAGACCAATTGGCCGGCGAGTGGAAACATCCCTGCTAAAATAAGTAGCAGCCAGTTCGAGGATCATTATTGAATGGCCGACCACTATGGTACAAAGCCCCCTCTAACTGTTTACGGGACACACTGTCCCTAACACAAATATAAGACATGGCCAATCAATGGCTAACTGCTGATTGTCATGGCCAAGCTAGTAACCGGTGAGCACACAAATACGAACTTCTTGTGGACTAATATTCACATTAAGCTCACCTTAATATTCACTACAGTAGACAATAACTTATTGCTTTTAGTAAACAGGCTATAGATGATAGGCAACCACAGCTACTCATAAGCGACTGAAACCTGAATTAAATGTTTAAAGCCACGACGGTTTGTAAATCATATTAAGACACTTTTGTGTAATATTTATAAACGTATGTGCATACATGGTGAACGCAATTCCTTGTACACAGATGACCGAAACTTACGATGACCTATAGATGTTCTCACCAAATTTCTGTTTAACTAAGCACAAGAGTGTCCTATGAAGCATTTGTTCATCATTCACATAAAACTGATGTCTATATCACCACTTATCACTGAAGTTTTTATCGCAATTTAATGTTCTATCCACTGTTCCACTAATGTGATGAAGACATCACTCTTGCACATGTTGCAGTTTGGTATCCGTGAAACAGGTGGTGGAAATCTCTGAAATATAAACTTACAGCAGTATCTATGGTACAATGTGTATACACTAGCTGAGTTGGGAGGGAGGGGATTTTCCAAATCGAAGTGTCCACTACGATTCGTTGGGCAGAAATGGACATAATTTACCGTTAAAACCCATGGAAATCACGAAATTCCTAACAAATTTAGGAACTGTCCAAATTTTTGACGAATAACATCCGATCTTGTAACAGAAGGATTTGCTAACATGTAGACGAACTATATTCTAACTTAAAACAGAATGATTAACCACCAGAGTGGGTCATCAAAAATAACATGTATTTATTTCAATATAGAACATAAATAAATTTATGGTGAAATTTACATGCTATTTGGAATTAATTTGATTTATTGAAATTCATTAACGTGACTCTTATAATACAACAATTATCGCTTTTGTAACACAGTTATTCTCCATTTCACTGTAAAATGGAAATGCGTCGCATATAATTTGTTTCTGTAAAATGCTTGTATTACTATAGGAACTGTTATCTCGCATTTGTTCTAACAGACAGTTTGGATAATTACTACATCACGGAAATAGCGAGACTTATGATTAAGATATAAATATTCATGTTATGTGTACATGTAGGACTGTGTCCCAGCTTTATTATAAGACCACAGTCATAATTGTAGGACAAGGAATGACGTACCATCGAACAGGTCCCAAATTTTGAAGGAAATCTCAAGATTCGTATCTCATGTAATATGTGGTAATGCTTTGATAAACCCTAATATATATACAATTTTTTTCCGGAACAGTTGTTGTATTTTGTACGTATATATATTTATATATATATTTTCCGGCATTTTAAGAAATATATATAGAATGGATTAAATAAAACTGAGTTTTTAATGGCTTTAAAATAAAGATTTAATTAATGAAATTAACTGTGTTACGCGTTTCATGAGGGAAACGTTTTCTTCTTTATAATTTATATGATCATCAACGTTTCGGCTGACGCCTTCATCAGGATAATACATAAAGTAACAACGGACGTGACGTCAAACATTTTGACGCACGTTTAGCGGGAAATAAAGTTACATAATTAACGTGATGAAATAAGGGAGTAAATTGTACATGCTGAGTATATTGTCGGATAGCATATATACAAGATTTCTTATAGAATACTTTTTTAAACAAACGGAAATAGGAAAAAACGACAAAAACTCAGCGATTACAATTACACATGTGTACAGCAATAATAATCAGTTGATGTCAAATAAAAGCTTTGAGTTTAAACCATTTAGATATAAAGTCTTGAGCTTGTGGATCCAGAAAGTTTCCTTGCAAAAACGACCAATGGTACTCCTTACAAGATCAATAGGCATAAATGAAAAAAACATTTTTACTATGATTGTCCAGATTAAAGTGTGAAGATACATAAGAAGAAAATGCTGGATCCGTGAAATTACATATATTAAACATGTGGCTGTTCATGCGCTTAGAAACAGGTTGTTTAGTTTGTCCTACATATTGTGCATTACAACGTTTACATGTAATAAAATACATAACGTTTATAGTTTTACAATTGGTATTATGACGTAAAGCATACATTTCTCCAGTAATGTTGCTAGTAAATTCTAATTTATAACTGATATCAGCACAATGAGAACAGCCACTTGCATTACAACGCGGAGAATAATATTTATGCTCATTTTGTACTAAATATTCTGAACTTACTAAATCCTGCTGCAGATTATTTGGTCGTTGATACCCAACGATAGGTTTGTAAGTACTTTAAACTTGTTGAATTGCACTCTTTTTAGATAAATTGAGAATGTCCAAATATTTGTTAATAGTTTTGCCTATATATGACATGTGATGGGTCGTATACAACAGTAAAAGGTAAATTACTATTGCTTTCCTTTGTCAGAGTTTGTAACGCTTCATCTTTACACAACGGTAACACCTTTTCAAATGCACTGTCTTATAACTCATGCGGATAGCTTCTGTTTGTGAAATAATCGTGAAGCTCCGAAAATGATTGCCTAAAATTTTCGTCATCGGATATGATCATTCTGTAGCGTTTACTCTCACTGTATGGGATTCCGTCTTTGCACTGCTTCGGGTGACATGTATAATCAAGATATCGAAATGTGTGTCTCTCTTTCACAAAGGTGTCCGTTTCAACACTGACAGATTCTCCTTTAGATATCTTAACATCCAGAAAACGAGATTGAATCCTTTGATACTGTATGGGTAAATATTATATTTGGGTGAACGTGTTTATGGCCTTGATTGACAACTGCAAGGACTCGAATGAGTGGCCCCAGACCATGAAAATATCATTTAAGAACCGCAACCATGACGTAGGTTTTCTTCAAATTTACCAATAAAGACGCGAAGGATGGTGCCATAGTGCTACCCATTGCCGTGCCCATTTTCTGGAGATATTATTCGCCATCCAATTTGAAATGATTATTTTCTTATACAAGTTTCATTTAAGCCGCAATTACACCACGTTTTAATGTGCCCTGACAATCTTTTTCTATGAGACATTTTCACGCATTTACACCGTCGTCGTGAGGTATATTTGTGTATAGAGATGAAACGTCCAGTGTCACTAAATACGTGTCTTTACTCCTGAACTACATGTATATTGATACATTTGTGTAGTGTCTATTATGCATGTCAGAGGGCAGAGCGGTTACATGTGGCTGAGGAAGGTGGTCTACATATTTTGAAATCTGCTCTGTCTGCAAATTGCACCCAGAAACTATGGGTCTCCCGGGATTTTGTATAGGTAGATTACTGTCAGGTTTCTTTTTAAGGTAACATATAGAAAACCGGCGTTCTAGCCTCTCCTGGAAACAAATCAAATACTTCCGTGAAATAACGGTTGGATTGCTCCATTCTGTCGATACAAGTTGATATATTTTGTTTTATGGAATTCATAGGATCATTTGTAAGTTTCTGGTAATTTTGGTCATCATTTGACTGCCTAAGTACTTCATTTCTGTAATATTCCGTATTCATTATCACAATAGTATTAGATTTGTCAGCTTTTTTGATAACTACATTGTATAGTTAAATCATGCGATAATATTTTAAGTGAGTTCAGTTCAGCCTTTGTTATGTAACTGTATATTTTACTACTTCTGTGAGCCTGCAGTAGCTTCTCAGTTACGGCAGTAATGTAGAAATCTAAATACATATTGCGTTCAGAAGGAGGAATGAAAGAATATTCCGTTTTGTTCAAGAATGGCAAATCTTTGTAGTTTTCAGTGCTGTTTTCGTCGTTTTTACCATTAGTTTTGTTTTTTGAATACTGAGCAGCAAAATATTCCTTAAATCTGAGTCTTCGTGTAAATAAAAAAATATCTTCAGCTAGCTTAATTCTATCGTGAGATTTAGATTTAATCCTTTACCTAAGAGTATATAGTCATCATCACTGAATTGCTTTGAAGATAAATTTTATACCATCTGTTTTCCTTTTTGTATCTTTTGTAGCCTCCTTTTTGCTTAACGCCACGTTTTCATGTCGGAAACACGAATGAAGCGCCTTTGTTTTTTTTCTCTTCGGTTTGTTGGTCGCTCTTAGAGGGCTGTCATTGCTGTTACCGCTTTCAAAAGGTTTTCCACTGTCGCCCTGTTCTTCACGGCCTCTGCATAGGTCTTGTTTGAGCCTGGGACTTTGTCGCGGTTTTTTTTATTATGGTTCGACATAAGTATTTGTGAGGAAGATTCATACGGTAGACCAATGAGCGTGTGCAAAATTTTTTACCTCATGTCGTATGTTGTATTCATTTTATAAGCCCTATGGATAAAGATATATAGGAGACGTGTACACGAAGGTGTATGTCCAAGCTACATATGTAACTTTGGACATCAAAATTATAGGACGAGGAATGAAGAAACAGGTTAGACCATTGATCGCGAGCCGGATTTTGCAAAAGAACACAGCAGGACATAACTATCCTTGCAGTTCAATATGAATTTGCTTGTCGCATTCAATTTTACTTTTCGTTTTGCTTCAAAAGCCCTTCTGTTTATAGTATAGTTCAGTACTTTATAAAATAATCATTGTCGTACAATACTATTTCCTGGTTCAGGTAGGTATGTGTTGGTATGAATTACAAAAATTGTTTATGTGACTTAAACAAAGAATTATTCAGCTAAACTGCTGCAAGGATCGCACCTGTAGAGTCAAAATGTATTATCTAAGCCCATTACATATTTGTACCCATTATTATACAAGCATGAGTTTTTTAAATTGATTTTACTATTGATTTTAATAATTCCTCCATTTTATTATTTTCCTTGTTGGTCTACTATTTACATCATCTCATTTCATGGTCACTTTGAGTTTTCAAATCCAAGGCAAAAACATTCAAACTAACACAAAAACCTCCTTTTAGTCTGTATTCATATAGAGAATATTAGGTTACTTTCTTAGTGTGGTTGAATTTACGGCGAGGCTCTGCAGAGCCGTAGAAACATTTCGGAGACGAGCCTAATAAATTTAATCACACTAAGACGGTAACCTAATATTCTTTTATCCTACCTTTTACATAAAAAATATCTTTTTCGATTTTTTCATTAATTAAGATTAAATTCCAGCTTTAAAACTGTCGCTTTGACGCGTATGAATACATTACGTCACAACCCAGTTACACATTTATTTCGATCAAGTTGATACACTACACAAACACGTCCGTGTTAGACTGAAGTGAAACAACATGCAGCAAAAATAAAACTTAAAAAGCTCAACACCTAAAACTGTTATTTTAAGCTATTCTAAACTGAATGAGATAACTTTACTGGTATGCTTTATTATTCTGCTACTGTGCTAGTCATATAAGTGACGTCAGTCAATACAACATGTGTCATGAACAGTGATGACGTGAAATATTCACTAAAAATACCGGATTTTAAACCTTGTTAGCCATTCAGGTGATAACCACGATTATTGACTGATTGCATTTATAAATATGGAACTTAAGAACACTGAAGACTGCACCATAAAACTGTATAGATTCTAATAATTATGCGCTATAAGTGCAAGTGGGTGGGGTGTCGCTGAACTGGACCCTTGACTGGAGCTGACTGGTAAATAGAAATGTCATGTAGATATACGGGACGCCCTTAGTTGCTTGGTACTGACTCGGTTGGTCTGAGACATGTAGTGAACAGTTGCTGATAGAAGATTCGAACATCATTTGTTTCTCTTTGGAAACAGGACTCTTAGCTTAGAGATGGACTGGAGCAAAAACCAAGTTGCAAAACACAAGTGCAACATAGAGTCAAATATGAGTCATACGTGCCAGATATACAAGGATACAAACTGTTTTCAATGATAGCTTTGGGATAACATATCTTTTATTCAAGAAATACTGTGATCCCGTAATTTCTGGACCAGATGTTTCCTGATAGAATGATTGACTTAGTGATTGAATGACTCAAATAAACAATATTGACTTTGTAAAATATCATATTAAAAGAAAGGACTTCAAATCTTGCAATACTGACAAACTTCAATCCTTCCAGTGACAAAAAATATATATATTTCAATACTCAATCAAGATCTATTATCACCTATCATAACTTACAATGTATGATAAGCTGAAAGTTATTAGAAAGAACTTTAAAGAAGTAAGACACAGGAGCTGATTAGTGACTTTATGACTAAAAATGGCTAAATGTTGATAAGTTCTTGTTTATGTTTGTGATGCATGGAGATTAATGTTTTCTGGCATATTAAATTTGAAGAAAAACATATCTACATGAAAATGACCACTGAGTGACTCTTTGGTTATAGGCCCTACCACAGTTCATGTTTCAATGACAAACTTGGATATTTAACCATTTTGTCAGGGTCTATATAATAAAAAGATCATGCTTGGAATAAACCCTTTAAATTCAACAACAATGGTTTATCAGCAGATCAAGCATGCATCTTTCTTAAATATTTGCAGTTTTTCAAGAATTAAATATATTCATACAAACTTGCAACATCATGGGTGTTAAAGTGCACAGACATTCAAAGCAATTTGGTCAGGGTCTATATAATAAAAACATCATGCTTGGGATAAACCCTTTAAATGCAACAACATGCAATGGTTTATCAGAAGATCATGCATGCATTTTTCTTAAATATTAGCAGTTTTTCAAGAATTAAATAAATTTACACTTGCAACATCATGGGTGTTAAAGTGCATAAACATTCAATTTTCTCCACAGTTTTAGTTCATTCTAGTTAAATTCAGATACATTTACTGTATATTTTGGCAGAGAGAGAAATATTAAAAACAGTGAAACAATCAATTTTGACAATTTAATACAACATTTTCTTAATTGAGAAAAAAAAAACATGATTAGATCTACCAGTATTTATGTATTTTGAAAATTACATTTATTGATGTTGAAAATTAAATAACAATACAAAAGAAAGCTCATGTTTGTATTTTTATTGTATCAGCATTTTTATCAATGTTTTATTGTTTACATGTACTTCATGACCGACAAACTAGGTCATGAAAGTAGTCCGTCATCAGCTGTTGCTAAGGCCAGTGAGGAAAGTTTTTCGTAAAGCTGTCCTAAATGATTTAACACTTGTCATTCATCTTTGATTTTGTACAAAATGACAATATTAGTACTAGCTGTAAAAGCATTGTGTAAAATGGCACATTGATATGAGTTGTAGTGTTTTAAAATAACTTTGATAGCCGATTAAAAGTTTAAAAATGGCGGCTAGAAAAAGAAATTCAGTATGGCAGACCGTTGCCATGTCGTGTAAAGCTTGCCTGTCGTGTAAACCTCATGTTTATACGACAGGCCGATTTTGTACAAATAAAGCAGTGATGGTAGGATAAATAAACAATACATGTCCTTTTCTTATGCACATTTTCTGCCATGCTTTAGATATAAACTTTATTCTTCAATAACTCCATGTAAATATTATGTTTGAACTGTTGTGATAGTTTCCCTCCTTTTTCTGACAAATTATCAGTATCATGTCTGGAATTTGTGTCCTTCAAAAATATATAAACCAAACCTGCATGCATCTGATATTCGATTAATTTTGTGAAATGTAGTATTTATCTTTAAATTTTATAAAAAGGAAGTCAGAATATGAATATAAATCTTGGGATAAAAAGAAAGTGAGAAGAAATGATTCAGGAGCTCGATTAATCATGTCATTTACCTGCTCAAACTTTGCGCCTGAACCGTCGACTTTAAAAATATTGAGAACATTTAGAGTCCTGAAAAGTGACATTCTGGCATGTAAACCGTAAGTCACCTTTCAAAAAATAAAAGTGAAAAGTGTTTTCTCTTGTTTTCACTTTCTGTTTTTATGACCTTTCCCGCGTAATGAAGTTTGACAGTATTTCCATAGTCTTGTTTTTCGTTTCGGCAAGACTTGTATCGTACGACAGTCACTAAGCATCTGATGTAGATTTCGTTGATACTTTATGTAAGATTATATAAAGGTCTGTACTTAGTTTTCTTTTATAAGAGTTAGTCACTTATCAGGCTAGTCTTGACGGACTGTGTACATAATTTATATAGTTCATGTTTTATATTATTGTTTACTGTTCTGTATTTGTATACAGATGTGACTCTAAATAAAAAGAAAATCCAATAAAGCGGCCGATTTAAAACTGATCAATTTTTGAGATAAACACAGACAAAAACCCATACGAGGCAAAATCAAAGACAATAGATATAGTCTTACACTTCATAATCCATACCAGCAACCAATGACTGCTTAATTATATTTTTAAGTGTGCATTTCAATCATCCCCTTTTATTCAGATTTGAAATAATGGAAATATGTTAATAACTGTGTTAAATTGCTGCGCTTGACGGCGAGGATAACGGTTCATAACTTTTAAAGCAAAACGTGTACCAACTGGATTAAACGTTTAGAAATTAAACTTACATGTATATAACTGAATATGACAGAAAATGAACATGGCTTTTAGTGCTTTTCTTGTTTTGGGATAAACATTCTCCTGGGCTAACTTCATAGGGCTGCGTGGCTAACTTCCTATTCGTAACAAGGTGAGGTATGTTTTCTTAAGAATTGAAAAGTCTCTACATACGGAATGATGTAATTTTAAAAATAAATACTTCAAAATAACTGCTAATAATATCGAAAACTGTAACTTTGGAATTTCAACCGATTCATTGTTATCATTAAGTGACTATTACAGATCCAATAAACATGTACTGTAATTAAGCGAATACAATTAATCAATTCAAACAAATTTGAGTACGAAGCCTGATATTTGCTCAAATGACTGGTTTGCTTAGTTTTGAAACAAACTGATGTAAAGACACGCTACAATTTACAGTTACAAATTTTTATTTTAATGCATAAGAGTTAGACTATACCTAATTTCTTTGTGTATGTTGTTGACAAAGGTTAGCCTCGCCAACAGGCTAGATGATAGCATATTTTCATTATTCAAGCAGAATATTTTCTGGCCCATATCTACTGACAGGGCTTGATCATCTACATTTTTGGGAGCAAAGGGAGTTAATTTAGTAAGAAATAGAAAATGAAAGGACTGAATGCCAGTCTAGACAAAGGTGAATTTCAAGGTACATACAGTACAGCACAGGCGAAACCCCACGCATATGCGTCCATGCGGCATGTAAATAAGAGTCTGAAAGCATGGAGATGCGGTGGGAAATCAAACGCGTGACGCGACATCGTATGCGGCATTCAATTGCCGCATCTGAAAGACAAAATAGCAATCAAGTGCATTCAAGCGCGGCAACGAGTCCCGCCACGTGATGCCGCGTGTCGCGACGTTATGCGGCATGTCATTTTCTATACAGGTAAAAGCGATGAAATAAAAAATACGTACTATACTGTATTGTACACATGTATAAAACTGTGTTTTTCAATAATGATGTACAATGTATTCCATATTGTAACCATTAAATTTCAGTCTTAAATGTTTACATATTTACATGTGTATAACAGTTAGTTTTAGTAACCATAAAAACATGTATGTAGAAACGTGTTTTAGAACTGTGAGATGAAAAAGAAATACCTCAACCCATACGATTACTTTGAATGAAGTATCTTAATGCAGAGATCGACAGATACTACATTGAATGACAAAGTACGACCAAGAAGACAAATGTTAAGAATAATATTAAAGCATCGTGATCACTTTAAATGTTGATAATTGAAAAAAAGGATGCTTAAAAGAGTCACGACAGAACTAAGTATTTACTGTAAATTAACGCTGAAATACATGAGAATGGGATTTCCTTATCCACTACTTAATGGACATGGTAGATTTATTTTCACGCAAGTACGCAAAAATAAGTGTAAATACAGAATGGGGATGAAAAAATTAATAATCAGCTTTTTCTCGAATTATATTTCAAAACTGCTATAAATGGATAGAAAATGATCTAACTAAGAAAAAGAATACCCACAACCCTATGTTTATTTTTTAAAATAGTTTTACAGTCATTTTTTCGTATGTATGTGATGTGCTTGCTGCTTTTAATTTACGTAAAAATAGCCCGGCAGCGATGAGAGATCATTACAGCAGTTAAGTATAAGGTTATCTATCACCGGTATTGGGTGGAAATTTGTATCTCGTAGATGAAAACGTAGTACCGGTATACAGTAAATTCTGCATATAACGAACTCTCCAGGATCTATCAAATGTGTTCCTAATATCCTTGAGTTCCTTATATCCATATATCGACGTTCCTTATATATATCGAACTAAAATACATATCGAACAAGTATTTTTATAGTCAAATCCAAACCATCAACCTGCAGTTGCTTTTGATTTTTCTACCACCTTTTATCTATAACTGTTATCCTTTTCTATATCCGTATGTAAAATAATTGCAAAGATTAATAAAGCATAAAAAAGATTGTTCATGTTTTCATTGGCAATACTGAAACAAAATAAATGGGATTTCACCCGGTCTGCATGCTTTTAAAGAAATGCTCATTATTGTTTACTAAAAATATAATCACTTGAACATCGTACTTAGCAATTGTGTTGGTATTTAGTCTAGTAACCCTGGCTTTTAAGGTAGAAAAAATTGCAAAAGAATTTATTTTGTAACTAAGTTGTAGGAAAGTCGTTACTTAATACCGTATCAAAAGTTGCAGAGTGTACGTCTTGCTAAAGCTGAGAAATAAACGTCCAAATATGTGCAAATATCCTCAATTTTACAATGGCCTTAATTTCCCACCATAGTGACGTTTTTTTTAAAGAAACAGCGCGTGCTGACGTCACAAAACATGGCGGACAAGGTTGCGAACATTTCAAACTTGAATTTTGAGCTGAATTTGACACAGGTAGGTTGAATATCGGTTACTACAATCATATCTCGTAAGCATACGTGTTTAAGTTTTAAATAAAATAGATACATAAGTGCATTAAATACGAAAAATGCTGTTGAGAAGAGGAAAAAGAGGTGGATACAATCGCAGGTCGAAAAGTATTTTTAGTGTTTTTTTCTTTAATTCTTCGTTTTTGTAGGTAGTATACACAAGCATATACATGTTACAGAACTTAAACATCATTTAGATGATGCTTGTGAATCTCAGTTTGATTTTTATTACTACGGAAGCGTGGTAGTGCCATTAATTTCAAAATACGAAATGTAACACACTCTTTACCAGTTTCGATAGAACCTTCTATACTTTCATATAATTGCAGTTTGTTAATGCAATTTCGTTATAAGTAAGACATTTTGAAAACAAGCTGTCTTAATTCCAGAGAGTGGCATTGTTATGAGTCGATTGTCAGTGACAAGAGTAGCTGAGTAACATGAAACCGTGGTGGATTTTATTTTTGAAATTTTGAAAGGTAATTTGAGGTTTTAACAGGAATACTCTATAGACTGTGCCTGGTTTTAAGTATTAAACATTGCAAAATAACAGTTGCTGGAAAGGTTCTGTGTTATAATATTCCTTGAATGAAAATTAGGAGGTTTCACCTTGTCCGTCCGTGAGTGCACAATATTTAAATCTTGTGCGCGCTATTTTTCAATAACCGCTTGTTACATTTCAACGAAACTTTATGGGAGGCTCTAGTAGTAAAAAATGTAGAAGTGAAATGTTTTGTTCAGATTGAAAATGGCTAATGTGTATAGAGTTTTTGTAAATCTCGATCGCGCTATTTTTCAATGAATTTAAAAATACCCTGTCTAAATTTTAGGTGAAGAAGTTTATTGGCAGCAAACCGTTAATAGTTATCAGTTATCTTGAACAGATTGAAAGGTAAAACTTTTAACGGGTCATTTCCACTTTATTCACAAACTTTAGTATAACTGTATAATTATATTATATTTTAAAATTACTTGTTTATAATTGCAAATTCGTGTGCGTTGTGTGTTGTCGCCGTTTAACGCCTGTTTCAATCGTATTTAAGTGATTTTTCAGGGCGAGCAGTTTACCGAACGATGGTTCCTTGGAAGGACCAAGTACTTAAACTCTATTCTCTGTATGAAACTGCTAACTTTTTCACACAAAGAGGCATTGTGTGTGTAAGGGCTAGAGTCCATGATGCTAAATCAATGATAGGTGAATGATTTCAAGTCAGCGACACTACCCACTAGACGAATTCCAACCTCCTGTGGTTACAAGAAACTTGATTTACTACGAACTCTCTGACTGAACATTTGTCATTGACAAAAGTTATTAAGAACCTACCATTTATGATGAGTAAGTCCTGTTTGATTGTGCGTTATGACCTATTTTAATTGGGAATCAAGTACACGTGTCAAAATATGTTCATCAATAAATTTCAGTGTTGCATCTTGGTTGATATGCAAAAAGACAGCCAGAACTTCCTTATTCCCGAACGAAACATGTAAGTGTGACCACTTATTTTCTTAGTTAGATAATCTGTCCAATGATCAAAGCTTAAGTTCAAAATTTAATACGGTTTTCGAAATTCTTAGTACTGAAGGTAAAATATTTAATATTTGTGTATGATTTAAAATTTGTGTCTGAAACGCGATTTCATTGTTCCCGTCGTTCATGTGATATGTTTAAATGTGACACAAATCTAACATAGTAGTACATGCATGAAATCTAAAGTTTGTTCATATTTTATATTGAAAACTCACCATATAGCACATAATCATCTTACATTCTCCATCTTCTTCATACCCAAATATACACCAAACTTTCACAATTATTTCAGGGCATAATGAAAACTTGTGCAATTTGCAAGAAAGCCGTTGTAAAAAGTCAGTCAGTTTCATTTATTGGTGAGAAGGGGAGCAATAATATAAACGTAACAAGCACTGCAAGGGGTGATGACACCAAGACTGAGCCAGGACAGCCCGTTCACAAGGAATGCCGTCAAGATTATATTCATCACAGAAATACAGTAATACAGACAAGTTCTGAACCAGCCAGATCATAACGCTCCACACAATCGTTTGAATTTAGAAACAAATGTTTGTTTCGTACATCAGACACTAAAGTAATACACAGAAAAAGTAGTTATGATGTTTTTCCTGTTAGAACACGTGACTTTCAGAAAACTATTATAAAAAAATGTAATGAAAGAGGTAACGAATGGGCAACTTCTGTACTTGGTAGGCTGGAAAACGTAATTGATTTGCCTGCAGCAGATGCTATATATCACCAAACATGTAACATTATTCAGTAAAATAGAGGCTGATGTCAAGATTGCAGCAGCTGGCCAAGCACTTATACAAGCATGTACACCAAAAAGCGTTATTGATCCATTACAGTAGGGTCTCGGCATACAAATGCACCATCATTCTGGCTCCAGATGTTTGATAGACATTATATTGACTTGGTTTCAGTGTACATGTATCATATAAGAAAGTACAAAAACTTGAAATGGATGTTACAGCTGCAAACAATTTAAGTATTCCTGATTATTTTCCCGGAAAGTTTGTGCAGTTTGTCGCAGACAACATGGATCATAACATTAGAACTTTGGATGGTTATAATCATAGCTTTCGTGACACGGGCATAATTGCATGCACCACACCTCCGTCTAGGTACAGATAGCTACTCCTAGATGTCACATTAAACCTACTGATCTTGCAGACATAGGAAAAATAGGTATAAAATGTACTTCAGACCTTGCGGAGAAGAAATACTTTCTTTCAAGTTCATGAATATAGATGGCCATACTACGACTGATCCCCATTACAAGCTAGATCAAGTGACGTCAATTTCTGTTATAATCTATAACATGTTTAGAAAGGTTGTTAATCTAGTTATATCTCATTAGAAAGGTTGAACCGTATATATACGTTTGTATGCATGCACCTGACATGCACTCATTACATGCTGAAGTCAGCATTCATGAAAATGATACTTTCGGTTTTATACACTGGGTGGGGTTTGCATTACTATAATTTTAACAAACTAGTTAATATATGTTTAATATGTATACGTAGAGTGAGATTGAAAATTGAACATACTTCATTGACACTGGGGAGTGAAAATACTTTGTATGAGTGAATATGTTGTAAAAAATATATCTTACAGCTTTTTTAAAGATTGACATAACATTTCTATTTTGCAGTCCACTTGCAGTATGTCGACCCCGCTTATACGCAAATATAAATTGTGTCTAATAATTGTTAACAAATAGGTCAATCATCATTCTTTTGTTTGTATTTGACTCTAGTTACCCCAAATCACCGGCTATATTAGAAGTTTTCTAGCGCCATTTCACAGAAAAAAGCAATGTATATACTATATAGTCAATTAGTCATATACTGTACTAGTTTATATACTATTTGCTTAATCAAACTACGAATGCTTATTGCTACTGGCTACAGTGAGCAAGGGGTGAAATGACAGATTATGAACACATTCGTGGTGATTTTATCCACATTATTTACGTTGCATATGGCGACGGTTCAAGCCTGTCATAACTTATACTTGTTTTGACAAGTCGAAAACTGGATAAGTCGAAATAATTTTCATGTTCACTTGACTTTAAGACACCGAGACTGCATGGACTGTTTCTTTTTTAATTAATTAATCAATTTATAGTATATTGTGATAAAAATGCAACATGTGTTGATGACTTTTGAACAGAAAACTAAAGAAAAATTACTTTGAGTAATAGTTAGGAATTTTTTATGTACAGTCTTGTGGGTGGGGTAAATTGACACTTGCAGGAAAAAATGTATAAATATACTGTGCACGTTTATGTGTTCTTCATCTTAGCTGTTAATATCATGCTTGATTGATCTCATTCATGTAGAAATTGCTTTAAATGACTATAAAATTATGAAAATACTGTCATACTTGTTTTGACAAGTCAGAACTGGATAAGCCGAAGTTATTTTCATGTTCACTTGACGTTGAGACACCGAGGCTGGACTGTTTCTTTTTTAATAAGTTAATTAATCAATCTATAGTTTATTGTGATAAAATGCAACATGTGTTGATGACTTTTGAACAGAAAACTTTGAAAATAGTAATGAATTTCTTATGTACAGTCTTGTGGGTGGGGTAAATTGACCCCTTGCAAGAAAAAAATGTATAAATATACTGTGTATGTTTATGTGTTCTTCATCTTAGTTGTTAATATCATGCTTGTGTGGTCTCACTTATGTAGAAATTGCTTTAAATGACTATAAAATTATGAAAATACTGTCATTTTTGCAAAATAATAAAATACCTTTAATTTATTTCTTAAAATGTAATGTCTTACTTTGGCCCATTTTTTCCAGACTTGCCCTGCTTAAAGGATCTGCAACTTTTTTTAACGAAATTATGAGGCATTGTACTACACAAAACAACTGGTTTTATTTCTTTTGCAATTTGTTCTACCTCGGGCACTTTTTTGAGCCAGGGTTACTAGTCTATATTAATTCTCTTTTAACTAGTTTATCAAAAGGTTATACATGTGAAATGTAGAAGACTATATCCGAAGTTTCCTTATAAACGGAGTACGATATAACTGCATCTTTTTACATTTAACAAAAATAAAGAAAAATCGGGCCCAAAAGAACTGTTCGTTATAGCCGAAGTTACGTTATATCCGGAGTCGCTATATACGGATTTTACAGTAATAAGGTAAACTGCCCGTCTGTTAGAACTGGAGCGGATGTACTTTCCTTCTTGAATTGTAATTCAGTTCAAATCAAATTTAACTGTTTTGAAATCAAACCTTAGCACGAGGTGTTTATGTTACATGTGTGCATCACAATGTTTGATGTTACGTCAGTAAATTTTACTTTCAACAGTGCGATCTTTTAAAAAAAACAACATCTTTATTATTTTCATAAAACATCAAACACCTATACGTCCAAAAGCCGGTTGTGATCCCGGTTAATAGCTCTTAGTTAGTTGGTAAAATGTTGGTGTCTAACTCCGAGTGTAGGAATCGATATGCATGCACGTACAGAAACCGGTTGTGCCCCCGGTTAGAGCTCGCACAATGTATACAGGTGGTTGATAAGTGGACGTACAGTATTTAGGCTGTTACTTGTATTTTTGTGAAGTTTTGTTCTTACATTTATTTACTGATTATGTGGATGCAGTCAGCGCTGAGAGATTGTTGTTTTGATAAAGTAACAATTTTCATGCTAGCAGCAATTGTTCTGCATGAATTTTCAATCAGTGCAGATCATGACCAGTTCTGCACCGTACGAAATTCACCAAATTGAAAGCTGGAAATGTCTACTTTAGAAACCTAATGTAGTACCGTACATTTAAGAGAGTTGATGCCGATTTGTTGTACATTCAGACGGCAAATAATTATCAGTTCTTATATTCTACTTTATTTTTTGTCAACTAAAAGGTCGATCAGCTTTTCCATGAAATCTATCAATAGATAAGTTTTTATTATGTTTGAACTATAGCACTTGTATTCAACAATTTACCGTATGTCTATTCATAATTATACGAAGACGGTATTTATGACAAAGATATCAATTTGAATATAATCCAAGGAGTCAAAATACCGTGTGGGATTTATATACTTATGACCCCTCAGATTATTATCAGATTGACCGCTTTGTCATATACACCAATTCATTCAATTCAATTCATTTTTTTAGCAAATTCAGCACAAAAATGCCTTTGGCCAATACACTACATAATTGCAAATATGGCAAGGACAATACATACAAAATAAATACACATACATACACTCATTCACATATACATAGACATCTTCACTACCTCCACATAGTACACATAGTATAGAAAGTATAATATCAATGACCATCTTTTTGTTCTAAATATTCACTGCGTAATTGAAATGCATCTCTTAGATATATTTCAGTTATAAGCAACCTTCCCTTACTTTTTGATGATAATATATTTGCAAACATATGTATGTTCGGCCATGATATGTTAGCAAAATATTTATTTCGTACATTAGTAAAAAAGGATACTCAGATTCTACCTGACTGCGTGTATACAATTTGCAGATCCGATCAGGTCTAGCTACACCAGAATATCTACCATATTCAATTTGTAATTGATGTGAACTTAATTGTTTTCGCAAAACATCACTCGTAATAACATCAATATATTTTTCGAAACAAAATTCTGTTTTAAATTTTTTCTATAATAATCTAATTTAGGTGAAGCTTGCAAAGAGGTATCCCAAACTTGTAACTATATACTTGTCTTTTAAATATTGTTTTAGCAGAGGTAGATAATCAACATTAACATTAAAATTATTCCAAATACCACTGTTACAGTAGCTACTGTTATCTAATAGACGCTTCACACTATAAGCCCAACAGTTTTCATTATTGCTATTGCATTGTTCAATGAATATTCTATACATAGGAGAGTTTTGACAATGCATTATTTTCAACCAATGTTTCAATGTTCTTTCTTTACAAACAAGTGATAATGGATATCTGACAAGCTCACCGTATACTGCTACATTAGGCGTCTGTTGACGTACACCAATTACAGTTTTACAGAATCTGATGTGTAATTTATCAATATCTTTGTAATCGTAAATGCCCCATACTTCTGAACAGTATAAAAGAATAGTAACATCCATCGAATCAAAAGTGATAATTTAGTAAATAATGATAGAATACAGTTATAAGCCTTAAAAGCTTGTTCATAATTATTGAACTTTCACAGCATTTTTCATTTTATCTGTGTAAGTAAAATCAATCCCTAGATATTTTAAATTATCAACAAATTCCACTCTTTCGCCATTGATAGACCAGTTGTTCTTATTGTTGCCATTTTGTGGAATAGTCGGAAATCATGACTAACTGAGCGTGTAAACTATTTGTAAATAAGGCAATGTCATCAGCAAACAAGAGCTGTCCCTCACAAGTGACGAATGCCCCGAAAGAGGTGTCTGACAGTCTGTGTCCTCACCATGTGCTCAGTAAATGTGCTATGTGATTTTAAAATCCTTCCATGCATGACATAATTGCCATGCCTACTATATCCCATTAAATTTAAACACTAAGTGTGAACTTGACCTTTGAGGTAGAGACGTGGGTCTTGCACGCGACACGTTGTCTTGATGTCCTAGACATTTGTGCCAAGTTATTGTAAAATACTTCCATGCATGACAAAGTTACAGTCCAGACACGAATGTGTGCATATATAGAGGATTCTATTAACTTCAAACTCTAAGTGTGACCTTGATCTATGAGGTAGGGACGTGGGTCTTGCACGTGACACAGCGTCTTGATGGGCTAGAAATTTGTGCCAACTTATTTCAAAATCCTTCAATGCATGACAAAGTTACAGTCCGGACACGTGTGTAAGGGGCGGGGGGCGCACAGACGGACGATGCGATTGTAATCTAACACCCTTCGGGGTATAATAAAAGCACAAACATCGACAAATAGTGCATAGAAACATAGCGGTCTAGATTAATATTTTCAACATAATCAAGACGTTGACCTACTCTCGAATTCAGGTCACCGTTTAGATATATATCACCCTCCATGGCACTGTAATGCATTTTATCATTATTTAAAGTCAAAATCGTAGAGGGTAGACGCTGAGTTTCTAAAAACATTCGAATCTTCTGGTGGTATTTAGAGCAAATCATTTACTGTACCAAAATAATCTCTTTTCAATCTCTATTTACGCTTGTTAATTCAATATTGTCGAAGAAGAACTCTTTTATAATAAATAACCATACCACCACTGTATCGTTTAGCTTTACGGTTCGATTTCGGTCTAGGACAGTTGAAATAACAGTACCCATTTATTTTGATATTTGAAAGCTTAGAACACCATGTGTCAGTTAAACAAATAGCTGAAACGCATTCATTTTTTGATTTAAAGAAAGGAAACATTTCAAATTATTTATATCTATTTCTATCTATATGCTTGTTTAAAGGAATTTGTTGTCTTGTTAAAGGGTCTCTTATTTTGCTGTGCATGGATTGTTCTACGTGTTCGAAGTTTTTCTCCAGTGTAGCTGATATAGTATTTCCACAATCATAATAATTGGACAAGGAATGACATCACAAGAGATGGTAGACCACTGAGCGGGTGCCAGATTTTGAAGAAAATCTTTAGTTTCTTACCTCATGTCCTATGTTGTAAATGCTTTAATAATCCCTGTGATATAGATGTATTTATACGTCATACATGTACATGTAGGTCTTAATTCTAGCTACGTTGTAAGACCATAATTAATACAAGAAAAACTGTGATACAAAGTATCACAGCGGGCCCACAAACAAAACTAGCATGTAAATATTTTGGAAATAGGTGATGGTTGATGTTGAGGCATGGCCCCAAAAGAACTCAAGGAAACCAATTCTGGTTGAACATGCAAATTCTGACACGACACCACATCTAGTATCGAAACCTTACTGTTATCGAATAATATTTATACAGTATGTCCTCTATAGGTCGTTCCTGGTATGTCTTAATTTTCACGGAACAAAATTACAACAAGTTTTAACTGATTTAACTTTTTAATGATTTACATTTGTATTATTATACTCAGATATTTTTCATTAATCTTATTAGATAAATAGATAATATAAAATTTTTAATCAGTCACTACCACCAGGGTCTGATATATTGAATTCAATGGCTATTCATCACGCGTGAATTTCGAAATATACGTATGCGCTAAAATTTATTATATGGAAACCAACAACAAAGCATGAGATCAAATTCAAGTTACATGTAATAAATGCGGAGGAATTGCAGTTTTTTATTTACTCCAAAATACTGCGAATTGCAATGTACCGGGTCTGTTATTGCCCACCCCTAGTAATTACGAGCCTCTCTACCATGATGTATTAAAATTTCATAACTTGTCTAAAACAACAACTGAATGTTTAAATAGCAGGCTATTATCTTTCATACTTAACATATTAGACTCTAGTAGTATTTTGTATATAATAATAATAATAATAATAATAATAATAATAATAATAATAATAATAATAATGATAATGATAATGATAATTATGATACAATAACATTAATGTATGTATGTCTATTGAATGTTTCCGCCAAAATTAAGTGTAGCAAAAGAATCATGGTAAAGTTTGAAAGTTTTAGTTACAATATAATAACTTTTATTTGTATTTATATATTGAGTCAATATCTGTTCTTTGTAAATGACAGCATGGTCTAGGGAAATGAATTTGATTTTCCCTTTAGATTATTGCATTTCTGTCTACATTTATAAATCGTATTTAAGATAGATCTATGTGATTTCTTACAGTTATTCGTACCTAAGTACGAACTGACTTCGGAAATATGCAGACCTTTTCGTACCCTTTTCGAACCACGCATTTACATAAAATACAACAATTACAACGTGTTTAAAGCATATGTTGTCATATTTCAAAAAGATATCTATCAATATCTCTGTAAAGTTAATTTGCTGATAAGTTTCAGTTTCATACCTAAACGCGTATTTTAGACTAGTTTCAGACGCATATAATAAAACGGACGATTTAAAGGTATGTACACTTTTGATGATAGAGGCGTTAGCAGGTTAAAATTCGTTGTTTTTTATGTTGAATTCCGAGTTTTGTAATTCAAAATTCAAAAGTATCTATTGGTTCCATAATGTATTACTATGTTTCGATAGTTTATGTCACAAAAACAATACTCTTGCAGCTTACACGGAAAAATCGGGTAAAAGACTTTAAATTATTCGGCCTGACTAGTTGCCTTTTAGATCCTCTCCGGTCCGACTAGTTGTGATCAAAAGAACGACAACTCAAAAACAAACGACAACTCTTGCCTTTCCAAAAACATTGACTGTGTCTACAGTTTTCATCTCAAAAGTACCTCAATTTTTCAATGAAGAGAGGCGCATATGTTCGATATGGTGCTGAAGTCTCCATGCACCTTTTACTCCCACGTATTAAATTTAGCGGGCCGCTGCATAATAATTAAAGGACGTTACAGAGGACATGGAAGTCCAATTAGTGTGTGCAAAGTTTCCTACCTCATGGTTTATGTTGTACGGCTTTTATAAGCCATATGATAAAGACATATAGGATACGTGTACACGTAGGTGTTGTCCAGGCTAAATTGGGACATCATAGATATAAGACGAGGAATGAAGAAATAGGTAAGACCATTGATCATGAGCCGAATTTCGAAAAGAATCTTAAGTTGCAGAAGAATACAGCAGGACATAACTTCCCTTGTAGTTCAATATGAATGTACTTCCCGCAGTTTTTACTTTTCTTTTTATTTAAAAAGCCCCTTCTGTTTATAGTATAGTTCAGTAGTTTCTATAATATTCATTTGTTGTGTGATCCTATTTCCTGGTTCAGGTAGTCCTCCATGTCCAAGTCAAGCCTGTGAATATGCAGGAACATTATGTAAACTATAAAACACAGTGTTGGTATGAATTACAAAAAATGTTAATGTGATTTTAACAAAGAGTTCCCGTGCTAAACTGCTGCAAGGATGTATTATCCTGACCCATTATATATTGTGACCCATTATTATACAAGAATGAGGCTTTTAGATTGGTTTTACTATTGATTTTAATTATTTGTCTATTTTATTGTTTTCCTTGTTGGTCTACAATTTACATCATTTCATTTTATAGTGACTATGAATTTTCAAATCCAAGGCAAAAACATAAAAACTAACACAAAAACCTTTTTCTCTCTCTTTATATAAACAATACATGTCATTTCTTGTGCACACTTTCTGCAATGCTTTAAATATAAACTTTATTCTTCATCAACTACATGCAAATATTATGTTTTGAACTGTTGAGATTATTTCCCTCCTTTTTCTGACAGATGTATCAGTATCTTGTCTTGAATTTGTGTCCTTCAAAATACACAAAGCAGTGCTATTGTGCTATTTTTGCCAACCTCCAGTTTAACTGACAGGTAGTTTAGACGTAATAAAATACAGCTACACAACTAATATCCTCTGATATACCAACCAAAGGTACCCATTTAATTATATTTGCCAAAATCAATTTATCAAAGTAAAGTGTTTTAAACCTGCTACTATCATTATTTACTATTATCATAATCACTGGATCAATTATCTTTCATCATTGTGCTATTATTCTCTAGTGTATATCGAATGCATAATAGTTTGGCTTTAAATTGATTGGATAGCATACTAGAAAAAATGGTTTTAATAACCTGTGAATCAGCAAAAGTTGAAATCTAATGACATTGAATTTATATTTCTGAATACAACAGAAAATGAATAAGAGAGTAAGAAAAGACGAGTCAACTATGCCCGAAGAGTCACTACAAGAAATAAGTTTCGCTAACGGTGCACTTGAGCTTGAAACTCCTGCGGATGGTGCGACAATAGAAACCCCCCCAAATGGCGGACTCAGGGCATGGCTAATAGTGCTTTCTTGCTTTTGGATAAACTTTCTTCAGAGTTTGATGTATGTTACAATCAGGTTCGCTCTACTCAGTATGTCTTCGAACACAGGAACAGACGATGAAGCACCTGAGCACATTTCTGACCAGTTCTTGATTATATCTGATATTTATGGTAAGTTAATTCCTCTACATTTCTTATTTTCATCTTCATCTGTTATATTATCATTGTATTATTATGTTTGTTTGGTAGTTCGTATATACCAATTTTTGGAGTTAAAACGCAAAAGATTTATGATATCACAGAATTGGTTCTTTTAATATTGCTGCTGTTACTCAGAGTTACCGAAGTATGTGATCATGCGATGTCCCTTAAAATATTTATCACATACATTTAATTCTTATAGTTTATTTTAATGATGCAAAATCTGAATAAGTAATACTATTGCTTATTTCAACACCGTTGCTATAAGTATTATCCCCGCCTCAAGGACTCCCTGCTATCAATACAGTACTTGAAACACTGCTCCCTACTGTTTTGATAGCGGGGGACACGGGTTTGAGTCCATGAGGCGGGAATGATAGTTATAGAAACGATGTTACTGCAGAGCTGCATTAGTATTAGGGGACACAAGGCTGTGTTCATGTAGATGCGAGTGGTGGATGGGGGCACTAAGGAATGGGCTGAAGCCAAGGGCTGTGTTCATGCAAGTAGGCGCGTTTGTACGTTGGCTTGTTGGGATACATGCAAAGGTTAATTAAAGCGATGCTTTGTGAAAACCAGGTGCCACGGGGCGCGGGGAAACAAGGTGCCACGGGGCTAACTTCACGGGGCTGTGGGGATATAAGAGGCAACGGGGCTAACTTCACGGGGCTGCGGGATAATTTGGTGCCACGCGGTAACCTAACGGGGCTGCGGGGTAACTAGATGCTAGGGAGCTAACTTCACGGGGTTGACATTTAAGCACGTATATTAAAGCAATTGAGACATGTAAGCATATGCATCTAAGTATTTGACATTTATGCATATAAATCAAAGCAATTGAGACATTTAAGCACATATATCAAAGCAATTGACATTTGAGCACACTTATCAAAGCAATTAACAAAAACAAATACAGTCGTACAAGACTGTCTAAAGATTTCTATTTTCTCTAGAATCCCTCACCAGCATGCTTTATTATTGGGGTGAAGATATAATAATCTTGCTTGTCACAGTACAGATAGCATCTTCGGATTGTTTCTAATAGGCATATCAAATTACCAGTAAGGCATACTTTTCTGGGTTGAGCTGAGGTTTATGAAATATATTTATTCAAGATGTGATGAGTTAAATCATGGTAAAGGTACCAAAATAAAAATGTATTTTGAAATGTCTATAATATAACGGAATGGTAATTTCACAATGAGAGTGAAAATAAATTGTTATTGTCACAAAATATGCAAAAAGTAAACTGAAAAACAAAACGTGGGGGAAATAAAAAGCCCATTTTTGATATCTGATATATCTGTATGAAAAAGAGTATGAACCACCATTTAAATACAGTTCATACATTTCTTATACAAAAACAGACGGAAGACTAAATCCAAAACCTCCTTCCATGGATTTACATGTAGTCTTATGACCTTTGACCCTGAAAATTTACCTTGACCTTTAGCATACAAGGTACGGAAACAACTGAGAAGTTATTTCAAATGTGTCTATGAATGATTACAACCCAGTTATACAATACTAGGACATAATCACTCATTTCCAGTTTCAGCCTTAAGTTTTACCTTCAACTCTTTAACTTAAAGGTAGCCACCAGAGTGCTCTACCTGGCACATTTCTGTGGTTAGGATGCCAACTGTGTGAAGTTTTTCAAAATTAGTCGCATGCAGAAGTTACAGCCAAGATACAGAGTACTGGTTGATACATTTGTAACCCTACATTTCATTGGCCTTCAAGATAGCTGCATGTGTGTGGCGCATGACACATCATTTTGGTATAGGTAAAATATGAGTATGAAGTAATAATCAAATATCAGTACCAAAATCAGTCTACCTAGGTCTATGTGAAAGTTACAGTATATACATGAAGTACTAGTATACATCCCTGAATTACTAGTTTTGAGTCATAATTGTGTTCTTGGCCTTCAGTTAGTGGTTTTGGAGCATAACATACCCTTGCGTTATGGGCATCCACTGTGTGAAATTATTTGAAATTCGGTCCACCAACATAGAAGTTATAGCCTGGACACAAAGTGTGGATGGACGGACTGTTATGAAGCACACCTATAGTTGTCCCCCCCCCCCCCCACCTTGGATCGGTTGGGGACTAGTAAAACGGTCACACAAATGCATTTTTGCAGTTCTTACTTCGGAAATACTCATTTTAAGTGCATAAAGTATTGCTATATATATTTCCTTAAATCATGATTGACATTGAACAGTAATACCACATTGACCCTAATGTATATTCATCATTTGCTGAAAGAAAGACATAATTGGCAGTTTTCCAAAGGCTCTTCTTATCTTTAACTTTATCTTTCATAGTGTCAGTTACGTGATAACATGGCAATTGCTGTGCTAAGAATCGGAATAGAAAAAATAAATAAAACAAGAGCTGTCAGTAGGACAGGGCGCACGACTTTTCTCAGTTTTGTCAATAAAATAGTAAAAGGCAAACCCAGAATCTGTATATTTTAAATCTGTAAACAGGGGCCATAAATTATACAGCATGACAGTGCCAGTTGCACACGATACATCAAGTAGGAATTTCAAAGAAATTGAAAGAGTTATCTACACTTGAGTGTCATGATGGTCCATAACTAATTCAACTTTTAAAGTAATATCTCAATAAGTGGATAAGTATGGTTGTAAAGTACAAAAGGCCACCGTTTAAAACAATCATTCACAGAGTTACCTTCTCTAGCCTAAAGGTTGGGATCATGATGTTAAACAAGCATCCCGGCTATCAAAGTACGATGTACCATCTAATTATGGTTCAGTCAATAATTGGTTTAGTACAAAAAACTTTACCAATACAAGTAGACATGTCATTAACGTTACATTAAAATAACAACTGACCTAGTATACTTCCGTGCGGGACTCCGCATGTGACTGTACATGGAGATGATGGAACCTTGTTGGTGTTTACTGTTTGTTTACGATCTGTGATGTATGATCTAAACCAATCAGTAGATAAACCACCCATTTCTGTAAGTTTATTGCACAAAATAGTATGATCAACCGTGTCGAAATCCTTTTGCAGATCGAGTAGGGCCATGCCTGTATACAAACCCTTTGCATGTTTTTAGTTTAACAAAATCCGTTAGGTGAATGAGACATGTGTCAGTAGAGTTCTTCGTTCTAAAACCTGATTGACACTCAAATATCAGTGAGTTCTGATTTAAGTCATTTGATAACTGAATGTAAACAGAACGTTCTAAAATCTTTGATACAATACTTACTATGCTTCAATGTTTCTTAGTCAGAAAGGGCCATAATTCTTGCAAAAACCTTCACAGAGCTACCAGTGTGTGCTCTTGTCAGTCGATGGAGGTATTGATGGTTAATAAGTATTGTAAATTTCAAAGCATTACCCGTTATAGTTTTGAAAAGAGTAAAGTGATGCGGAAAACTTAATCAAGTTCAATGTACTTTCTACATCATAAAAATCGAAAAGTGGCCATAATTCAGACAAATTCTGCACTGAGTGGTAATGATGGTAAATAATTATTCTAAGATCCGAAGACTTATATCTCTAATGGTTTTGCGAAAATGTGAGTAAAAATTAACCAATGTGTGACACCAACGCTGACGCCGAGGCGTGTAGGATAGCTCCCTTTTCTTCAAGAAGGCGAGCTAAAAATAAACTCCCTTACATGATGAAAAATTTAAGTTTAACATATTACACTTGTTTATAAAAAAAAAACAAAAAAGTACAAGCATTTAATACATGTATAATGCAGTCTTTGAAATACTGTTTTGTTGGACTGATTAAGTCGTGTAAAATAATTATTACAATTATTATTACAAATAATATATTTTTTGTTTCACGTTTATCGAACGTTCTCATTTCAAAGCTCCCTTGGCTGCGTTGGTAATGATATTTCTTGGTTATGCATCTACTGTATGCATAGGGGCTGGTGTCGTAATGGCAACGCTGATCGGTTTGTCATTTCTGGGAGACGAAGGTACCGAAGGTTTAATAAGATTTCTCATATATGGCCCTACAGGTATATTCTATTTAATTTTACAATATTGTAATCTCTTCTCTTCATGTACTGTCGTTAATATATATTAAAACATCTTAAGAGACAGTCGTCTTTATAATAATTATTCTGTATTGAAGCTTCAAAGTTATCCTTAAAATCCGTACCGTTACCGTACACCAATTACGTACGGAGAAAGGACCAAATGAGACTGTGGTAAATCTTCTAATATATTTTACTTTTGTGTTAAAAATGCGTTTGATAAGAATTTCAAATGACTCTATTAAGTAGTTACAATTTGCAATTTTCACGGGTTACTGTAAGATGCAGAAAGTGTCTGAATTTGTGAAACATCCACCGTTATTTTACATGCCAGATGCGTAGCACCGACTGGTTTGATTTCATCCCATAATTTTGGTGACTCAGATTGAACATTACATGAAATACATTTATACCTGTAAAATGCATTTAGGATCATGTCAGTCTGGGGCTGTATGTATTTTCAAGTCAAAAGTAAAATGAATTAAGTTCAATGATTACTTTGAATTTCCTTGGGATGAATAATTGATTTACTGATAAAAAAAATGATCTGTGTTCTATATATTTACTCTAAAATAGTGTCGACGTTTGCCAGTTGTTCATATGCATTTTGTTTTTTCACGACGAAGCGTTATGAGAAAGCGTTTCTTACTTTTTGCAATATCATTGAAAAAAAAACACCTTCGCTATATTTTATGTACTTATGATTTAAAAGGCAACGTTAGCACTATTTTGATTTACAAATTCCGGTAATCGCCTGTAAGACATCTTTCTTGGTAATATAAGTGCTACGAGTGACTGTAACAACCGAAGTGATCATGGGACTTCAAAGGTAGAAAGTAGAAACGACTAGATGGGCCATACACTCAAAACGTGTTTCAAGGCTACCTCTAAATCTTGCAATGTGAATGTATATCCAACCAACTATGTGACAATGATTCAAGAATGCATTGAAAATTACATGCAAATAGTTACAAAACAGAATTTTGGGGCAACATATCCAACTATCGGTCTCAGTTCCTTCGAAATTATTAATAGATTTAATATGTTTATAATTATGTCTTGAAATTTTGAAATTAGAAATTATTTTCGTAAATTTTTGTTTAATGAAGAATGCTCCTTGTTAACTTATACACAATGCTATCATTTACAACTTATTGTTTTACTAATACATACGAATAACTACTTTTTGTTTATTATTTGTAGCGGTGGGAATTTGCTTCATTCGACTGGGAGTACTAATACCTATGCTCGAGTACTTCACAACTAAGAGGATTAGAGCATTATTTCTGTCAGGGTTGGGCTTTTACCTCGGTCAAATCACCCTCATTGGATCAATTATAATTTTTCCGATTTTTTTCACATTCAGCTGGAGTGTATGTTTAAGGTATGAATTAAAGACAATAAGACATTGATATTACTAAGACAAATTAACCAGATCCTCCTGACCTATTTTAGCATAATTTCACAGCCAATATATTCCGAATGTATTGATTTTTTTATGTCATTTCATCTGAACATACGATGCTTTTTGTAAACGAAGAAATGAAAGGCAACCAAAATAACTAAAATTATCACTGAACGTAATTTTAAAAACCTACGCAAATCCGCCTTGTCGGAAGAAATTGCTTTACATTATCACAGTTATATTAACCTCGCAAATAATAAGTCGCATGACATTCGACCTTGATAATGAACCAGTACATGTATCTCCATACAGATAATGAAAATATTTCCAGTGGTCGAGACACGAACAAACAAGTTATCTCTTAGTGTGACATTTGATCCAACAGAGTTGCGGAACATGGGTTATGCACGTTGTCTTGATGAGATGAACTATTGAACCACTTTTCTTGAAAAGCCTTCAATGGGTTAAGGAAATATGGAGCGGACACGAAAAACAAAAGGACCGACCGACCAACCGACAAGCTGTTTTAAGGGAGTTCTAATTATTGAGTTAAAGGTGAATGCATGCAACCTCTTCCACTGTTGAAGCGATGAAAAATACACTTGATTGAACTTTATACATTTAATTGTTAATTTATTTACAGGGTAGGCTCAGCACTCTGCGTTGGTATCGGATTGATAGGGCTTACTTTAAAAAACCTAAAGCTTACTATGGAAAATGACCAATCGGTTACGTTTGTTCAGAGAACGCTTGGACTGGTGAAGAAAGATATTTTGAGGAGCGTATTACTATGGATTACTTGCATCGTATACTTTTTTTACCAGTGGGGTAAATGCTTAGTTATTTAAAAAAAACTATTTACGTCTTGGTGGACTGAGACACGTGTGGTATTAGTGTTTTTGCCTAAGGCACACAACGTGCTCCGGCTGAAATTCGAACCCGTGACCACACGAACAATTAAATGAAACTGAAACAGATTTATTAAACTGTTTTATTCACAATGTTCAGAAATGATAGAGCTTGACTTTGAAATAGAATGTTTATTGTTTTTTCTATTTTTTATTTAAAATAATTTGAAATTATTTGTAAAACATGTAGCTTCTTGATTAAAGTCCCATTAGCGCTTTGGATTTTAAATTACTTGTAGCTATTATATTGCCAAGAAAGGTGTGAAAAAAATGAAACAAGGTATACATCAAAATTATTTAAGAACGATCATTATAGTATCCGTAAATTCATTATTCCATACAGTGATCATGGGACTTTAAAATATCATTATGACTGATAAGGGGTCTTTATAAAGAATACGAAAACACCGAATGTGGTGATGAACATAAGCGTTTTGTCTTAAGAAAATAGCATGTGTATACTTATAGGCCACTGTTCACTGGAGATGTTATATATAAGTCATTGCACTTTTGTTACCACGAAAGCTGTCTTACTGGCGAAATTGGCCGTTATTTGTACAAAAACAAAATACTGAAAAAACTGCCTTTTATAACGAAAGGTCATATTACAAATAAACCAAATGCCCTCTGGTGACATTTATCGTTTTATGAAAGAAAAGCACACGTCAATATTTTAATTATATCAGTATATTCATTATTGTGTCCAAGCAAATTCAAAATGATCAAAGAGACTTTAAAAAGCCCAATTCAGGGATAACCATAAACTTTTAAACTGTTTCGCAACTGGTGAAGATGATTTAATTAAAATTAGTTTCCATGTAGTTTTCATGCCAATATAATATCAGTGCTTTGATGGAAGCTTTTCTTAATTAATTACAAAAGTATACATTTTCAGGAATTGCGCCTGGGCAGGCATGGATTAGCAATCCAGAGACGTCAGAACGGTTAAAGTTCGATGGGGATATTGCTAAGTCACTTTCCTTTGGCCTCAGTCAGCCAATCGGTTTGGTAGTAGGAAGTTTGTTTGCATGGATGTTCAAGAAAGCTGCACTTAAGGAAGATAGTTGGTTTGTTCCTACATAAATTTTCATTGTTGGCAGTTAAGATACGTTACTATTCGTATTTTTCATGGAACAGATTCAAAATGTTGTAGTAGAACGGATGAAAAGCACTCATAATATCATGCAAGTAAAACATTAAAAATCTGATAGTAGTACATGTCTGTCGAATTGTAAGCAAAAGAATGCTTGCTCATCTTTACCATTGTCTTTTGTTAATCTAAAATGAATTTTACAGCTACGTTGGTAAGGAGTCGAATGCTTATTTTCTACTCATTCTATTACACGGTGGGTAATCACATGATCAAAATAATCTCTAAACGAAAGTAAATATATGAAAAATGTTAGAAAATGATAAAAGCCGTTTAGTTGTGAATATAAAAAGTAGCCTTACAGTATCTTATGACAACATTAACGTATTCTATAACTACTCAGGTTCAACAACAATCACCTTTTGATTGTGCTGAACACTTCAAAAATGAATTAGTTCAGTGTCCTAAAGTGTTTATCACAATCGGAAGGAGACTATGATTTAGACCTGTGTAGGTCTAGAATACGCTAATGTTGCCATATGATAGGCTACATTTCATATTTAATGCTAAACAGCTTTCAGTATTTTTTAGCATTTTTTCATAGATTTACTTTTGTTTAGAGATTATTTTGATCACGTGATTCCCCACCGTGTATTAGTAGGTACCTGACTGTAAATAAAAAAGATCGGAGCCAACACTACTCGCAGTAATACTGTTTTATATGTACATTTTTGTTCATAATTATTTTACATTGTTACACATTAATTTATTTTCAGGTGTCACTGTATAAAGCTGAAAAACAATCTTTGGAATTTCATACTTGTTGTATTAATGATAAACGCTTTTACAATGGGTATTGCTTGCTTCGTTGCGCCTCATGCCGTCGACTTTGCCTTCTTCGTCTCTTTCAGTCTGATTTACGCCGCCTTCGTCGGTAAGTTTTATAAATGTAACTAAAACAATACAAGAAAGAAGTACAAGAAGCACGAAATCGGCGTTTTTTCCATATTATCTACATTAATTACTAGTCATAAAGTGTGTAAATGTTTAAAATTGTAAAGCTAATTTCGACTGATATAATTTCATTTCTTCTTTCAGCATTTTGTGAAAAAATGAGAGACGATATCATACCTGAGCAGTTTGGAAGAGATAACATAAGAATTGTTGAAGGTCTTATTCTTATGGCAGCTGGGCTTGGTGGTTTAATCGCAAATGAAATTGGCGGTAATGTGAAAAATTGAAATAAACATTGATTTCAATTTTCAATTAAACATTGTTATTGACAACAACATTCTTATATTCTTGTTCTCCAGGAAGATTTGGAAAGCTATGTTTTTATTCATATTTGCTTTGTTTTATACCTTGAATATAATAAATTTTCGATAAGTCATGCTTTCTATCTGAATAATTTCAAATAAATGAAAAAAATAAATACCGCATAATGATACTAATCCTTAACAAAATTATTTTCAACTCCGATTTCTGTGTTTATATTATAGCTGAGATAGATGATGTTTGGTCGAACATTCCGTATTTTGGAGGTGGAGTGCTAATGTTTACAACCGCTTTTATCGCTTTTGTCTTGTTCCTTAAAGAAAGGAAAGCTCTTGATCAGATAACAATTGGTGGCAAACGATCCAAAGTATAAACAAATACCAACATGGAAAGTAACAGTATCACAGAAGGGGTGGTAACGCTGACGTCACACAATAACAGCTAACACAGTGTTGTTTTTCAAAGCGATGACCATAGACAATCAAATTTACCTAATCAGACCAAATCATCAGCTCAACTAATTTCCATGTATGACTCGGAACTTTTGTATAAGCTATAGATAATTTGCAACACAATAAGAAAATACGAGAAGAGTTCAAAAGGTGTCCGGAAAACTCTCTTATTTCTTTTAGTAACAACATAAAACAAGAAATATTTTCAAAAGGGAATGTACACAAATTCCCTTTTAAGGACCCAGTTTTCTAATAACAACCCATTAGAAAGCAAGCCTTATTTTCAATGTTTAAAAAATAACAGCAACAACTTCATGTCTATTTTTCAAACTTTACTTTTCAGCCGTTAAAATAAGCAATGCAGAATTGTCACCGTTAGGCTGGCCAAACATTTTTACAAGTAATTGCAAACAGTTTGATCAATCAAGTGTTTGGTCAGCCAAACAACTTTGAAATTCAAAAGTACATGATCAGCAGAGGAAAGACAGTGTTTGGCCAGCCTAACAAATAATAGATAATAAATATTTTACACAAAAGCATTGATACTGAGACAAATGTTTGGCCAGCCTAACAAATGATACAGCTTTCATACAAAACATTCAGTAACATAGGCTTAAGTATTGAATATATCAGTTAAAATTCATCCGAGGTTAGGCTGGCCTAACAAAATGTAAAATCAGGTGCATTTCTGAAACAATCTTGGAGCTAACAAATGTTAAAATTACTGAACTCAACACTTGTTTGGCCAGCCTAACAAATGAAAAATCTCTAAATTTTCACACTGGTCAGCCTAACAACTTTAAATTTAAAACTACATAAACAGCAGAGGTAAACAGCGTTTGGCCGGCCTAACAAATTATCAATACTTCACACATTGTATTCTGAGACCAAGACTAACGTTTGGCCGGCCTAACATATCATAAATATTTACACTTATTGGTGTTTTACACAAAACAGTCAAGAGTTCCAGACTATAATGTTTGGCCAGCCTAACAAATGATAAATGTCTTAAATTTCACATCGATCAGCATAACAAATTAAAGATTCAGAAGTACATGAACAGCAGAGGATAGACAATGTTTGGCCGGCCTAACAAATAATTTAATTTTTACATCAGAGACCAAGACTAGTGTTAGGCCGGCCTAACAAATGATAAATAATTCTCTTAAAGCAATTTAAGACCAAAACTTGTGTTGGCCGGCCTTACAAATAATAAATATTTCAAACAAAACATAAAGAGTCCAAATCTAGTCGTTTTCCATAAAAGGCATTCAGAGACCATGACTAGTATATACATCTTTATCGCCTCCGTAGGAACGAAGATTTACATACAATTGCAAGCATTCAAAATTACATTAGATTAAAACAAACATTCATTCTCAACACAATATATACATTACAAAAAATTCTCATAGGAGTGGCTGTGTTTCCTATATAAACATATAGGGAATGTGTTGAATTCTATTTTACGATAAAATACAGCACGTTTATCCGTGGACAACGTGCCGCGAAGTGACATAATAACATGACGTATGTTAACAATAGTGTCCATTGGCATTTTGCGATTTGAAGTAACATTGATGTACTGCTACGAGTTGAAAATAGTTTGGGATAGTTTTCAAAGGAAATGACGTGTTAGAATCAAAATAATAGGTATGTGCCAATATTTTATTGTTAAATAAAATACAGTAAGTTGTTCAAATGCGAAAAAATTATGCACTTGTGACTTAATTACTTTGCATTCTTACTCCTGACTGTATTTTATTCAACGACAAAATACAGGGACACATTTATTATTTCTTAAATAAAGATATCATAAAAAAAATCAACAACAATAAAAGCTTTTAACATTCACATAAACATTGTTATCAGCGAAAGCGAAAAGTAACATATGTTAGAATGTCAAAAAATGATCAGCATTTGTACTAGATCAAATAACTTTAGCAAATTCTTCATGGAAGAGTTTGTTCACATACATGTACCTTCTTCGGTACAGCAAGGTTAACACAGCCTTAAGCAAAATCTGAAAAGTTGGGTAATGGTTAACATTTAAAACTGTTAACTGAATAAATGTATTTTTGTATTCAACATTTCTTTTGCCAGTCTAACTTTACATGAAATTTTTTTTTTGCTAATCCTGCCACTATGAAACACAAGAAATGTCTATTTATTACACAAAATATCCCTTAGAATGTGTCTACTAAGATAGGAAGCATACTGCAACCAGTCATTGAAAACATAGAATTCACATAAGCCAACTGATGACCTGCATGCACAACTAAAAGATACTGAAATAGGGACTCTAAATACTTTATAACCATTAGTATGTTGTTTAAGTAAGTCAGGAGCTCCATAACAAACAATGTAAGGACAGTCACAATCATTTTTAGAAAAGATATAAAAATCAACAGCCATATATGGAGATTCACCTCATCTGTCAATGGAATAACCACAAATTTGCAAAGATGAACCAATCGCTGTCGCTGTTGACCTGAAATTTTTGAAAATATTGTTTTAAAACAAAAACAAACAGTATGTTTCATTTTTTATTACTCATCATCATTGCTAACTTTTAATAAAGCAACATGAGTGGAGAATCTGTATCATACTAAAACGTTTTTTAAATGTCAACCTTGGTGCACAGTAGTTTCAATATGACAAAACTTGAACTGGATTTGTATCATATTATCATAATCTAACACACAGCACTTCTTTATCATCTCCAGTTCAGAATCTCATGATTGACTAGGGCCTTTGATAAATAAGGCAGAAATAATTCAGCATAATTTACAGTTTTTCTTAAAAAAACTATAAGCATAGCCTTATTTAGTTACTAATTTGAAGAGCTCTGGAAAAAAACCTCCAATTGGACATCAAAAATGTTGAAGTCCTAGCCTTTCCAAATACATGTACGTTACATGCATCATTGACTGTTCAACAATGAGATCACAAAATATTTGTTCAGATAATCTGTCATTGTTCTCAGTATTGTTTCTGAGATAAGACATCCAATTTAAAAGCCAATTAATGTATTTACCCTTGTGTTTCTTTTGCTTTGGTGCATTTGTACTGCCTTGGTTTTTCCTCTTTTTTTCAGGTTGTCTTGTCTTTACTTGCTGCTTCTTTCTTTTTACTATCACCTAATTAAATAAATTTGAAAAAAATAATTTTCTGTTCAAGATCGGGAAGTATAAAATGTATTATAATTTCAACTAAGCTATATTTACTAACTTTTATAGCTTATCTGTATGTGGTGACCTTCCAACAACAGGTATCCTTAACAAAACTGAGTTTGGTTTTACTCTATTATTCTGACTTTATCTCAGTAATGCATGAAAGGGGCCAACAAACTAACTGATCCGACCTAGATGCCCAGAATTAATCTGATTGCTTTTATCCTAGTAACCATTAACACCTTAATTCTATAACAATGTATAAAACAATAAGTTCTTAAAAAAAATATCACGTGAAACAATATGCCACCCAAATTATACCCTTAACCAAAAGAATATTGTAGAATATTGGCTATATCAAAAAAGTTAAAAGAAAACAAAATTATTTGTTCACAGAAATAAAATTGATATAATTCAACAATAAGACTACTGGTAGCGTAATGGTTTCATCACACGGTACTTCCATGAATGACACTTAAATAAACAGAGGTCTATGTTAGCTAATATATCATTTCAAAAAGAAAATAACAACAAACCTGTTGGACTCTTGTCTCTTTGCCAATGATGTTTTGTATGTGGTCAGGAATATCTGTGTTTACAGTATTTGCTTGTTCATCGATTTGTTGTGGCAATTCGTCCAATATCCAATTTGTTTTTGGTATTTTCCTACAATTGTCTTTTATACTTGCATAAAATTTCTCCCAAAATTCAACAGCATGTGGATTTTTAAATAATGTTTGCAATTTTTTTATTTGTTTCAGGTTTTTTTTCAAAATCTATTTTACTGTAGTCTGTTTTTACATTTTTAGGTATACCCTTTGGTTTACTAGCCAAAATATTCTCTTCAACAGATATCCAGTCTAAGTAATGGGGTCCTTTATAAAACATCCTCACTGACTCCTGGTGTTTTTCAAATTTATAGTGTAATGGGAAAGATATTTTGGACACATCAGCTAAATAGGGTTCCATCCATGCCTTAACATCATAAATCTGACCGATTTCTTCTGGCTGCGGTAGAATATTTATAAGTTCTGGCAGAGTCTCAACATCAAAACCTTTCATTAGCTGTGACACCTTGCTGAAAGCTGCATCAATATCTTCATGAGTGTGGCCAACATAGAGAAAGGAGAGATGCACCTGCAAAAAAAAGGATATTTTGAAAATCAGTTTGATCCCTGTTGTAATTATTGTCATTAACATACATGTTATATCAGATGTCAAATGGAAGAAAAACATGTAAAGTATCCAATTCTCTGAATAAACTCAGCTAAAATTATAACTCGCAATCAGCCAGTTAAATGTCAGAATTTGTCTACAATATTTCTGAACAGTTTGTATTTCACTGAACTAGGATGTGGATCTAGTTGAACATAGTCTTCAATTTTACCCAATCACCAGAGCACAAAGTGTTCATGCTGAGCTATTGTGATTGGTCCACTGTCCAAATGAAAACCTAAATTAGGTCAAAAGATCCACATTGAGCCTGTTGTGGTCAGCATTTCAAGCGATTGATTGTATCATAATTTAAAAACTTAAACATGGCTCAGTGATGTTTGCAACGTTGTTATACCATTTGAATTGCCACCAAAACTGATGTTCATAGAGGTCCTTTATATAATTATAAGTACATTTCACTGATGAAATTTTTATCAATGCTATATTCATAGAAATGACAGGGAAGATTTTCAACCAGTTAAAGCTTCTTCGTCATTCATTAAACTTACTTATTATTAATAACTTTACTTATCTAATACTATATACATTGTACTTAACTATTTTGGAATAGAGTTTCAAAATAAACTTCAATCTTTATTATGTATGATCTTTATAAGCATTCAATATTATGCAACTATTTATACTTAAACTTACCTCACGAAAAATGTTTTGATCAACCAACAATTCCAGGAAGGCCAACACATATTTATTTTTATTTTCCCTTCCACAATTGTCTGCCTGAACATAAAGAACTGGTGGTAATGTGTTGTCCTGAAATGTAAAGGGCATTTAAGGTATAAGCTTGAGTAAATTTGAATTAAAATTCTTGAAGGTTAATGAAAAGATAAACAATAGTATGAAAATAAACTAGAACTATTAATGAAGGTGATGAATGCCCCCACACCCCCATCCCACACATCCCACTGACACAGAAATAATTTATGTAACATTTGATGCTTTAATTATTGGACCTTCACAACTTAAAGCATGTCTCTAGCAATATTTGTGCTAGCTATGTTTACTTGTCTGTCACAGTGGACCTTGATTTTGTCTTCTCAGGAAAGATATGGGGATTTTCATTGTTACAAGGTTTTAAAGCATCAGGATTTGTTAAACTTAAATTTGAAAAGAATGCGCCAGGAATAAAAAATGTGTTAACTATCAACATATTTTGACAGCAGCATATTTACTGTTTCCAGTTTTAATCTGAAAAAGTTTTGATACTCACATTGCTATCTGCAGCTCTTTTCAAGGCTTTTAGCAGCACATTTATGGTTAAATTTGGATCATGAGGGTATTCATTTACATCCACGTAGGTATGAAATCCACCAACACCATGATTAATAACACCAGTCACTCTGGTCTTTAGTAAATCCGATGGGTTCACATCCTAAAAGACAAAGGCAAAATTAATTAACAAAAATAGAGTTGTATCAATCATGTGCAAGATTCAAATTAAACTGCCAAATATTCTGTGCTTTCACATCTGTAGGTATAATTTACAAGCAGATTTTTGCACAATTAGCACTGATAAAAGTCCCACTTATTTATGCTGACACGAAAATTATGCTGCATAATTCAGACACTCATGGGGAGGACTGAGGGATTTTCTGAAGGACATGGTAACTGACATTTCACTACACTGGAATTGCGTTTTGTCCGAACTGACCGACATTCAATAAAAGTAAACAGTAACAGTAAAAAGGCATGGAGAATAGTGCTTAACAAACTACAAGGAATCAAGTTAAATTGTTAAGCACACATTACCGTGCACAGTTTAACCACCAAAGGATGAATTAATCAGCTGGACACATTTTACTATTGGAACTATAACAGGATATATTTTTCGGCATTGGTTACATTGGAAAACAATACTCATATTGGAGGGAGAAACTATTAGGTATTGGTTGTGTGTTGGAATGGGCATAGGGCAATATAAGAATTTGTATTTAAATGTTTGTTAAACAATCTTACCTTTGATATCCTTCCAGAAAAATGGGGAAGATTTGTTTTTGCTGAAAAATCAACAAAAATATGCTTAAGAAAACAAAATGCCTACAACATTAAATGTTTTCTTTGTCAACTGCAGCTGACACTAGAGAATTTTATCCATATAACTTGACCTTAACCGTGGCTCTTATAATTCTGTTCAATCAGTTTCTCATCAATATTTCTTTGAATCATATCATGTAAAAATTAAGCTGACATACTAAACTGTCAATATTGTATTAAACTATTCCAATGTACTAATACATGTTTAAATTACCACAATTCCACGATGTTCTGATCTAATGACCCTTTTACACTTTCCACTTGACAAAAAATGGAATAAAAAATCTGCAACATATTATTCTTAACAAGTCAGTAGGGCAGCGCGCTTGACTTTTTTAGTGCTTGCCAATAAAACAAAACTTTGACAGTTAATGTGTAAAAACAAGGGCTGAAAGTTAATAACCTTTCAACTGCCAATGAAATGACATCTGGAATGTATAACTCTTTTTGTTTGAAAACATACTTTTAAATTGGAAATTAATAACAGCCTGAGAAAGGTCAATAAAATGCTGTCATGTTTTTCTGTCTATCTGAATGGTTACAAAATATTAGTACAAAAATAGTTTAAATATGTTGTTACCCTCAAACTAAAGGTAATTTTGAGTGTAGGGTAATTAAACCATCATGATCAGTGAACATAGCCACTATTTTGAGCAACATAAATTTGTTAAGAAAAACAAGGATCAACTTTGTTTTCTTCATGCACATGTCAACGCAAATACTTTATCATTACTGAGGAAAAATGTGTAAGCAGTCAATTAGCTCAGGACAGCATTAGCCCTGTGTGTGAAGGGTATGGGGCTCACATCCTCGTCTGACTAAGGATAAATATTTTTGTCACCCTTCTCTTACTACATAAAGGAATTTTATAACAAGATCTAGCTACCCATCATTTTTGTCACCATCTTTTTTAAAGTTAATTCGTGTTTTCTCTTTTGTCTTCTCAATATTTTGCCAAGCTGACCAGTGTGAGTCTCTATGTTTCTGAATCTTAAATCACTAGCATATCAAAAGTGTAAATGTTATTTGTGGATTTCACACAATATTCTAAGTGAGTTTTAACTACAATGTACCTTGATCCATTCCATCTACTATAAGTGACATGGATTTCAATGGACACTTCCTGCTTGCATCTCGTTTGCCATAATAATACCTCCTTTCCATGCTGAAAATATAACATGACAATAAAAGTCCTGTGAATGTCCATTACTTATTAAACTGTTCGATACATTTGATACAATAAACATGAAAACCTAAAGAATGCATACAAATTTTCTGCTGTATGTCTGAGGACCGGAAAAGTCTTCTACCCACAAACACAGGAATTAGGTTCAACTTTCATTTCTACAGCAACCAAAGATGACCAAAATTAAAAAAACTTAACATTAATTGCCTTCTTTCGCAAGACCAATTAAATTTTGAAGAAGCATATTATCTAGGTTTATTAATCTAACATTTACGTACAAAAGGGCGGACAAGAAATATTGCAATGCAATTAAAATGTTGTGAAACTATGAGATATATTTGCTTTCATCAAGAAATTAAAAATCATACAGCACTTAAAGGGCAGAAGTATTTTAGTTGGAGACACTTTTTGTCACATACCCTGTCTGTATTTGGTAGCTAGTTGCAAAGATAGGGTATACATTTCAAAATAAGTTGAACTTCTTGGAAAGTAACATGAGGACATCATATTTGTATCATGGCTACTGCATATTTGTATAGGAAAACACTGTACTGTATTTGTGATAATTTGCATTGTGTATGGGGGCAGAGCTTAGACCGTGCTCTATCTGAAATAGAGAACATGATCTATCTGCAATAGAGAACACTTTTCAGATTTTTTTCAAAAGCAAAAAAACAAGCAACAATTGCCAAAGAAGAAAGATGTAGCTCTGTAAAATTGACCTAAACTTAAATGTTTAAGAGGAATGGAAGGGTGGACATACATATACACGAACTCGAAACACGAGTGTCCTGAGCAGTTATCATCATGCAGTTTTCATTTGTGAAAGCATGATGTCGTCGGCATCTAAAAGAACTTGTGAAAGAATGATATCGTCTAAATCTTCTAATTGACTGAATTCAAGTTTATTAGCCATCTGTAACAAAACAATATCCTGCAATTCTAAAATATCCATAATGCAGAGTTCATCTATCTTTCTTAGCGTTCTTTTTTTAAGGGAACTGACAAAGATCAGAGTGACCAAACAATATTAACGTGATCCCACCCATTTTGTTACGTCACACGATGTTTCGGGGCCTGCGAGCTGTCAATCAAAATGTACATGATGGTGTACGTGCCATTATCAACGTGCCATAATACAAATCAGATAGAGTGACTGTTTGCTCAAATAATTACGTCATTTTCTCGGGGGCTACGCCCCTCGAAATAACATAATTATTCTCGCAAACAGTACTCTATCTAATACTTAGACCACAAGCCATAGTGAAGCAAAGTTATAGTGTATAGAAGCATGAATGGCTGACATTCACAGATCAATTCAAAGCAACATTACATTAAAATAATTATTTATAGTATGTTCCAGATCTATCATAATTCTGATCTTTTACCACAGTAAGATTAATGGAATATACTTCTATTAAATTTTAAACTTTCATTACTATAACTTAGTTATCGAACTTTACTTACTGCCGCCTTTCATGATGTTCATCTTTAAGTTGACCATACATAGCCTTTGTCTCATAATCTACTGCATTTTCTCGATGCTTCTCTAATAGTGTACATGTTGCACACTTTGAAAATGAGTTGGTCTGGAAGGAAAATGTTTTTATTTGATAATATACTATGGTACATATCTGAATAACAAAGTCCATTGGTTAGAAGCGGATGCCAATGCTTATATATGTTTTGGACGTAAAGTTGTTCCATGTCATCTTGTGCTATCAATAACTTTGGCTAGTATTAAAGTTATAAATAGTAAATTATGTGTAAAGGTCAAAGCCATATGAAGACTAAGGTAATAATTCAGTAAATCGATGGTGTTAATAGATACAAAGATGTTGTGAATTTCGAGTAAATCATGATTAGGTGCATTTAAATATCACATTTAGGTCAAAGTCACAATTTCATACATCAGTGTGATCATCTTGTCCAAAGAAATTATGTAAACGAATTGATCATTTATTTCACAATCCCTGATCATTCTTAAGGTTAGTATATATATACATGAAATTTATAAGTTTTTTTATGCACTTATAACAACTGAATACAAATAACAATAATAACATCTTAATAACTTAAATCATAATTAAATTTTGTTGAAATTATTAATTGTTACCTGTTTAATTTTCAACTGTGGAAAGTAAGCTTTCCAAATTTTGAAGAATTGGGACTTGCTGACTGGATTTTCAACTTCAGTAAGGTAGCTTTTATATACGGACAGTTTTCTGAATTTGTACGGTAACTTCACATCTCCACTGTTTGGCATTCTGTCGCCATAAAATGATGCGTAGTCTTCTAACCAATTTATTGCAACTAATGAGTTCTCATTCACTTTTCTTGGGCATCTTCCTGGTGAATTTTCCTGATCTTCTTTACAAGCTTTAATTGCACTTGTCAAAGCATTTTTATTAATTCTAAACACATGAAGAAATGCTCTGGAGCAAACATCCAAGTGATCATCAATATTTATAAATCTATGTTTACCTTTTAAATATGAACGTTTGACATAAAGCTTAAGTAGATGTTGTCTTACTGTAATAGACTGTGACCAATATGATAGTCGAAGATTTTTCATAGTTATATATGACACTTTTTTCATACAAATCTGTCCACAAAGGCACTTTTGTCTCATTGAACTTTGAATATGTTCTGGTTCCAATGCCTTTAACTTCAGCTTCTTGGCTCCTTGCACCTCCTCTGAAAGCATGAATTTATGTATCATAAAAATGTTTTAAAAGTTTTATTGTTTCAAATTATTATCCCAAAACTAAATAATCTTCAAAAAATAAATAATATTAACTTTGAAAGTATCATAACTTAACTTAAAAGTATCAGCTATGCAGTTCCAAAAGAAAGTGTGCACTTCCTAATTTTAAATACTTCTATATTTAGCAGACGTATCGGCTTCAATTTTCGCACACTATATCTCATGTGTATTTGTCATAGATCGATTGCAAAATCTAAAATGTTCTCCATATTGTACGTAAACAGATCTCAATTTTGGTACCGAATATATAGGCTTTCAGAAAAGAAGTCGATGAAAAATCAAACAAAGTGCACACTTTCTTTTGGAACTGAGTGTATGTAGAGTTGTTTTTGAACAATTAATGGGTGTATACGATTTGTTACAGAAAGCCTCTATATTGATGAATTGTCAAAAATTGAGTCATTTTGCACCATAAAGGTTCTTCTTTGAAATTGTATTTAGTTATCATTTAACATTCATTGAACACGATCATAATCTATGTTAAATTTTCAAGAATATAACCTGCTAGATGTAGGGAGTGCCCCTTTAAGCCCCTTCATCAAATTATGCACAGAACTGCATAATTATTATTTCCATATTCGTCTTAACACAGTTCATGAATCTTACAACAAAAAACCTTTCAATTTCAACTTTATGATGAATTAAATCATATTTTATCTTTGAAGAGTTAAGAGGATAATGTCCACCTTTACAACATACACATTAAATGAAGGGCTAATGTCTGCATGTACAAAATTGTGCTAAGGGAATAACGTCCTTTTCATGTTTATTACTTTGACTGGTATCAGACAAGCAAGTTGTTTGAAACTGCAGAACTTTCAAATGGAAAAAGTATGGTCATTTTTAAATGAAATGATGATTCTTTGCTGGAATCATGCTCTTTACAAAAAAAAAGTTAACATTGATTTTGCACTTAAAGAGATTGATGAAATACCTGCCCTTATATATGATGCAATGTTTTATTTACAGATCATGTCCATATGTTACAGTATTTAAATTAAGCAAATTTGTTCAAGTACTTTCTAAGCTAGTGAAAGTGGCAAAATAACAGTACATCTGTTGAACTAAAAGTTAACACTTACTACATAAATATGTGTTAAGCTGTTTTGCTGGTTTTTGTTTTGCCATGACACGATCAAATTGGAGTTCTCTTTGGGCTTTTAAAGGTGTGCTGGACATCCGTGGACCTCTAATATTGTCTTTCAATTCTGTAAGCCACTCTGCTTCTTCCTCGAATCTCATAAATGACTTATCAGGAGTGTATGATTTCGCAGCAAATGACTGATTGGCAGGAGAACATATTAGGGATGTCCCTAGATCATTTTTACTGTGCATTTCTGGCTAACACAACAGCGAGGATCCCAGATCATCCTTTTGCGACTGTTTAGAGGGTGTCACCAGAAGTGAGGTACCCAAGGTATCATCTTCTTTGAAGGAAAGTCTTTCAGGAGACTGCAGAAGAGAGGAACCTAACATATCTTCTGCTGATAATGTACCATGTGACTGGTTCAGAAGCCAGTCAGGCTGTGACGTAACTTGGTTTATCTATAAATAAAAGATCAGCATTAAGAAAATATATAACAAAACAAAGGGCTTTAAATTAGCAATCACAAACAAAGGTTTTCATAAATCAGCCCCTGTGTATTTATCAAACCTACTCATGAATGATACATATGCAACTCCAAATTATAATCTTCGTTCCTAAAACAAAAACAATTTTCCTCATCCAATTTAATTAAATCGCGTTATGAAATACAATTTTCTTAAATTCTGCTATGGTTGTCTGGAATGAAATCCCGGTTCAAATCTTACCTTTGATTAATTATACACGTTTCGCACTACAGAATTTTCTTAGAAAACAACTATGAGTACATGTATAGCCATGATTAATTATAAAAAGAATGGTTGTATGAAGTAATCAAGGCAACTTGCTAACAAAAATTTGATAGGTACATTGTATATATATACCTTTGTTTAAATGTTTTGAAAATGCTTGATTTTGTGTAAAGGTATTCATTAATCATATGTTGACGGACCCAAGTGAGATATGCTGTATATATTGTTTATTGTGTAACCGTCGTGAAATAAAGCATATTGAATTGAAGTGAATTTAAAACGCTGATGTCTAAGAAAGTACATTTACTTACTGGCTTCAAATTCTCAAATTTGGTTACCAATGTTTTTTATTCAAGAAGTTAAAGCAATTAATTAGCAAGTTCAGTAGATTACAGTTTTAATCCTGCCCCATGGGGGTTCTGTGGACACCTGGTACTTTATGACATACAGTACTCAAAAATAAATCACCAACTGACTGTGTTGTTTTAGGGAAGTGAGGTTATGTCACATGTTATATACAAGTCTATGAAAGGATATGAATCATAAGTCCAGACAGAATGCCAGAAAACAAGCATGTTGCAACAGAATTTCAGTTCTAATTTCTACATACAGTAGTTGCATAAAAAAGTTTCGTCACTTTTATTTCCATTCCACAGTCTCTAATATAGTATTTAATTGGTAATACGTGTACCCTTTATATATTACATTACAAATATGATTTTGGCAGAACTTAAAATATAAAACTGATGTTGATTTTTTTTTTAAATTCAAAGCGTTTCAATTAATGGAATATATAGATCCCTTAATGATTATACAAAAATGCAAAACCTGTTGTTTTTTTACTGCAAATTTTTTTTTTTTTGGATCATCTTAGTTAATAATAGTAAATCTAGTACAAATGACTCCAAAAAAATTGTAAGATATTCAAATAAATGTGACTTTTAAAGATGATGTTTTGAGGGGACGGATATCACAAAATTCATAATGTTTACACTTTTGAGGGGACAGATATTACAGATTCATAATGTTAAAACTTTCTTCAATATTATAAAAAGTAGTGGATAGATTTCCATCATTTTTGGAAATGTTAGTATTGACAACATGTGTTACAATACTACGACAGACATTTGCACTTACATAATCCATACAAAAATTAACAACTAGGGGACGGACATTACAGATTTTTCTACACACTCAGGCTGAAATTTTGCAACATATTTGATCATGAAAATTTTATGGTTGCACACTTCTGTAACTTGGGCAGTGTAAGCTAGCATTGTTTCCAGCTTCATCTGTGATATTTTACAATTTCAGGTCATTATGATTAAAAGAGTTTGCTGTAATTTCAGCACATTCAGTTTTTCCAGAAGACAATAGTCAATGGAAAGGACAATTAGAATCTATGCAACTGTTTTCCCCCATGATTTGTTAAATTAAAATATTTGACTTAAAAAATGTTGCATTTTACATGTACTAAGCATACTTCATGAAATTACTGTACAAATAAATAATTGAAGTTCTATGGCAACATGTTTGTAATCATTTCAATTATTGGGACATCTCCTAAAATATCCAGGTCTAGAATGTTACACAATCCTACTTCCCTAAAAATACAGTTATACAATATTACATAACCATCTTCCCTAAAACAACACAAGCAGCTGGTGATCTACAGATCCCCAGAGGGCATTATCAAAAGACAAAAGGATTTAAACTGAGTACAATATACAGAGTCATAAAACCACACTGAAGACACCACACAACCATTTAATCTTTCTTCAAATAACAAATTTAATAATTAAGGACCCAGCTATTTATGACAATTGAGAAATGTAAAGGATGTTTTATCTAGCAGGAAAAGAAAATATCTAAAAAAAAAAAAAAATAAACATGGACCATATTCATTTAAAAAAGTTCTATTATTTAGAAAAAAAATTGAAACTTGTTTTAATGCAACCTTTCATAGTGGCTATCAAAGTTTTATATAAGAGATTGATCAGTAATTTATACTCCTAGAATGATTAACATTACCATAGTTTTAACCCTAAAATAACAGTTTCATTCACATCTGAATATAGAAGAATCTGTAAAAAAATCTTTTTTGACTATCCTAGTTAAAAATATAAAATCCACCCTTTCGGTTATGAATAACCTTTCTTTGAATTTGTCAATAACTGAAATTATAACTTGGTAAAACTTGATTCTTATGTTTTTAAAACATGCACTGTGTTGAGGCATCATTCTTAATTATAAACCAATGTGTCCATTTTGAAAGGTAATACAACCAATAAACCAATAAATAATATTGAATGGGCAATAATTCATTCATGATGCAAATAGTTCCTTTAAATGAAGCATTTTGCATTCATATACTGACAGTCCATCAGTGCACTGCAGTGATAACCCCTGTGAAATGCAGTTCGTGAATTCATTCATGAACATTTCAAGCCTTTCAAGAACGGTTCATGAACTGTAATTAGTTAGTTCTAGATTGGTTAGTTCATGTTTTACCAACTCAAAATAAATATTACTTTATCTTGTACATGTAACACTGTTTTCTATACAGTATGGGGTGGAGCTTTACTATGATAAGTCCATATTACTCTACGGACTTATCACAGTAAAGCTCCACCCCACAGTGCAAATGATCACAAATACAGTATTGTACAGGTTTTCCTTTACAAATATTATATATACAGGTTTTATTATATTATACGATCCCTGATATTTACAAACACATTAAGAATATGAATAACACTAATTTACTTACCAAAAAGAAACAGAAATACACCGTGTAGACCCCCATCTTCATCTCCTTATGCGCGCGTCATCAAACCGTGTAATCTGTTTGACCTCAATAGCTTATTCCACTATATACATATAGGTTTATCGGGTTGATCATCGTTTAATTCAACCATGTTTATTTCAATTTTAGGAAATTAAAATTATACATTCGTTAGATTTATTTACATAGTATGCTTTAATAGTTTTAAATATGCAGAAAAAACCCGATGCTTCGTCTTATTTGGGTTGTCCCGGTTTATCAACAGATCCACCCCTAAAAATCGAGAGTGGACTGAACCATTCTTAATTACACACGTACGTCACTACGCGGGACATTTGCACCAGAACTACTGTACACAGTAAAACGACATCACTTTTTAGTTTTGAAAACATCAGCAATTAGAAGATATGGCCTGGTACTTGGACAGAGTGGTTGAGAAGATTTTCCTTGTTAAAGATGATCAACATGAAGAAATAGACAGTGTAGAAGCAGGAAAGATGGGGAAAGTTGAGGTAAGCCAAAATTCAATATTTTACTCTTTTTTTTAATGTATGACGGGACTGTACAGTTCTGTATATCAGATTCAGATAGTACATCTATGTTCGACAGAGCAGACTTTAATTGATACTGCCACTACCGGAAACCTAAAGATTTAATTTAAACCAGAATGGAGGATCTTAGACTCTATTTACAGAAAGGTCTTAAAATAAAGGTTTTCTTAATATTCTGTTTCATTCCATTTTTCCTGTTATCTATTACAATAGTTCTTTTGCAAGAAATATGATCAAGAACATTCATTCAAAGCACTTGCCTGTCTATATTCAATTATAAACACTGAAAGTGATTTATCAGTACAGTTAGTTAGTGCCACTTTCTTCTAATTCCTTAATTAACTGATCTTAAACAAGAGGTTTGTTACCAAAAAATAACTCAATTGTGTATACTCGGTAATCAAATTATCACCAAATGCTGCTTATTTTCCAATTTATCAATTCTCCAAGTGCTATTTTCATTATGTGAGCCTAGAGTAAATGATGAGAATCTTATAAAAGCCAGTTATATGGCTTAAAAGAGGTCAGCATGATACATTGTAAGTTCAATTGGTAGAGCATGAGACTTGTCATCTCGGGGTAGCGGGTACGATACCAGGGGCTGACCAACTAAGATGAGACTCAAACCAAGATTCCATGTATGGGTGCTATACACCTGACATGTTTAAGAACCAGGGATGACTCGCTGTCTCTGAAACTAGGACGCTTTGTGTATCTTGCACTGTATCCTCCGAAAACCTTGAATAACTAATTTCTGCTTGGGGCAATTAGTCATATGGATAAACGGTACCAAAGATAAAAGCCTTACGTACAATTCAATAATGGAGGTCCACCAATCCTGCTCAAGGGATAGACAATGAGACCTTGAGAAGATAGAGTAAATAGTACTAGTGAGAGTTATATGTGTCTGAGTTAAAGACTATTTTTTACAAAGCACAACTTTCTAATTCCTGAAAAGTAAAATTTGAATAATTCTTGCTAATGACTTAGTGATCATTGGCATGATTGTATGAACAAATAAGTGATTTTTTTAATCAATCACTTGAAATATAGATCTGCTTAAAGTGCAAGTATTACATAGAAGCTGACTGAAATGATTAAATTTTACTAATGTGTATGCAATTAAGAGAACTAATTTTCATTAAATTTTGAGTGTCATGAAATAAAATGTTTTAAAACCCTATTTCAAACTTGATACCAGTAGCCACAGCACAAATGTTTAAAATCTATATGTGAATTGACAGTAAGTCAATAAACAGGGTGTCACTTTCTGTACAATCGAATTTTCTTAACTGACTCTAATATACATACAGGTTGACATTTAGTTACTAATAAAGAATAAAATTCCAGTAATTCTAGACTTTTTTTCTAGTTGTTACGTATTATTTTAATTTCAGCTGTTTTAAATAGAAATTTTTCTTACAAACCTTTCTTTTTCAATCATGTCTGAAATACTTTTGTTGTATTTATACTAAATAGTCAGAACTTATGAAAGAAAAGGTAAAACTTAGCCCTTATCTAAACTGTTAAACAAGTACAGCTTTCTGTTGAGGAGCGTATTTGTGAATAAGGGACACAGAAGTATTGTTCTCATTTTGTTGAAGAAACCTGCTGTAAAAACAATGTTAGAACAACTGTTTGAAATTATTTGTGCATTAAAATTATATCGTCTTCATTTTTTTTTTTGATCTTTCAATGTAAATATGTCTTCTTTGTAACTTCAAATTCTGCCTTCAATTCAAATATCTTAGAGTACTTGTTTGAATTAATTACATGAAACAAAAATGGGAGTAATTAACACCTCAGTGTGTCAGTTTTATCCAGATATGATATAGGTGAGAAATGACTAAGGGGGAAACGACTAGGGTGTGAAAAATCTGGCTACCATACAGGATGCCATTTATAGTGACATTACATTCCAGTTCATGCAAATAATGATAAAAATACTTTCTTTATATCACATCTAAAATTAATTATCAAGTTAAATTCCTCACAAAAAAACAAATATTCAATGTCAAAACATATTTAAAAAACTTAGAATAATATAACAAGTTTTTTGAAAGAGAAACAAATGATTATCATTTAAAAAACCATCAGACTAATGTGTATTTCAATTTATGCCCAAACACTTTGTAATGAAACCCATGTGTTAGTCATATCAAAATGACCCACAGAACAACTTCTTTAGTTGAGTCAAAGCATATGCTCTTTTACTGCACTTCTTACTGACCATAAGTTTTTTGACTCAAGATAATTGTTCAATTTCACAATGCTAAAAACTTGCAAGTTTCTTGATTTTTCCTTGCCTAAGTTTTAGCCTCAGCTCCATTATCATGACACTTTTTACATAGAGGGCGCACTGTTGAAAATTTGGTAAACAATTCTTCCATGTACAGATAACTATCATCCAGAAGTTCATCTTCAGTGCCACAGTAACAACCGTAGAGAGAAGTGAATTAGCCTTAACAAAAATGTAAATTAAACTTTTTGGGTGCATAGAATGACTGTAAAACCCCGGTCTGTTTGTCTGGTCGTCTGCGCTAATTAGTAAAGTAAAACTGGAGACAAATAAAGCATTTAATAGCAACATTTTTTCATTCAATATATTATATGCTTTTCCACTTGTAAAATCCATTGAGGGGATTATGACTGCTATGCCATTTTTGGACCAAGGGGATTTTGAAGTACACTATGGACAGCCACCCCCAGAATTGCACACAACGTCGTCTTAATGTGCTAGACATTTATGCCAAGTGAGTTTTAAATCATTCAATGCATGACAAGGTTACAGTCCGGACATGAATATGTGCATATATTGAGGATTCCATTACCTTCAAACTCTAAGTGTGACATTGACATTTGAGACGTTGGTGTCACACCTTGGTTAAGTTTTTCGTACTACCACACTTTATTTCAAAACTATTAGAGGTATGGCTATGAAACTTACAATTCTTGTTTACTATCATAAACTCCATCTACAGACAAGAGTACATAACTCTGTCAAGGTTTTTGACAGAATTATGGCCCTTTTTTACTTAGAAAGTGTATTGAGCTTGGTTAAGTTTTTTTGTATCACCTCACTTTATTTCAAAACAATTAGAGGTATTGCTTTGAAACTATGCATACTTGTAACATCATAACCTCAATCTACAGACAAGAGTACATAACTCTGTCACGGTTTTTGTCAGAATTATGCCGCTTTTTAGCTCGACTATTCAACGAATAAGGAGAGCTATCCTAGTCACCCGAGCGTCGGCGTCTGCGTAACCACTTATGTTACGTTTGAGTTTGTTAAGTTTGCGTACCACCTCAAATATTTTCAAAGTCCATTGACATATGGCTTTGAAACTTTGCACACTTGTTCACCATCATGCCCCCAACCTGTACACAGGAGGAGGTAACTCTATCAAGCATTTTGACAAAATTATGCCCCTTTTTCTACTTAGAATTTACGTTAAAGTTTGCGTACCACCTCAAATATTTTCAAAGTCCATTGACATCTGGCTTTGAAACTTCGCAGGCTTGTTCACCATCATGTCCCCAACCTGTACACAGGAGGAGGTCACTGTATCAAGCATTTTGACAGAATTATGCCCCTTTTTCGACTTAGAATTTACGTTAAAGTTTGCGTACCACCTCAAATATTTTCCAATTCAATTGTCATCTGGCTTTGAAACTTTGCACACTTGTTCACCATCATGCCCCCAACCTGTACACAGGAGGAGGTAACTCTATCAAGCATTTTGACAAAATTATGCCCCCTTTTCTACGTAGAATTTACTATTGACCATTCAACAAGCCTTTTTTATTTACACTCTTTTCTATTTACAAGTTCCTGTTATTAACTACAATTTAGCAATATCCTCCAGGATGGATATTATTTAATATAGTCAATCACTGAGAATAGTCGAGCGCGCTGTCTACTGACAGCTCTTGTTTACTTAAAAAATACATTGAATATGGGTAAAATCCACTTATTATCTTAACCCTTTGAGATATTGCTTTGAAACCTTGAATGCTTGTTCACATCATTGCCCCCATCGGCAAGAGAAGGTTACTCTGTCAGGGATTTGTTATAAAAATTAAGGCCCTTTATCGACTTAGAATCTTGGTTAAGTTTTTCATACCAGTCCACTTTTTGACTAAACTGTTTGAGATATTAATTTGAAGTCTTGTCCACTTGTTGACTTAACCATTTGAGATATAACTTTGAAAGTTGAGTTACTTATGAACCATCATGAGACCTACCTGTAAGCAAGAGAAGATAACTCTGTGAAACTCTTGATTTGTACTTAGAAATTCCTAGTTAAAGTCTTGTGTGCCCTTAACTGTCAAAGTTTTGTTTTATTGGCAAGCACTAAAAAAGTCGAGCGCGCTGTCCTAATGACAGCACAGTTTACTTAGAAAATACATTGAATATGGGTAAAATTCACTTACTGCCTTAACCCCTTGAGATATTGCTTTGAAACTTTGAATGCTTGTTAACATCATTACCCCCATCTGTAGGCAAGAGAAGGTAACTCTGTCAGGGATTTGTTTAAAAAAATTAAGGCCCTTTATTGACTTAGAATCTCGGGTAAGTTTTTCGTACCAGTCCACTTTTTGACTAAACTGTTTGAGATATTAATTTGAAAGTTGGAATACTTGTTTACCATCATGATCCCTAAACATGGGCAGGAAGAAGGTAATTCTGTCAAGGATTTATATGAATTATGGCCCTTTTTGACTTAGAAACTCAGTTAAAATTTTCATTCATGTCCACTTGTTGATTTAACCATTTTAGATATTACTTAGAAATTCCTAGTTAAAGTCTTGTATGCTTTTAACTGTCAAAGTTTTGTGCTATTGGCAAGCACTAAAAAAGTCGAGCGCACTGTCCTACTGGCAGCTGTTGTTATAAGATACATCACAGTACCAAAATTTGTAAACTTTCCATAATTCGTAGAACTTAGATAACTGGATTTGTCTCCATGCAACCTTGAGTTATCAAAGTTTTACTGTACGTTTTAATTCTTATATGACTGTTCTGGTATTTGGAAAACTATTGTATCCTTATTTCAATTTTAAAGGGACATATTCAAATTCTGTAACTGATACCTAACTAAATAACTTCCAAAACATAAATAAAAGAATCTTTGGAAGTATTATAATAGCATAACCTAAAAGTTTCGGCTATGCATTCTCAGCAATTATCGATTTAATTTCCACAAGTTGTTGTACAATTAATGGGTGGATGCGATTTATTAAAGGAAGCCTGTATATTGATTTATTGAGGTAAAATGAGGCATTTTTCGCCATAGGTTCTTCTTTAACATTGTTTTTATTTATCATTTTACGTTCATTGAACACATAATGATGATATCTATGTTTTGAGAATATAATCTGCTAGATGTAGGGAGTGCCCCTTTAATACTGAAAACAAATAATAATACACTTTAAATACTTATATAAATACAATGCTTTAAACTTCTAAACAAATCCAGCGCTAATAGATTAGTTTATTGGAAAACTTTTGTTATTGATTTTACAACGTGTTTATGAGTAAGTTTTATTTTCATTGATACAACACTATTGTATTATCAAGATACAGTAACCTTAGTATCAAAATATAGTAATGTTTTTTTTCAACCTAAAAGATCACATGATTAGTGGACATGATAACACGCCCTTTTAACATAATGACATGTTTGTTTGACATAATAAGACGCATAGTGGACCAGTCAACACCACATATTGACAAATCAACACGGCCATTTGACATAATCACACGCTGTATAGACAAGATCACACGATAATTGGACATGATAACACGCTCTTTTAACATAATGACACGTTTGTTTGACATAATAAGACGCATAGTGGACAAGTCAACACCACAGATTGACAAATCAACACGGCTATTTGACATAATCACACGCTGTATAGACAAGATCACATGATTTGTGGACATGATAACACGCTCTTTTAACATAATGACACGTTTGTTTGACATAATAAGACGCATAGTGGACAAGTCAACACCACATATTGACAAATCAACACGGCTATTTGACATAATCACACGCTGTTTAGACAAGATCACATGATTAGTGGACATGATAACACTCTCTTTTAACATAATGACACGTTTGTTTGACATAATAAGACGCATAGTGGACAAATCAACACCACATATTGACAAATCAACACGGCCATTTGACATAATCACACGCTATATAAACAAGATAACATGATTAGTGGACATGATAACACACCCTTTTAACATAATGACACGTTTTTTGACATAATAAGACGCATAGTGGACAAGTCAACACCTCATATTGACAAATCAACACGGCTATATGACATAATCACACGCTGTTTAGACAAGATCACATGATTAGTGGACATGATAACACGCTCTTTTAACATAATGACACGTTTGTTTGACATAATAAGACGCATAGTGGACAAGTCAACACCACATATTGACAAATCAACACGGCCATTTGACATAATCACACGCTGTATAGACAAGATCACATGATAAGTGAACATGATAACACACCCTTTTAACATAATGACACGTTTGTTTGACATAATAAGACGCATAGTGGACCAGTCAACACCACATATTGACAAATCAACACGGCTATTTGACATAATCACACGCTCTATAGACAAGATCACATGATTTGTGGACATGATAACACGCTCTTTTAACATAATGACACGTTTGTTTAACATAATAAGACGCATAATGGACCAGTCAACACCACATATTGACAAATCAACACGGCTATTTGACATAATCACACGCTGTATAGACAAGATCACATGATTTGTGGACATGATAACACGCTCTTTTAACATAATGACACGTTTGTTTGACATAATAAGACGCATAGTGGACAAGTCAACACCACAGATTGACAAATCAACAGGGCCATTTGACATAATCACACGCTGTTTAGACAAGATCACATGATAATTGGACATGATAACACGCCCTTTTAACATAATGACACGTTTGTTTGACATAATAAGACGCATAGTGGACAAGTCAACACCACAGATTGACAAATCAACGCGGCCATTTGACATAATCACACGTTGTATAGACAAGATCACATGATAATTGGACATGATAACACGCCCTTTTAACATAATGACAAATTTGTTTGACATAATAAGACGCATAGTGGACAAGTCAACACCACACATTTACAAATCAACACAGTCATTTGACATAATCACAAGCTGTATAGACAAGATCGCATGATAAGTGGACATGATAACCCGCCCTTTTAACATAACACATTTGTTTGACATAATAAGACGTATAGTGGACAAGTCAACACCACACACTGACAAATCAACACGACCATTTGACATAATCACACGCTGTATAGACAAGATCGCATGATTAGTGGACATGATAACACGCAATTTTAACATAATGACACGTTTGTTTGACATAATAAGACGCATAGTGGACAAGTCAACACCACACACTGACAAATCAACACGGCTATTTGACATAATCACACAATGAATAGACAAGATCACATGATTAGTGGACATGATGACACGTCTTCCTGACACAATCACGCAACAACTTGACATAATAAGACACGGTGTGGACACGACAAAAAGAAATATGACAACATCAGACAGCTGTGGCGTTCCATAAATAGTGATCATGTTATAATTACTTTAGTATCAAAAGAATGATTAATAACGTTAATCTTAAATGTTTAAGATGTTCGCAAAACAATTGCTGATACAAAAAGGGGAGTTAACTGCATTGTGTACATTAAAGGATTTGATGTTGTTGTACATGTTAAAGACAACTTGGAACAGTTTACCATTTTCGGATTGTTGTAATAACCTGTTCCACAGATCAACAATTGGAGCTGTTTCACTTCCTACCTTGGCCAAATCACCCCTGTATCATTTATTAAAACCTGTTTTACAATATTGTTCACAACAAAATTTGCTTTGAAGGTTTCTTCAGTCTAAGTTTGTTTCCTCCAATTCAATTCCTGGCAGTGTCACGATTGACATTTCTATTCCACTCTTCTATATAATCACCAAGTGCTCTAGGTAATATATTATTAGAAACATCACCTTTTTGGAATACTGTTTACGTATTACAAAACCTATAAAACATGATTACTAAAAATTTGACAGACTTAGACACACCAATTCTTACATCTTTAACATGTACTGGACAAGCTAATCGAGCATACAAATATCGTCTTATTCAGTTTTGATTGGTTCATACTAGTTAGTCTGCACGAATTAGCAAACTTCCAACAGTTATATAAAATAGATTTCCATCCGATATCACCATAATGTGCAGCGTTTGGAGTATATTTACCTACATTCAAAAAGTGCCTCGCTGTTCTATTTTGAGCTGAAGTGACAACACTCACGCAGACGATGCATAAGTGATTACTGGTACAACTGAAACCAAAGTCTTGTAGTTCACGACAAAAAGGTTGATTTGAGTAGGAAAATACGAGAGTTGCCAATCCATGTGTATGTAGGTCCGTGCGTTTACTTAAGGGTCAGTTTGTATTATATTGTAATGAATGACTTACGGATGAAATTAAAGGACGTAAAACAAAAAGTTCCCAATAGATATGCCACAAAAATCTAACAAGAAGACGCGAAAGAAATTTGTTTTTAGTAACAGTGACCTTGACCTCGACCCTAGTGACCTTGACCCCAATTATTTTTTGCTTAAAACAATTTAAAAACTAAAAAAGTTAAAATCTATTTTAAGTAACAGTGACCTTGACCTTGACCCTACTGACCATGACCCCCCGCCAAATATTTTTTGCTTAAAACAATTTAAAAACAAAAACAAAATAAAATATATTTTTATTAACAGTGACCTTGACCTTGACCCTAGTGACCTTGACCCCCCCCCTCAATTTTTTTTGTTAAAACTATTTAATCAAAGGACTGAAAATGCTGGAGGATCGATTGTCTATGAACAACACAGTCTGCACACATACATATGTTAATATCAGGACAACACAGATTGTACACATCACATGTGTAAATATCAGGACACCCTTGCACGAGTAAAGTTATAAACTGGAGACACAACTGTCCACAAATTTTGACCTTTAACCATTTGTGTAAACTTTACTTTTGAGATAGGAACCCATGTGCTTACATTTTGCATTCAGTGACTATGTTCAACTACCCTATGAAGTATTAAGCTGTGAATGGTAGCTGAGAAATGGATTTTGACAAAACTGAACTGAAAATTCATAGTTTGAACAACTTTTAATGCCATTCAAACGTTATGGGATATACCCGTGAGTGGTTCCAAATACTGCGAATTGCAATATACCGGGTCTATTGCGCACACCTAGTCATTACCAGCCTTTCTACCATACTGTTTTAAATTTTAAAACAACAACTGAATGTTTTAATAGCAGGCTATTATCTTTCATATTTAACATATACTAGACTCTAGCAGTATTTCGTAACAAGTAATAATGATGATGATTATGATGATTATTATGTTCCTATATAATTAATGCATGTATGAATATATACACCAAAACTGAAATTAATTCATTTTCCTACTTTGGTAAAGTTTGAAAGTTTTAGTTAGAATTTATATTGAGTTAATATATGTTCTTTGTAAATGACAGCATAATCCAGAGAAATGAATTTGATTTTCCCTTTAGATTATTGCATTTCTGTCTATATTTAAAAATCGTAGTTAAGACATGTAGATCTATGTGATTTCTTACAGTTATTCGTACCCAGGTACGAATCGACTTCGCCGAAATGCGGACATTTTCGTACCATTTTCGAACCACGCATTTACATAAAATACAACAATTACAACGTGTTTAAAGCATAAAAATATGTTGTCATATTTCAAAAAGACATCTACAAGTGCCTCTGTAGAGTTAATTTGCTGATATGTTTCAGTTTTACACCTTAACGCATGAAGACGTATTTTAGACTAGTTTTTCGGAAAATCTTTAGAGACACTAAATGACAACCAGTCAGGCCGAGCACTTTTGATGATAGAAGCGTTGGCAAGGTACAAAAATATCGTTGTTTTTTATGTTGAATTCCGATTTTTGTAATTTAAAATTGAAGAGTACCTAGTGGTTCGATAACGTATTACGATGTTCCGATAGTTTATGATCACAAACACAACATCGGATACATTGTATAAGACACATTATTCGGCCTTACTAGGTGTCTTTTAGTGTCTCTGGTCTGACTTAGAAAACTGTTCTGATCAAAACCGCGTAAGAAACTAGTTCTATACAGAACAGATACCTCGTTGATTTTTAGTAATTTTTAATGTTTTACATATTTATTCATCAATATATCATAATGAAAACAGAATACAAGGTAATGCATTACAATTCTTTTTATTTCATTGAATATATAGAACTACTTTTCGGTCGTATTCGACAAAAAATTGTGTTAAGAGTTCGGCCGTAAGGGTCTGAAATACTCTGTTAACTTTGGATACGATTGAATAAATCCAATCGAACCAAAAACTAAAAAAAAAATCTATTTTTAGTAACAGTGACCTTGACCTTGACCCTAGTGACCCAAAGCTTCCTCTCCACGCAAGCTACCTTCACACCAAGTATCGTTACAATTGGTCGCTCCTAACTTAAGTTATTGAGCGGAAACCATTTTTCTATTTTAGTAACAGTGACCTTGACCTTGACCCTTGTTAACCCAAATGAAACCTAAAGCTTCCTCTCTACGCAAGCTACCTACATACCGAGTTTCATTGCAATTAGTCACTAATCATTTTTCTATTTTTTAATAACAGTGACCTTAACCTTGATCATAGTGACCCCAAATGCAATCCCAAGCTGCGTCTCCATGCAAGCTACCTACAAAGTTTCATTGCAATTGGTCACTCCTAACTTTAGTTATTGAGCAGAAACCGTTTTTCTATTTTTAGTAACAGTGACCTTGACCCTAGTGACCCCAAATGCAGTCCCAAGCTGCGTCTTTATGCATGCTACCTACACACTAAGTTTCATTGCAATTGGTCACTCCTAACTAAAGTTATTGAATGAAAACCAATGTTTGACGCCCGACCGCCCGCCTGCCCGCCCGCTCGACATACGACATCGCCATTCTTATCAGTAGGTTTTTTTTTTCAAAAAAAAACCTGCTTAAAAATATATACTAACGTTGTAGTTTTGAAGGACTTAAAAGCCAAACCCCTAAAATTAAAATCTAAAAGGCTGAATTAAGAAACCAGTTTACAGAACAGCATTTTCTTCGATTGCATTTTGGTTTTATAACTATAAAAACGACATAATGTATAAATGTATCGTATAAACTGATAAGATATTAACCGAAATAGCATAAATCGGGCTAAGTACATGTAACAAATTTTCTCATGTTTTCGATTATTTTGTGCTGTTGATTTTTGTCGTGCAGGCATTTGAGATATTATCGGACTGTTTGTTATCATTGATTGTTCTTTCTGTGTTGGTCGGAGACGTTTATCCGTATCTGGATCAAATATTTGGTCATTTTCTGTTAATTTGCCTTAATTTGGAGTTCTCTACCTTTTCTATATGCAATATTGGGAACAAACTTTTCACATCTTGACAGAGATTTTCAATTAAGCAAAATCGCCGCTTCACAAAGTAGTTGTTTTGGTTAAAGCTTCCAAAATTAGCCATGATAGATAGTGGTTCGTAACCCCTTGACTAGCCTAATAGTTAAACATTGACGAAGAGAGTCCATCTGATTTTATACAGTTGGATTTGGTTCTATGTCATTTACAATTATAAGTTCCTGTAAAGCATGGATTATTAGGCCATCGGATAGGGATTTACATGTGTGCCTTATATTAAGTTGGATTTTGGTATGAAGTTGTATGTAACTTTAAATCTCACAAGAACTGCTATACTTCATTGCTTTAAATCGGAATTTGGTCTGGGTTAGTAAAACTGGTTACACAGTATGAGCAGAAAGCCATATAGTCGGTTAATATCGCGCAGTTTGAGGTAATCTGCATCAAATCATGGTTTAAATGTAGCCTACAATAATACTGCCATTCTAAAACGATCAAACAATGTATTAGCGTCACATAACATCTTTGCAACATTAGTGTGTATATTCAAATGTTCTTTATGTAAATAGCAATACAGTCATATACAAAAAAGTATGTGTCATTTATCATACAATATGCTTCTGTTCATACATTGACATGAATAAGAATGCAAAATCACTCTCGTAAGTGTCTATAGACTAGACTATAAAGACATTTCTAGTCAGGAGCAACAAAAAGGTATGCATATGAAAAAATATTGATCATAATGAAAATACGTGTTGTTTGCTTGCTTTGGCACCTATTCTCAGCACTATAACGACTGTCCCCGCATTACTTAAACTTAAATAGGTGTTTGTCAATACAACTTAATCTTAAAACGCTTACACATTTGTATTTTCTATTATTTCCCTTTATTCTGTATTATCCCTTTTATATATGGACATGGTCTATTACATTGACGTGAACATTATGGTGACTACCTTGGATACTATCTCGAACTTGACAACACAACCACCCTTAGGCTAGCAAAGTATGTTAATTATTTCATGAAATCAAAACACCTGAAGACAGGCAAGAACAAGCAAGCATGGGTGAACATATATATATATATATATATATATATATATATATATATATATATATATATATATATATATATATATATATACTTCGTTGTTATTTGCTTAACAAATCTGAATACTTGGAGGTTCATGAACACCTGGGATTTATTGATCAAGTTGATAATTGTATTGGTCAAATCAACCACAATACACAATTAATAAGCTGTACTATTATAAAATGAATATTCAAGTACAATTTTCACAGGTCTGTTAGCACGGCTTTCCTGATTTAATTGAATGTCAAAAATGCACTGTCGAAACCAAAGGTACTTCAATCATTCCCTAACACAAAGTGAAAGTGCACGTTATATCAAATATTGAAGATATATACTTCATATTAATTATAAAACCAGACCTACTCCATCTCTATTTCTTTATTTGGACTCGTCATCGGTAATATTTCATTAAGTTCAAGTCTTACGTTTCTTAATTTAATTGTCTTGGAAGCAAAATACCCATGGGTATTAGTAGAAAAAGTGTAGTCTATTAAGTGTGACAGGCTTGGCCTATAATCCTGGTAAATATCCAATATGAAGTAAAAGTATTGACACATTTTTGTACAGGTATGTTAAAAATATAGAAGAATGCGCTCTAGACTGTAACACTAAAACATCGTATCATAAGCTAAATGAACCAGATTTCAATGCTCAGACAAAGCTTTTCGAATATGAAACTAGAATATTACCAGAATAACAGTTTATGTCAAACCTGCGGATGTGCACAGTTTGGATGAAAAACTTTATTTTAAGCACATTTATGTCAAGATGCTGTTACATGTATGACGAAATTTAAGATGCTATTTGGAATTAATTTGAGTTAATGAAATTATTTTACGTGATTCTAATAAAAAAACAATGGCAATTGCAAGAAATGGCCTTCGTTTTAGACAAGGTTGGTTTTGAAGTCTCATTACATCCGTTATTATAATCAGTATGACATTCACTGTATGGGTACAAATAACAAAACTTTGTAAAGATGTGAATCGAGTCACAGACAAATTGGATTATTACAACATTTCACCAAGGAGAATAGCGAGAAATATGATCAAATTCAAGCTGTGTACCGTTGCTTTATTTCCTATTGCCCAGTGAAAGATAGTTCTGAGATATAATAGACAAAAGAAACATCTAGTGTTCAGTCTGAAAAAGTGGACTCAGTAATAATACATTTGTCATAAAACGATTGCAATCAGATTAGAAGGGAAGTGTAGATTTTACAGGCACATGCGATCTTGCCCAAGTAACCTCATATAAAAATATGCACATATGGTTTTCATACTGATGATTGCCCCCTGCCAAGTTTAAACAAATTCCACCATGCGTTTTAGGATACCAAGCGCAGTAATGGAGACCCCAGTGACACCATTCTCTTTGACGCAGCGACGCCAACTTATAATGAGTATAACTTAACCTCTACTTATGCTTCCTACCAAGCATTACTGAAATCAAGTTTAGGAGAACTATAGCGGAACCATGCCAAAAAAGAAAGGGCTATGGGACATAAAGCACAGGCAAGATGTCCGTCAACAGGCCCCTATTATCTGAACCTTTATCGTAAGGACCAAAAAGTAAAACCTAGATTTTATACTGGGCTTTTTGGCATTCAAAACAGAGTTAAGAAGGAACTAGACAGAAGCAAAACAACACGTGTACGGCAACCTTTTAGAAGTATATGTATATAAACAGTATAACACAGAAGTACATATATTGGAACGATATACATCACTTTAAAAGCCCGAAAATGTAGTTTTACTGCGTTTAAAACAGACAGATGAAGATCACAGTTTATGCTGAAATTTAGGCAAATATTATATTTGCGTTTTGAAGGGAGGAGGGGTAAATGTGTATAGATGTATGCGTGTATGTATGTTTATCACATGAAAAACGTTTCAGACTTGCAAATTTGATAGACATAAATTATTTTATACTCATCGCTTTTTGTGTACTTATTCATATTTATAAATAAACGCATACTAGTTAAACCATGTGGCAACAAAAAGTCTGGCAGTACAATTGGCATGTGCTTCCTAGATTCCTAAAGACTGAAAGTTAAACAGTTTTGTTCCATATACTAAAATAAAATAATCCATAAGTTTCAGATCATCTTTCGCATATTTACTTGTTTATGCTTAATATATTGCTACAGAGATTCATTTATCATAATTATGTCATCTTTTGCGATGGTTTTATTAACAGAAGAGACAATTGTAAAATAATTGTCATAATCATTCACTCTCGTTTTCTGTGTAACAGAAACTGTCCTGTTAATTGAATAACAACAAAGCATAATCTTTCTCATGGTATCATCTTTAGTATTCACAACTGCATTGTTGTTAAAATGCTCCAAATCTATCTCTGACGTTCTGGAAGCATATTAAAAGGAAAGTATACATTTTAGAGAGAACAACATCACGAAACTAGACGTTATAATAAAAGTACACAGTGACCATGCTAAAGATAAATAAGTTCTTATAGATGACACATGACTCACAAGTTAAAATACATTCGTTAGTTAAATAATGGATTTGAGAATATAAAAGTGTACTAGGCTTTCCATATATTTGGTTTCAGAATAAGTGACCTATACTTACTCTTATTTCTGCTTTTATTACTGGTCAGAGCTTTTTAAGAAAAATAGATGGAGAGAAACCCAACACCACCACGAGGAAAATTATCCTGATTTATTTTTTAAGGAAGCTTGTTTACAAATTTACTACAACTGTGTAATATCAAGGTATACAGATACATGTACACAACATGGTAACAAAACAGCACTTGGCTAGATTATACCTTTTTTTAACAAAACACCTATCTACGCCCACGGTTGTAAGACATTCTGAAGTACAAAATGTACACAACCGACAATTTTATCTAAATAAATTATGAATTGATTCTAACAACTCCAGCTAAGTAAATGCATTATCCATAAATTTTTGCAATTTATTTGTTTCATTGGTTACCCTGAGATCACCCTCCTTAGCTGTCTTTAGAATTTCAAAAAATGCACACGATTTCTATAAACCCAGTAAAATCGGTATTTTTGTCGTAAACATGTAATTTGCATGTAACAATCAACCTCGAATTTTTTATCCAAACCAAATCATAATTACCGTCTAAAATGTCCAAAATATCAGATGGAATGAACTGAGCAAATAGTAGACATTACCTTATTACTTCTATCATTTGGAAAAAAGCTATGACGAAAATATAGCTGTTTCACTTCTGAACAACCTAGAGCTATCTGAACCTTATTTTATAACACTGCCATGGCAATGTAAGAAACCGAAAAGGTAATCTTGGCAGATCATTTTTTCAAAATTTGTATGGAATCAAAAACAACAGCAACATGTCGAAACGTAATTGTAAGATCGGTATTTGTAATCCAAATCTTCAGAATGTCGTCTGTAATAAAAAGACTAACCTCTGCAACCCAACATGAAATATAGGAAATATACATTAACAACAACAACTCATTTGATATGTTTATTTATTCCTTTTTTATAAATCTACACGTCTTACAACGATTCTATTTCATAATAAATTTCTAAAATGCAATAACAATACTCGAAGCAGTAAGACTTACTGATGAAAGAAAATTATTTCATGTGAAAAGAACAGTATTATGTAAAAATAGCACATGACGACATGTGCATTCCACATATGGAACATATATAAACAAAACACACCATTATCTTGTAGGTTTTAAACCTCAGGATACAGTGTTTTTCATGCAAAAATTACATTTCTTCCGTCTTGAAATAATACAGAAATGATACAAACATTCAAAATTTACATTTTTCTATTGGCTCGTCAGTAAGCTGTATAATGTCGTTAAAAAGCAGTTCTTGGGCCTAAAAACTAATATATTTAATACTGTTAAAACCTTGAAGTGTTGCTTCCTCACTTGTTATTAGCATTAATCATAACTGAAAAGAAGTAACTGCGACACAACATTGAATAAACATGACCTTGCCAAAAGTAATCTTACATGGAATGTGACACAACGCGATTTTGTGCAAGGTTAAGAAAAGCAAAATATACTTAAAGAACAAGCATTTGAATATTGAAAATTTTAATTCATTATAATGTCTGCTTCTTTATGTTGTGACTTGAAGAATTCTAAACTTGTTATATTGTAAACATGGCAGATTGTTCATGATAAAATATCTTTGCTGTGAATAAGAGTTTAAAGTGCAAATTTATTAACCAGATAAAACGCTTGGATATCCATCGACGTAGACTGACTGTATCAAATGAAAACAAATCACATAATATACTGTTCGATTTCGTAAACAATGTGTTTATAAACATGGGTCATTCCATTGATTTAATGTTTTAGGGAGTGAAGCATTGTTGTATATAAAGATAAATATATTTAGTATATCAATAGATTTGTAGCTTCTTCACAAGCATGGATGCACTGGTACAGTGGTATAGGTGCTGGCTTCTTACGCATGTATATCGCACTGAGAAATATTTTTTTTCCCAACTTTATTTTTAGTATAATGTTTTCTTGAAATAATCGTAACTCTTACAAAATATGTATTATATCTTTGTTAAGATATCTTGTAACATTTGATCTTATTCGTGTTTATAGTCTCTTTAGCGACAACACATGACGTTGATACAAAACACGGCAAAATATACATCATTTCAGTTACATTTTCTGGTTTTTTTCTGGTTTATTTTAACTCGATGGTGGTTCTTTCTTCCGTTTTAAAAGTTAGGTTAGATATGATGTATCACTCACTTTTCCTATAAAAAAGAGGAAATGAAAATTTCAGTGGTTGTATTTTGCCATCGGAACCATACTACAGAACAATTTACACTGACTATTCTTTTGCTGATAAAATATGACCAAATTGTAAAGGATTTTCCTCTTTTCGTTCCACTTCTCTTTCTGGCTACTTCTTTTCTATAGTCAATCTTAAGAACGAGAAAATTACCAAAGTCAATAACTGTGATTGTAATAGCCCAGATTAGGTGCTGTAAATCAGGCGTAAAGTGCTTAAAAGTTAACCATTGACAAAGTTCTAGATTTTGCCAACCAGAGAAGACACCACTCCAACGCCCAACCCGGACCAACGGACAAGCCCCAAGTCATGCCCTGTCGACCTACGTTTATATTTGATAAAAGTCATATGCGTTTTCTATATTTTTCCCTAACACCTTTGTCAACAGCTGTATTTGTATTGTTTCCTTAGCGGTTGTATGTATTGTGTAAAATTAATAATACATCGTAAACATTTCATCTCTTCTGAGTACATGTAAGATAACACAGAATTATGTCCTTCTATTGGAAATAAAGAGGATATAAATTCATTGAACTAAATAAGATAAAAAATATATAAAAAAGAAATTATATGGCTGTACTAGGGCTCGAACCAGCAACTTTCAGTAAAACATACAATGTTATACGCTTAATTATCTCGGTTTTAACCACGCGGCCAGTCTTCAATTTTGCAGGTAGTCCGGTTTATTTGAAACCTTTACTTGTACGCAGTTATGTAAGGTTTTGGAAACGTTTTCTAACTAAAAGACAACCATCCTAACTGACCTTGCATTTATAAAACGAATTGGCCATGTGTTTTTAAAATTTCAGTAACATGTTTCTCAATTGGTAATATTGAAATCAATCTAACAAACCTTTATGTAAATGTTTCTACTTAACTGGTCACATTAAGACATACATATCAAGCACTGCTTCACAAAAGATAGGAGCATAATTTCTAACATTTTTGCAGGTTGTCAGCTTCACTAGAAACCTATATTTCAACGCTACATCCTCCATAATGACTCAAAGTAAAACCATAAATTTTAAAGTCGCTTAATATTAGAAATCTTTTGATAATTCATTCAACTGACTTTTTTTGCAGTGTAATACTTTTTTGTTCTTAAAATATAAAACATGAACATTCAATATCTTATATCTCGAAAAAGTTTCAGATTAAGTGAATGTAAAGGGAACAACGCTTTCTTGTTCGTGATCTTATGTAAACCATAGACATGAAAAGAAATATCGACAGACAGACAACAAACATTCATACAAGACAGTTTCCATTTCGTGAGTGATAAAACAATATGTACAAAGTATCATTTGAAAACATTTCGTATCTACAAAATGTACTGACTTTAAAAAAAAAAGTTTGCATGAACAAAATGTAGCGATTTTTAAAAATTGTGTATTTACAAAATTTAATGATTATCTATTTACAAGATGTTTAAAGGCACCATCACTTAAATAATGCAATTATCATTTAACATGATTCATGGTGTACCTGAACTAAGGATCTGTTGCACAAAATGCTAGAAATATTTTGCTGTGTGACATTCAATTAGAATTGAAATGAAGCGAACGAAAACAAAACTTAAAATGAAATGCTAAAATCATAAAATGTCAAACATTCAAGCATGTGTAAGCTTCCAAATACTTGAAAGTGGACCCTGTACGAAAATCGTAAAGGAAATTATATTATTCTTTGAAAAAAGAAACTTGATAATGTACGCCCAAATTTACTATTGTATATGTCAGACGGTTGTCACAAGGGACCAAATAGCCTTTACTGTAAGGTTTTAAAGAGGCAGGTAACGGCACGGAACCTTTGTCTTTTGTTTGCTTTTACTTAAATGAAATTATATGTCGAAAGGAATATTTCAAGAAGACTTACACACCTCGAAAATATGCAAAATATTTTCATGTAGATATAAGAAAATTCAATATAAAAGATTAAATGATTCATATCAGTTTGGATTATAAGATTGCGTAAAATTCCAAATAGTGATACATTGTCTTATCTCAACAAACAATCAATGAAAAACACGCAACTTAACGGTTAATAGTAATAAAGCTTCCCAATTTACAATGGGTATAATTTAAAATGCGTTAAAAAGTTAAATTATAGATTTTAAAGCAATCAAAAACGTTAAATAGTTTTCTGTGCAACTGATTTTTATAATTTTGATTCAAAACATACAGAGAATAATTGCTGGTTTCGTTGTAACGTCACGTTATAATTTCACCGAGTGGGCACCGAAAGTGATATTTTCACGAGAAAATAATTACTTTTTGTGTTCACGAGTGAAATTTTCGTAATACTACATCGATACCAACAATTTTTCTGTTTATTTTATTATCGTATGTCTCAAACTCTACTTTTGTCGAGTTTATTTCAATAAAATGTCGGGAAATTCATCAAAATGCATCGTCATATGGTTGCAGGCATTCATTACGATCGGTATACTTTTTGACGTTAATCCGGGTAACACATTTTGATAATTTTCACTGAGTGGGTAGTGAGTTTATACTATTACTTAAAACTATTCACCATGAAACAGTTTAGTCAATAATAATTGCAATATTCATCTTTCAGTTTTATATATAACTTTGTAATAATGAACAGCAAAACATACTGTCTCTTATATTTGCCTAGTCTATAAGAAAACTTATAGCTATGTGGAAGTTGCCGTATAAGATGCTGCTACATGCCCCCACGGGACACGTGATTTTCCTAAACTACAATGTTTACAGTAATTCTTACACTTTCTAGCTCAGTTAGTCTACATTTTGCATAACAAAATTACTTGTCTATCGTTAAAAGATACTGATGTTTTCAAGCAGTAAATTGTTGTTTTAAATAATATTATTATCGTGGAAAATGCATCGGACCTCGAGTCCTTGGCTTATACGTTTCTTTCTTACAGAATAATTTTGTATGCTATTTTCAAAATGTTCACATTTTGACGGCAATGTCCATTACCTGATATTGACTAATGTTTCTTTTCTGCTAACGTCTATCATTTCCACATATACTTTCTATACACTCTACAGTTTCAATGGTTGGTTTCCAAATTGCTGTATCATCATTCCGCACATAAACAATGAAGGCGATACATATGTCGAAATCAACCTTCGATTTATATTCTCAGAAATATGCAGTGCGTAAATGCGCACATATATACTATGTACAAATAATCGTATTAGGTTTTTTTGTACAAATAGCTGACAGAGGATATGAATGGAAATAAAAATATGCAAATAGAGTACCTATGTGAAATATGAAGTACTTTACACAAACTATTGTATGTAAATGATATAAAGTATCAAATCAGTTTGTCATGATTAATTCTTCCGTTTATACCCCTCAGTCTCTCACTCTCCAGAACATGTCTCTTACTAGTGGTTATTCTGTATTTCAAATAAGATCACTGATACGACATCAGGTTATGTCAAAACACCTCCGATATATTCACACTTGACTCTCAGTAATGTCGATGCAAATCATAAGTCACAACTTTGGAAACACAAATATATCTTCTTCGCTAATTGCTTATTATAGCAATTATAGTAATCATACCATCACGATAACTCGCAGCAATTTAAGCAATCAATGTGTTGCTTCTTAAATCGAAAAATAGCGCATTATTTCTTCAATGAAACAACCCAAAAAATGCTTCCTGGAAACATTTTTTAGAAGGAGCAATTCGAACGAAATGTATACGTTAATATTATTTCAGACTTAACAGAACCTGATCGATCATTACACTATCAGCAAATTCATACTCAAACATATCATATCGTTGTAGTTATTATTTATTTTCTGTGTTATACGGTTAAGAGGGGACAGTCAGTCTGATTCCTTAACTTTTAAATATGATTTTCATTCTTCCTTGGAATGAGCCTTGAACAAATGTTTATGTCCAATTTTAGTAGCCGAAGTTTTTTTCTACATCAGTTAGGAGACTTTTTTATCTCTACCAATCTACGGGATTTTGTATTGCATCACATAATCAACTGCAATGAGTTACAAGAACCGTGTTTGACTGCTCCCATTCGACAGAAAACAATTTTTTGTAGTTGTAAATGTCTCTCAAATCGATAGAATAATGTTTAACATTGACTGCACTTATTGGTTGACCTGTTACCCTTCAAGTGAAATTATTGGTTAATATCCTGTTTGAAAAAGCTATTTTTCATACGGCAGTTACACAATTACGACATAAATGTACATTGCACAGCCTTCTGTAGAGATCTATTGTTGAGTGTTAATAAGTTGTGCAAGAGTTGTTGTTTTGTTCCTCCCACTGGAACGTCTTATAATGTGTGATGAAATAGTAAGCTATTTATCAACAGTTTTGTCCACTCATTCGAAACAAAAATAATGGTAGTTTTTTATTAATATTCGACAAAACCATTTTACATTAAGTACTTTAACTTAACCTTGTGATTTAGTTCACACTTTACTGCGATGATCCATTTATTGTTAATATGTATATATATCAGTCGCATAATTGGATTGGATATTTAGTCACATTATTATACACTTTTACTTATTCTTATGATACATTTCTTCACGTGCCGAATTAAGTCATCGTATGAGGTGATGTCATTTCATAACTAGTCAAACGTTGAAATAATGCTTGCTAATGAGCGTCCAATAACGAATACGTATTTTACCACTGCAAGGCAATATGTACTGGCCATTTACATATATATGTATCTTAATGCATATTATCAGGGTTTCAAGTATAAGTGTAAACATATGTCGGGTGTAGGGTAGATTCTAATACTTTAAAGATAACTGTCACTTCATTCTCTATGGCTGATTGTGTCGTTCCTCACTTCCTCCATCCCCATCTATAAGTGGCCGAAGACAAGAGACACTAAAGCAGAACGATAATCGCGGATTCAAAGAGTGTTGGATTTTTCTTCTCCTTTATGTGGGATGTTCTGCAGTGTTTCACCGGTACACAAGCATGTTCCTTGAAAACGCATGCATAAACTGATCTACATAATTAGAAAATTTCCTAGAATTAGTTTTATCAAACTATTGATACTTTTTGTATTTTAGGAGCAGTCACAGGACGGGGATTAGAAGTGGATGGTTTCTCCTGAGGAATAGCAGTATGATTATGTCTCATAGAATTTTGATCACCTGTACCGTTTCCATGGTCACTAAATACTTTTTTCATATCTGCATTGTGACCGGCGTGATCACGATCAGATTCTGTCTTTTCAGATGTCTGTGCGGAAGATCTGCTTGTTTCTGATTTATCAAGCGTGAGCAATCTGTCGGTTGTATTACTACCGGAACCGGCTGCAACATAACGCACCTCCACGTGATCTGTTTCAGGAGAGTGTCGGTCACGTGGTCGGAATTTCTTCCGGTGATAAACTCCGCAAATTAGTAATACTACACAAAAGAACACAGATATTGAGGTACCAATAACAATGTGAACAACTTGCACTTTTTCTGCTTTTGGGCCTGAAAAACACAAAATAACTTTATTCGTTTGTATTTATTAAGTCATATAACTACTTAGAAAGAAAACGTAAAGAATTTACTTAATAGTAACATATACAACATAACTTAATCGGTATCAGTTTACAATTATTACAATGATACTTGTTTCATAGAAAAAGATTTAATTTAATATTTAGTTGTAAGGATAATAACTGTTGAGACAATATTGCTGTTAATTCTGTCAGTTAAGTAGTTAGTACTAAGGATTATATGTCATGCTTTGAAATAGATTTTGTTGAATTCATGCTACGAAATTGTTCATTTCTGAATATATTGAAAAATCAGAAACGGTTTACACAGCAAGCTATCGTTCCTCAAGTAAGTGATGAGTTTTGAAACAAATACGAATCACTGAGGAGGCCATTGATAAGAACAATTTTGGGGACACACGAACAAAAATAAATCAAAATGAATCGAAGCATCTAGATTGAGTCAACATGTCTTTTTGAGTCATAAGATAGGTAATTACGACTCAAAATCCTGGTTTAACTCTACATTTGATAGATCAAACAAAATAGAATAATACAGAAACTACTTGATACATAAGATAAAAAGCTAAACTCAAACAACAAAACTTAAAACACAATGTGACTGTAATAAGACAAAGAAAGTTTGTAAGCATAAGCAAAGAAGAGAAATGCATCTAGAGAACAACTAAACTAAAGTTTATGAAAAAAATTTACAGTCTTTATTCAATGGTAAACAAATAAGCCTCATTTACAGTGTTACTATAATAAGTACTTTACGATGTCTCGAAAACTTTAAATGGATAAATGTTTATTTTTGAAAATTTATGCGTAAATTAGAAACAAATACAAAATTATGCTTATTAGACAAACTTTGATAAATAAAAGGAAATTAACTTAAACTAATAAAAGGCATCTTAACCCAATGAACTTACACGAACGCATCAAACATGCTTAATACAAATGCATAAAAGCCTTCTTTTGTCAAGAGTAAAAAGAAACGGAAACAAAATTAAAGAAAGAATGAAACATAAATGAAAAAGTATTATTCTACTCTAATCAATTGTTAGTGGAGATTTTAATTAGATATATAAAGTCACAACTATAAAACGATCTGTGAGTAATGCTTTAGAGAAATTGTGAGCTGCTTGCAAAATATGGACAACTCATATTTTTACATACCATGACTGCTAGCCAATGGTTGACCTAAGAGATATATATATATTTATACATATATAGCATTAAGGTGAAATCAAAAAGGTAGTTATGGGACAGAAGTTATGGTGAGTAAATACACAGCAGAACACGAATTAAATGGTTCGTGGTAAATATGGAATTTGTAGCTGGACTAAAATGACGTTGAAAGCTGCACGAGGACATATCCATAGTAACATTCGTGTAATATATTATTCTTGAAATTCTAGCAAGTAACAATGATCCTATAAGCAAACACACTGTCATGTAGCCGAAACGGTGTAGTCATTCCGAGATGGTGAACACATAAACATGCCGCTGGTAGGTGTCCTTTACTTCAGCTGATTTCTAGTATTTACAAAACAGTACACATGATGTCCTTTTGAAAATCGAATCGAGGAGACGACCATAAATTACAGTTTATTCTATTTTGAGTCGGCGTGGACCCAATTTCATTTTAATAAAGTGGGTTAAATACAAATGTACTAGAAATCAGCTGAAGTAAAGGACACCTACCTGCAGCATGTTTCCTTGGCCGCCATGTTGGAATGACTACACCGTTTCGGCTACATGACAGTGAAACATGTCAGACTCTATGGATGAATCGGTCTTAATTTAGATAATGACTGAAGTAGTTTTCCGCATTTTTTCAATACCAATTACATGTACTATTAGGTATAAGAAAAAACAATTAATTTGGCCCATGGATGAACTAACGAAACTTTGTATTTGCAAATAATTTTGAAAAAAAAACAATTTTGTTTTCCATGAAATTGCAGAACGGATTAAACCAGAGACATACTACTATTAAGCAATAAAATGTTCTATAATTCAAATTTCGGTAGGTAATAGCATTTATTTGAATGATAAAGGAAAACATTTCATCGAAAATATATTGACAAGCACCATTGTTTTCTCGCCAGTAAAAACAAAATTGTATTGATTCATACAAATGACTTTTAGCACGTAGCAGTCAAGATTCGAGGATGGTCACTTATATTCCATTGTGAAATACCGTAAATTTCCGAATTGCATAAACTCTGCAAAACTGTGTCGCCTTGATTAAGTAACACTTTGTCTTAAACATTTAGTATTTTATCCTAAAGAGCCAATGTTAAGATCTATCATTGCTTACAATGGCCATTTCTGAGGTACATTTCGGTTTCTATGTATTAGAAAGTGTTTTAACAAACGAGTTATGTCATATCAAAATGTTAATCATATACATATTTTAAATGGCAACCAAACAAAAGCTTATGTAAAACAGAAGCTTCGTTTGGTTTAAAATTTTAAGCAACTAAATAGAAATATAGCTCTTGTTAGCATAATACACACCATAATACACACCATTTCAACAAATCCGTGTTTTTTTGGTAGATGAAAAAGTATTATCAAATCTTTGTACATGTAGTACAATAAAAATGTTTATCAGTATGTGTGGTACTAACAAGATATATTTTCTGCACTTTAAATTAGCATTAATTTACGGATTTGAATGAGAAATTAATATAGTTTAACTATTAATATGTTTTTTGTTTGTTTTTGCATCACATCAAAGTACATCAAATGCTAATTTTCAGTGTTTCATGTGCCGCTAATGTGTACGTACCTTCAATGTGACAAGCATCTCAATTTAGACACAGAAATGCTTGTATTTTTTAATAATTTATAACATATTCATTTATGTATTAGTTTCAGCACGTATTAAACGTTTATTCCTGAAAGTAGTTTCCCATTTACATTGTTTCCTTTGAAGAAAATGAAGTCATTGAATTGTGTACACATTTGTGGCATCGTTCGGTTTTAGCAGCTGTATAAAACGCATGTCATTCAATGATGTTACAGAATAATTCACAAGTAACTGGTAATAATGTCATGCGTCCCGAGCCCTTACCTACTAAGACACTATATCTGACACTATCATTACGAAAAAAGGTAATAATAGAGTCGAGGAAACCAGTGTGCTTGACCCACCTAACAAACAAAGATTTATAACACAGAAATTTCACAGAGGTTATACACATTGCTGCATAACAAATTGAAAGCAGATATTTTTGCAATAAATATTCAAAGAATATACTCCATAAGGAACTTTGCCTATTTATATAAATTTATTTTCTTAACTACTATCTATCTCGAATGTAAAAGAATATTGATTATTGTCTATCTGTAAAGTAATACATCAGAAAACACAACGCGTTGACTTAATGTAGTAAAACACTACTCTGTAAAGAATTACATGCAGTAAAACACAACGCGTTAAGTCAATGTAGTAAAACACAACGTGTTGACTTAATGTAGTAAAACACAACTCGTTGAATTAATGCAGTAAACACAACGCGTTAATTCAAAGTAGTAAAACACAACGCGTTAAATTAAAGTAATATTTGACATGATTTTCAAGCAAATATCAGACGTTTTGTTTTTCAAAAAATATCTGCTTTTCAGTGATTCCAAAAAGTTTACGGACGTGAGTTAAACTAATGCGTTTAATTACATTCATGCCATACACGAAATTTCTGCTACACCATCGCATTGACATGTGAAACAATGCACCGAACGCATGGATTATACTGATATATTGTATCTTGAATGGCATAGTTTTATTGCTTACACTGAAGAAGGCCAAGTTTGTCCTATATCGAACACCAGTGTTTACAGAGGCGTGCCTAAATTCATGGTTGAAATTGGATAAACACATATATATCTGAATGTAATTAGCATTTGTGCCAATTTGATAAAATTCCAAAGTTTGGTCTTTCCTATAACCATCCAGTGTTTCTTCAATTTGACTTGGTGCTTTTGTGTTTTTGACCTCATATGACCCAGCGTCAAATTTGACACAGACATCATTAAGAAAATCATTCTGAAAATGTTTCATAATGATTGCATAAAGAACATAACCGATAAAATATTCACAAGGTGTCCATGTGATTTATCTAGATACATTATTATTACCCAATGAGAAAGTTTTCATACTTGACCAGAGCACACCAAGAAAAACATTTTGAACATCTCTTATGTCGTTATAATCAAGTTTTAACGAATTTTAATTGTAACTGGATAAAAATGTCCTAAAGTTTGTTTGGACAGACGACGAACATGTGGTGCTCACCATTGCTATCAATAATTCGTTTGTTACTGACTCCTTATGGAAATGTCTTTAGTCAACATGAGAAATATGGTCGTTTGGTGAGTTCCCCTATTTGTTATATTGACCGCACATATTTCTTCCAGCAACAAATCAAACAATGGATCATTTTCTATCGACCACTGTTTTTGCCTGAACTACTACCATGGGATAATTATATTTTGCTCAAATCGTGCTTATCTTAACTCGTGCAAAATCGATCAGATGTGTATTATTCTACACAATATGCTTGCATACAAGAATTATTATGTACGATTAAGTCTACGACAATATCGAAGACAATCTAAACATGGACACCGAGCGAGCAAATGTGCATGTAACCTTACTGTGTTTTCTGGTATGACAATAACAAATGAAAATAAATGACATTTCAGGCATGAAAAGCGGTTTGACTCTTGTCTGCTGGTAGCCTTTCACCGGAGTTGAACAAATGATGTCTATACGACAATCTCTTTCAACTAATTTTCTTTCCCAAAAAGTAAGAAAGGACTATTATTTAATTAAAAACAATCGCTTTTTTCTATGGTGATTGAAACTTTGATAAAGTAGGGGATTACCGTATATCAGCCCATGGCAAATATTGGTTTTTGAGACACGACAGAAGGCAAACCGAATTAAAGCCTTTGCTAATTCAGAAGCATAATTATTTACTTACATAATTCGTCGGAATCGTCTCCAGGACCACAGTTAGGTAACTGATTGCATTTAAGGTCTGGTGATATACAATGCCCAGTTATTTTACACTGAAATCCATAACAAGGATCTTCTGAAATGTAGAGCATTACTTTATTATTTGTTTAAACAACAACAATTGTAGAGACAGCAAGATAAATTAAGAAGTGTATTATGGGTAGCGTGGTGGTCGAGTGTTTGACGCACTTCACTATCAATCTGGAAGTACCCGGTTCGAATCACGGCCGGTGCATTAGAAATTTTGGAAAGGATTTTGAGTGTTTCCCATCCATTTGGAGATGAGGTTCCCTTGTATCTTTTTCTTCAACATGCGCCTGTCTGGGATATTGGGAGAAATCCTAAGGTCGGCCGGGACTATAAACAATCTAAATCACTATTAATGGATTCTGATTAAAACTACTTCCGTGAACAACTGGATGGGTTTTCAGTAGAATACTTGTGTTGCCCTTTTACGCTTTGTCAAAATCTAAGTACAAAAAGGGGCATACTTCTGTCAAATATGATCTTGACCTTACACATTTGGCGGCACCGTGATCCTTTGGTAATAAGCAATACATTTTGAAAGTTTGATGAAGAAATCTTAACTAGATGCCCACGTGCAACATGTCGAGCCCGCCATATGTCAAAAGGGCTAACTCCTTACCAAGTAGAGATGGGTCAAAATACACCTAAATATTGGATGTAACATGCATGTTGTACCACAGAAAAGTGGTCTCGATTTTTCTCTACGGCAAGTAATAAAAAAGTTACAATATAAGCTATTTATAGTAACAACAAAGGGAAGTAATTCTAAAAACAAGGGTAATCTATGGTGGTGAATATTTGTACAAAGTAACATCAAAATCCCTCCATGCATGAAGAAGTAATGCTCCAGACAAAGATATTCTTGACTTTGAACTTTAAGCTCTAAGTGTGACCTTGACCTTAGACCTAGGGACCTGGTTCTTATGCATGACACTCCATCTCATGATGGTGAACATTTATGCCAAGTTAAATTAAAATCCCTCCATGCATGAAAAAGATATGCTCCGGACAAAGTCATTCTTGAATTTGACCTTTAACCTCCAAGTGTGACCTTGACCTTAGACCTAGGGACCTGCTTCTTGCGCGTGTCCGTCTCATGATGGTGAACATTTGTGCCAAGAACATCAAAATCCCTCCATGCATAAAATATGGTCCGACAACGGACGACGCACGAACGGACGCACGCACGCACGGACGCACGCACATACACCGAACCGCCAAAAGTGACCACTAAGTCGAGCTCACCGCAAGCGGGCTCGACAAAAAATGGCAAATTATAGCCAACGTTCAGTTTTCATGACAAAATCTTAGCACTGTCAAATATGCCCTTGACCTACAAATTTAGGTGGCATCACGACTCTTTTGTCATAAACGATACAATTGTAAAGTTTGATAAAGAAACCTCAGGAAATGGCAAAGTTTTAGCCAAACTAGGCATAACTCAAATATGACCTTGACCTCCAAAATGTGGCGGCATCACGACCCTTATGTCATAAGCAATGCATTTTGAACGTGTGATGAATAAATCTTAAGAAATGGCAAAGTTATAGCCAACGTTAAGAGTTTATGTGACGGACGGCCGGACCGACGGACAAAGCGATCCCTATGTATCGCCTTTTCTCCGAAAGGGCTACACAAAAAGTAATCATTATTAGCGTTATATAAAAATATAAGCGATATCATTTACAGTTCTGATAATTTTTACTCAGCAAAGAGTTAAGGTATGTTTCATCCGTGAAAGATACGAACTAAAAATTCAGCAAAAACAATGGAACTTGTACAGGGCCCTGTGCCGCTTGTAGCGTTATCAGGGTGTATTTTTTATAAACGCCTTTTCTTATAGTTAATCTTCTTCAAATTTCTATATCTTAAACATAATTACCTAACGAGTTCTAAAAAATTGTAAATATACAATATAAATGAGCTACCTGTGATATGAAGTTCTGTCCATGTTAGTTGGAACCCCTTGAAACCAAGGGCATTGCTGGAAGTCAAAAACCTAAAGACAAAACACAACACTTTCCATCAAGTCAAAATAGTTAAAATAATATTTTAGGTATATGTATTGATGGAAATTTTCCGCTTAAGTTTAATGTCATTCGCTTAAATTGCAAAATCAGTTACAATCTAACTGCCTTTATTGACGTTTTATTAAACGGGAGATGGTTACACCAGAGCGTTACATTCATAAATTAATAACCAAGGAATAACGCGTCCAAATGTTGTACGTATAATGACTTACTGTACGGTTTCCGTATCTCCATCAGATACGATCGCTTCTTTAAGAAGTTCATGGTCGTTAAATGTTCCACATATTTCGTTCATTTCTTTACCCTTTTGTACTCTTAAAACTGCATTTTTACAACCTTTACCTTTAAACAGAAAAAGATGAAATGAAAACAATGATTTAAAAACAGGTGAAATTATGTGTTACATGCGTCTAAATTGAATATACAATGTATCATGTAAACACAAAGTACAAACTGAGTGAGAATAAACGTAATACGAGTTTAACTTAGAAACACTATTCAATACTGTTTAATTACACAAAATGTTCAAATAAGTTCATACTCGACTACTTATCTTTTTAAGGTAGACTCTCTTTACTCATTTTAATGTCAACATACCCTCATCTCTGACCATTTTGCCTTCTATTTTGAATGTTTCAAGCTCAATCATTATTTTGTTGTGAGGTTTGTCTGCTATTATCTTCCATTCACAATATGTGCTGCTTCCATACTTCAAAGGGAATCTAGGACTGGTGATAACACCACCTTTACCATCACTATGTATATCATGGCCACAACCTGCAAACCGATAGAAATCGTTCTCTTTATACATATTAGTCACGTGATTTCATTTCTTACCGCTTCCCGCCACCTGCCGGCAACAATGAGCGGAACCAAAATTAACAACATTATTTTATCTAAAAAACTAGTCATACAATTAAGCTCTGTACACGGTCCACAGAAATAAATGAATACAGTCTGTTCATGTATCATTTCTATTATTTTGTATATTTAGAAATAGCTGATACAAAAAAAACATCTTCAGCATTAGAATGCGTGACAGGTGAATGTTTACGAATCAAAGCTTTGTAGTTTCATGAAAATAAAACATGATACCAAATAAAGAACCACTGGGTTTGATTATTCCAAACTTCATCAGATTTATGATATTTCTGCACAAGTCTTGTCAGCTTTAACTATAAATCTTTAACATAATATCGTTCTTATTGTTCTTAAATTTCAAATTACACGTTTCTTGGGAAATTACTGTACTGTTTCTGAAAAGTGTTTTGATTAATATGAGTTTTTGGAAAGGACGGTCGTACATCTTCGAAATGAAAAGGAATTTTAGTTTCACCTTCCACCTGTAACTGATCTAGAACACGGCGTGCTGAGAGACGGTCGACGTCGGTTACTCAATTAAATGTAAAATGTCGATAATTAAGGGGAAAACGCAAAATAAACAACATACAGTTATTTGTAATGACTAGTTAATATCTGCCAATTTTGCAGGCTTGAAATGTAACGATAGTTTTCCTGTCAAATTTGCATGTTGATGCAGGCTGCTATCCATAAAGCCCTTTCTTCAATGTGAAGAAAAGTATATAGGGTGTGCTTCTAAAATGGCACGAATGTTACTAAACCTTTTAGAGTTTGTATTAAAATTCGACAGAAATATATTAATGTTGTATGGCTAATTATGCCACTATGTTATACTTGTATGGATGTATGTTGACGTTATAATGAATATTACACTTTAATTGTAGTAATTATCTGGAAATGTTTACCTTGTATTTCGGATTTGGGTATGAACTTGTATGTAGCTTTAAATCCCTGAAAACTGCTATTTTTCATTGCTTTAAATCGGAATTTGATCTCCCTATGAGCTATGATTGGCGCTGGAAAATTGGTCCCGCAGTATATGTTGACCGCGATATAGCGGCGCTCCGTCTGGTCAGCCTCGTTTATCTCGAACAATTCGAGGAAGTCTGTTGTATTTAGGCACCTGTATTGAGACAGAAAAAATCGAAGTTTTAAAAATAGGCTTTAAATTTTCGCTTAGATGTAACAGGTTTAGTTATTGTAATATATGAAAGCATACCGACTACGTAAACAAGCTTTTTTCCATAGGAAACTACTTGTGTAAGCTTACGACTGCAGAACAATAAGTCAAAGAATCTTTTCATATAGAAAAGTTAATATTTAATTTTAGTGGTTTTTTTTGTAAAGTATGTATTTATACTGAACAGGGCAATAGTTCATGACAAAAAACAATGACACTTTCAGAATTTGTAGATTCGTGAAACTAATCCATTCATATCTCTAAAGTTGCAGTAAGTTGAATAGAAAATGATAAGTATATGATAAACCAACTTTATACTAATAAGTCTTACTTTCGGTTACGTGGATCTTTGCTTTGTTCTGCAGATGGGTTGGAAGATGGGTTAAGCGAGAACGTGTCGAATGAAATGAGCAATTTTTCGTTTCTGGACTCTGGTTGGAATATGTACACACATTCTATATTTGGAGGATAATTATCTGGATGACGTGGTGAATTGAATGTGCCGGAACGGGTCCGCTTGCTCTCAAACAAGAAACTACATTCCCCTTCCTGTCCAATGTGTCTCCCTCCTATGGCATAATCTATAAATAGATAGGATTGAAGTTTGCCATTATAAATCGGCCATATGTTTGCATTAATCATGCGTTTGGAAACTTGAGAACGCAAAATATAGTTTTCATTACTTTGAATAGAGTAAGTAAAGAACACTTGTAAAATGCAGTGTTGGCTACTTCTTTTCATATCATTCTCAACAGTTTTGCTGAGATAACTTTCGAAACATACAAGTTAGAAAAGTCAGTGCGTCGGTGTAAAAAATCGTGACATGTGTATATTTAATAGGTTACATTTGAGTATATGTAAATGCATAATATGTTCATGTACACAGAAAGTGTGTGTTATGTAACATCTCAATATTCTTCAGTACACACAATAATATGAGTCAGGATGCAAAATTGCACACATAAGTGACTAGCGACTATACTAATATAGAATTTTCTAGTCAAGAACAACAAAAAGGCATGCCTATGACAATAAACGTTTAACCATATTGTGGATGTGAAGAAAATACACACAAAACCTTCATTTTCTTGTTTGTTTCTTAACAATTAACAATCAATTATAAGGAACATATTTTAGCTGGAAGTCGAAATGTTATTCATATGTATTGTTCAGCATGAAATGGTACATGCTGATTATGATATAAATCAAGATATAGTATCTCAACTGCTCCTACAAAAAATAACACATTTGATACAGTGGGTCGTTGATACTTAAACTATATATAGAAGTAATGCAGATGATTTTATTGTCAAATAGTTTTATGTTCGCCCTCGCGATGCGACTTGGGATGTATTTATTTTTTACTTTTTTTGTCTGTCTGGCAAACCTTGTAAATGTTCCTCATTTAAAACCGTTAATATGATTTTATTGGAGTTTCTAGGAAGAAATAGTTTGCATGTAGTCTTCATCGATATAGGGATACAAGTAACCGATTTTTAGCCCAATATGGCTCTCTGAGAACCTATTTACACTTTGTCAGAGAGAGACTCACCTCCAAACTCCATGGCATGCTTCAGACAAAATATGCCTATGGATGTCTACAATGAAGTCTAGGTGTTTCAATTTTTATATTGCCTTTGTCTTATCATTTTTTCAGAGTGATAGTCCTTAGAAAATTAAGTACATACATTGTATTTCATCTTCCCGGATGTAAGACACATTCACTGCTTTCATTTCGCCTTTAAAATTCCGCCAAATGCATTTTCTATAATCGGTGTAACAGCACGGATTGACACTAACAGGGAGACAATAGTCTGAATTCTATAACGAACATCGCATAGAATAAACTGCCTTGCAGCCAAACTCTTACTCGACATGTCAAAAGAAATCATAGGTTAATATTTGTTCGGAAATTAAGTTAACATTCGGGCGATGTTTATTTGCTGATATAGTGAATCGTATAACGGACGCTAGACCAATCACAATGCCTGTATATAGTCCGCAATATACAATAAAGGATAATTTCGAATGAGGCAAATCAGATATGATTTCCTAGAAGAAATGCATTCCATACAAATAACTAGAAATACCTATATCGTTTTGCATTCACGAGTAACAGAACTTTACATCGGTTTCGTTCGAAGTGTTATGTCTTATTTCATTAATATTTCTGCAAATATTAGACGTAGAAATCAATATTTAGAGTTATTGCAAAAATCTATCATTTTTTATACACTTTATTTTACAAGTATGAGCATTCAGGTTATCAAAAAGCGAAAAGCCAGTCAAACTACTAAACATAGAACTTTTATCACACAAGCTGACTTTACTTACATATCAGTTAACATTTTCCAGTGTAGTGTAAGCATGCATGAGACGGAAAGAGGCAGTCACACAGACATTTTGTGTTTACTAATATCAGATAGGGCTCAAATTTTGCTGCAAGTCAAAACTGGGTATTTTTGTGTTGGGATTGCATTGCCCATACGTAGCCCGTCTGCACAAACAATGTAGATTGAATGGACGGAAAACGTTATTTTCATAACTACATAATTTTGGCGCATTTCGATTCAAATCACCGTTACATTATGAAACTTACATTTATAAATACCACGGAAACTTATGCAATCTAATTATTACATAAATATATACGGAGCCGGTTGACACATGTATCAAAACTGATCACGATATTTACTTAAATGACATGCGAAGCTGTGACAAGGTCAGAATTGTCACATGACTTATCTATATAAAAAGAGTTCAGCCTAAAGCATACATAGCTGACAGCACTTTAATGTTTTGCTAGTTTGTTTTTTCTTGAGATTTATCAACCATTTAAACAGGATTTAAACATAGATCATTACATAAGAACAGTTTACCTAACCGGTCATTAAGTAGAGCTCTTTGGACTTGAGTACACTACGTCAGATTGACTTCATATGCTCCTATCTTTTTAATTATTTAACTTGGGTCCATAAAATATCGCATTGACTATTTTACTCGTAAATAATCCGTTGCCTATTTCACGACCACCCAAACTACAACATTCGTGCTTTATAACTTAGGTGATTTAAATATATAAAAATGACTGTGTGATCAAATCATTTCAATACAAACACTTAAGAAAAGAGATAGTAAAAAGATCAAAGGAGCAAAACTTCCCTGTGTTAATAAAACCGTTGATAGGTCTAGATCGGTCTGAAAGGAAGATGGCAGGTTTTAGAGAAAGTAAAGTTCTTGTAAACAAAACAAAAGCAGGGAATTTAAACTTCAATCAGATGATAATCTTTGTGCATTGATAATTCTCTACAATCAAAAACAGTTTATGTTAATTAAAAGTAGTTTGAGGATTAGATTTCCAATTTGAATTAAATAGCAAAGATAGCTTAACTGCTACTTCATACATCTATTAAAATGTAAGACATAAAAGAGAACATGCATAAAATGCATGCAGGCTTGAAGGAATTCTAAGCTGAAATTCACAAAATATTTCATACTAAAAACAATGCACAGAGCTTGGTTACAAGTTCATTCAGACATATTCTGAAGTTTACCGACATACTCTTAAACTTTTGACTTTTGTAAAGTCCATCAGCAAACAGACGTAAAGTGATAATGTTGTAATGACTTTGAGCTAGCAAAAAGATATTTCGTTTACTTAAGAATACTTTACCCTACTGGTATGTGAATAAACTTTAGAATAAAATTGACATTGAAATGGTACATTGATAGTTTATCATAACAGATGGAAAAGAAACGGAAACTAGGTGCATTTCTATTTCTTACCAGCAAGAAATTTATACTCTGCAATGAAGCGTGCTTTTGAAGCACCGTGTGTATCAAACGAGAGGATCATTCTCGGGTCCCTGCTTGTCAGTTCAGGTGGCCACAAATGACCACAAAACTTCTCGTCAATCTCATGTGCTCTTCTGTGACCCTCATACGTAACTCCAAGGAAACCGTCCGTACAACTGTAAATACGTATGATTTATACTTAAATGTACATTCAAAAGGATTGAAACGTTCAGTAGGTAAAATTACTTATTCCTTACAGCTCTGAAACTGAAAGGGGAAGTAACCGCTGAACGTTTATTTGTAATTACAAGAGCATGCAGTTTTGATTTCCCGTAGGTGTTAACGATCTTTCTTATCAGGCGCTCATCAAATTTGAAATTCTGTTCGAGAACTAATGTTTGCGTCTAAATCCCCTTAACGATTCAAGGTGTAAAAGCCACCTTTCTTTGTAAATGTATAACCGAAGACTAGCCGATAAAATTAAATTGGTGAAAGCGCAGATATTTGGCTCAAACAGCACGTTACTGAAGAAACATATTGACGTACCGAAGTGAAGCCATATAAAATGTAACTTCTAACTTTTTGGTTTTATTGCACAAGACGTACTCATTCTGAAAAAGTCTGAGATGTTGTCATTCTTTGAGACTTTATCGAATTATACAACTAATTAGTGTGTAAATATCCATTAATTTGATTTATCATACTTGGCAGAAATACATAAATTTGAGTTATTGTTACGACTCCTCAGACTTTTTCAGAAACTTACTTTTGTATGGACCCGGAAATGAAGAAGTCTCTGAACTTTACATTTACTTTTTCTAATCGGCCCTGATTCATTTCTCCGTCTAGATAGAATTTACACGTGGTGTTTTTCGGGAATTCACTCGGATAGCCAGGAGACTGTATTAATCCTACCGAACCACCGGTGCTGATTATTCGAACATCACACTCTGCAAAGTACAAGAAGCAAAATATACTTATTACGTACTATAATAAAGCCGCTCAAGGCAAACAGAAAGAACAGCTCTGTTTTACGAAAAGCAGAAAGAGTACCGCTGTACAAACTCCAGCGGTTTGGCTTTGCAAACGAATTGACGGGATCTGTCCGAACACTGATCTACATACGAACTGTTTAACGGTCTTTGTTAGTAGAGCTGGGTGATTTTGTATTAGAATCATGTGTGCATGGAATTAATATGGTTGGTATGTTTAAACATTGATGCAAGTGACAAGACGTTGGCTCTTCTTCTAATGTTCGTTTATTTCACAGCTTAGCCGTTGAAGAACGTGATGGTGACTGTATTGATTCTGCAATCAATGTGTCCCTTGATCAAACCGTAAGTCATTGCAGTATGATCACAGTATGTAGTGTTCGCAATTCAGTTGGGAATTAATCTGACGGGTTACCAATTTTGATTCAAGTATTTCTTAGGTTTGGGTTTATAGAAATTCAGATAACATTATAAAATAATGTCAAATGTTTAATTATTACAGAATTATATCAACATTAACTTAAAGTTAATGTCATGGGGAAATTGACATTGTTAACTAAAATGCTAAGATTCATAGAAACACATGGTTTTGTTTTGCTGTGTTTTCTTTCTGTCTTGATAATCTGAATGTAAAAAGTTTTTCGATCAATTACTAGGGCACACTTAGTCTAAGGTCCCGTAATTTTGATTAATTTAGAAGATTCCTTTCAACCAATCATTGATTTCGATAGATAGTGGTGACATCTGCCAGATATGAAGGTCAAGATGATCTCAACCATTAAAATTCCCTACAAAATCTTTAAACCATTCGCACATTTTATCTAGAAACTCAACTGTGAAATTAATCATCACAAATATTATGGCCCGTAGTGATTTTAGATTCACTAATTCAAAGATAAAAGTCATAATGACCTTACGTTTTTAAGTAACATCCGTTCAATGGTAAATGTACACTTATAGACGATAGCCTCAAATTTAGAATCGATAGGGATGTTAATGACAATGTCTTGCTTCTGGGTCATCCTGGCAAAGACCATAGTTGAAAATCCTTTCCGAACACTTATCATGCGGAATTACCTTTCAATGATTTAGATAAGTTAGTTGACTAGTATAAACTTCCTGGTTCGGTTCTTTTGGATGACTATGTTCATAGTTAAATGTTAGCTGATAAACTACGCCTTACAGTTTATATAGGGTAAAAAGAACAAGGCATAAATATGCCTGCCCGTCCGACTGTATTTGAATTGCTTTCAGGTATGAATAGAAAGATTAACCATATATGCCGTTTATATCATTAACTTTAAATTACCTTGGCCTTTGCATTTGCGTGTCATTTTAAAGTTATAAAAAGTTTCGAGGTATGTAGGTCCGTGCACTGGATAGTAAGAATATCTTCTAAGGCTTTTGGCAATTATGAGCAAATTTCCCCTAACATTAATATGCCAGAACATGTATTGTGTCAAGCCAGATAAAATATATAATATGAAAAAATACAAAATGAATTGAATAGGCCAGTTAAATACCACGAGATAGCCTGGACTTCTCAACTTTGGTTCTTCCTTTTTCCAAAATGCAAGAAAGTAAGTAAATGGAAACTACACAAAACGGAGAGGCCACATCACAATAGTTCATTGTTATAAGCATATCTCAACACCTTTAAGTTCATAAACAGCTAGAGCATATCAAAACACAGATACATATTGGTCACTGTAACTTAATACACGGACGGGAGACAACACTATTATAAAAAATTCGACATATAAAAATATTATTTTTTGTAATTAATTTATTAGGCTAATGAAACGTCAAAAACCATCGTGAAGCACTAAAGAGAGCCCAATTGTCCACGTGAGGGTGCAAAGTGAGAGTGCATATTATAGAAAATTCGGAAAATATATTTTTCTACAAATCAAAACACGAAACCTACTCCATCTCCACATAATTATCTTTATTGGACTAAACTTAGGGGGGATATTGCTCTTAGTAAAACTCTCGCGTTTCAGTACAAAATTGTCTGAGAATCAAAATGCCCATGGGAAAGCCTGGCGAAGTCTTGTCTATTAAGTTGCACAGACTTTGTCCATTATTCTGGTAAATATCAAATAAGTAAATATATTGACACTCTTTGTGAAGGTATGTTATATATTTAAAGAATGCGTTTAAGAGTGTTGCACTGGCACATTGCAAACTGCTTTAAACTAGCACGATTTAAATAGCAAGGAAAGCTTTTTTGAACATCGTATGTACACTCATTGTGATATACATTTCTGATTATAAGTGTTACATGTATATACATTCTGAATAAGTGATAAGGAAGTCATGTAGAAAATGTATCTGGAGTAATTAGCAACAATTGTCGTACCTTCGATTTGGACAAGGCTGCGTTAATCCAAACGATATGAAAATGGTTTGAGGAGTATCAGAATAAACTGTTCATTCAATAGACTATTCATTCAAAATATGTATGAAAGCCGATTCATTTGAAAACTTGCACTGAAAGTGATTAATAGAACAACAAAAACATTTCCTGTGATGTGCTAAAATTTATTATTTTACACTTTAGTGAAAGTTTGAATCCTGGTGATATCAATATCTTTTTATTTTAATATTTTATTAAAATCTTAATATAATTATTAGGTTTATATACCGGTATCTCTTTGACAGTTCTTTAAGTTTCATAGGAAACATGTGTCCGTTACATTTAGTGTTAAAACTGATGTGAGATTTAAAATAGGGATATACATGTAATTCGCGAATATTCGTCGCAGATTTACAATAGATTAGTCTACGGGCCTCGATTCAACCTCTATGATATTAATCGCAAACCATTTGATATCTGCGGACTAATTTTAACCTTTGCAAGATGAAACAATCCATACATTGTATTCTTTAGATAGTCTTAAGTACATTTTCTTGTCTAGATTTAATCTCTCTGGCTCTTGAGATTAATTTATCAGTATTATGACAGCTTCTTCAATGGCATTATTAGCAGAAGAGACGACTGTGAAATTTTTTTTTCATGTTTTTTCTCTTGAAACCACATTAAAGAGCGTTTTTGCTTTGTTTGGTTCATAAAATACCGTCGATAAAACTATTCCGTTCAAATTTTGTATAAAACAGGTCAGTATAATAACAATCATTGTCACTGTCGTAGTAAGAACTTAAGTGTCCGAAAATACCCGGATCATTTTTATCATAATATTTGTAACAGAGCTATTCCCAAATAATAGCAATGCAGAATATTTTTTATGATAGATTTTAGGTAAAGCTAATGATTTCTTTCTATAAAATGAAGATGAATATACATGTACATTGTACAGCTCGACTTTCGGGTAGCATTTAGGAGCTCGCGTAGGAATAATAAACAGGTTTGCAGCAACGTTATTTATGGTGTTATAACATATTGATCATGTTAAAATCGTTATTTATTTCTCATATTTATCTGTATTTTGAAGCCATGGTTTTGAGAGTATAATTTTATTTAAGCTAAAGAGTGAAACACTTCAAACTTTGTAACAATATACACAACGCTGCAAAGATGCTGTTACAGCGGTGTATGAAGTATTATGAACTTTAATTATATTTTTCTTTTTAAAGGGGGTCACTGCTGAAATTCAAAATAACAAGAAATCTTTTGACCCAGTTTTTGATAGGGATTAACATATTGCTAGTCAATTTCTGGGAAAATAATGACAGGTCAATGACTTAACTTTTCGCAATATTTATCTTTAGTGATACACTATCAGATCAAGGTGCTAAATGCAGAATTAGCTAGAATGTCAGTTTTGTAAATGTTTATGTATGTGGTGTATTTTTCAGAACGGGCATCAATTTTTAATCTTCTAAAGTAGTATATCATACTTTAGGATGAAAAATTAGAGATAGTGGTAATTCTAACATCATCTGAAAAAAAATTACGCTCCTTATTATTACCCCACCCACTTTACTAAATTTCATTTTTTCAACTTTTAATAAATGAATATTTTCAAGATGAAGAAATATCAAGGTTTTTCAGATATTTTGCCTACAGTTTGATTAAAACCTTTGTTTTAGAATGCAAAAATTAAAAATGCGGGTCAATGCTCATATAAGAAAGAAATTCAATAATAACTGACAAAAAATGTGTTTTCTAGATTTCGACGAGCTTTGAGATATGACGGCATAGGTTTGTTACAAAGAACTATTAAAAGAACTAGTTACCAATTTATTTTTATATCATAACAATTCTTCTTGTAATAAAGTTTGATTTAAGTAAATATTTTAACGGCTTTTGAGAAATGACTATTTTTGTACCCCTACCCTCATTTTGACATATGGCAAAATTTGTCAATTTAGTCACAAAATGTGAGGTCAAAATATTTTTTCTCAAAAATGTTCATTTTTTTTGCAGTAAAATATTACCATTGTACAAAAGTTTACTACTGCATACTTTTTTCCCCAGTTAAATCATCATTTTTGAAATATAACAAATGTAAATTTACGGAAGTGCAAAAATCTAAAACCTCACCAGTGACCCCTTAAGTGAATTTACTGGATAGAAATCTTCCGCGACCGACGCAACCATGATGAGAATCTGAAGAGGACACTTTTTATTGACATACTTTACTACGCCTATGTACAGTCAATGTCAATCATTCAAAGGACAAGTCCCCAATTTGGCTCAGTTAAAGACGTTAAAATATTTGAAATCACACTAAGCCTTTATAGTAATAGCACTGCCAAAGTCTGTTCTAAGGAACATTAGACATGCTAAAAGCAAGTTATATTGCAATTCTTCATAATCCGAGTGAGAAGTTCACTCAACAATTGATCGACGGACCAATCGAGAATGATAATTCATAAATGCTACATTTACAGTTCATTTGCCGGTGTAATGAGTCGATATGTTACTATGATTCTAAATACATTCCAATATCGATAACATGGTCTGTATTTGTTGACTTAGGACTTCATGCTTTTTACTATCATGTTTTGTGTTTGTAATATATTTCTTGATGTTTGGTGTTTTAGGCATGGGCGTTGTAAGTATATAAGTTGATATGTGAGTTGTGGTTTGTACCTGAACTGCTGCTGTCCTTTTCATAATTGGACGATTCGTTCTTCTGTATATCATGTTTCAAAAGCTCCTGTTGCTGTTGGGTGTTATATTTGACTGCTTTCATTTATGGTGCTAAAGTATGTTTAAATGCTTAAAACTGTTAAAATGGATACGTGATTTATACAACTGTGACAAAAGCCAATCATTACTCAAATCTATTATGTAGATGAGTGTTCAATGAGTGTATAGTGCTCTTGCAGCTGTTTATTTACAGTATGTGGTGTTTTTTGCCCAAATTAGATTTGCCTTCGTGTCCACATTTTGGCTATATTTATCACAATAAGTACTACTATGAACCCTCTTTTCTTTCTTCTCTCAAAGTTTGACTGTTTGATCTTTTCCCCCATACAGATTAAATTCCCGATTTAGATATCATTTCCATAGCAATACTCTAATTTGGTCTTATAAGAAGGGAGGAACATTAACCTACTCACTATTTACTTTAATCGTTCTTCTGCCGTGTCGTTAATTGAAGTCGTACAGTTAAGACCATATGCCAATCAAGTCAAGATAACTTCAGATATGAAACCCAGTTGTAAAGCGTTACTGCAACTGAATGGTGACAAAAACACAATCATAAAACTGGTGTATTTTCGTTTTTATATAATCTTTTCGGACCGCTTGGTCATTTTAAGATTTTCATGTTTTTAAATTGCACTCACCGGTTCCAGTAACGTGGGTAGCTTCTTTCGTTGTACGTAAATCTGAAACGTTAAGATTGTATGAACAGTTACAACTAGCTAGGACTGTACAAGGTAAGAGCAAAGCAACACATATTCGTAACAACAAAGTGTCTTGCAATCAAAACTGAAATTATATGAGAAACATTTCATACATGTATAATGTACCTTCCAGAGCTGCTTGGGTGTTTGGTATTTTAAATATAGTCATTTTTTAAAGTTTAGGGTCATAATGATATCATACAGGCGGCAGCACCCCCAATTTTGCAATGAGTTTCCAAAGTGAGAGAAAATTTTAAACATATCCAAAACAGTAGCCTTCTTGGTCTCTATAGTAAACAGCAAAAAGAAAATGTCACAATAAGCACAGTTTTATAAAGATTGATACCTAAAGTAGCACATTAAAATGGTCCATTAATGACCAAACGTCTACTGTTTCTAAAAACGAACCTAGGACGATAAAAAAATCGATGTACGTGATAAAGTTTCTGAACAGAGACAGAAAACAAATATTCCTTTGCCCTTTTTCGGTTTCTTATTTGTATTGCAGATGCCCTTTCGTGACTTATTCGACTGTCTCTGGCCAATATTCGTAAAACAAATTAGATCAGGTTCTAATATCAGAGCTTCTGGCTCAGAAACGTGGATAAACTCTTCTCGTCTCATTAAAGCGACCGGAGCCGATATTGCCATTTGAGTGACCACTTCATTTGATTATTCTAAATACCTTTAATTATTCATTAATCAATAATGACAATAAGATCCGTATTTCCTCTTCGTTATTCAGTTAGACGGTACCACTTAGACAAAGTGCAGCTAAAAGGGGCAAAACGTGTGCCAGTGCGCAGTAAATACGTCTGTTGTGAAAAATAAAATGTACCAATGAATTCTCTTTTTATTATCTTAATACTTGATCTCACATCCTATGATCACTTATGGGCAAGATGTATGTTTCTGCTTTTACCGACAATATCCAAGTGAAAGTAAGCTATTATAACACACAAGTAGGCTACACTTAACTAAAAACGTGCTGAGACGGCAGCTGTTGTTTTTTATAGGGAACATGGTAACATGCCGATGACTGGATAACACTTATCATTTGAGATTGGATCCATTTCCTAACTTGACACCGAAAGGTTGACAATAACGTATCAAAGGCTACTATATTGTCGTAAGTTAAATGGAATTGCGTATTGCAAGTAACATTTTCCTACATACGCGATGCCATTTTGTTTCATTGAGTTACTATCTGCTAATATGAGAAATAACTCTCTGACAGTAAATTTATTTTAGCATTTTACTTCACCACAATCGGGTATGGCCACTGTAAAGGGTAATTCTATTTTTTAAGCTATGCCTACATATTTTTGTGATTCGCTTCTGTGGGGTTAATGCTACTTGCAAGTAAATGAAAAAGTTTAGACTTTAACCTAAAATGCTCTCGAGCTGTAATTAAAATTAGATATATATTAAACGCTTCTATCTGCATATACTATACAACTAAACAATGTGAGTATTGATTTACAGAATTTATGCTGCACTGTCAAAATTCAGTAACTTGCACAAATTTGATTTCATTTCCAAAACCGCTGTGGGGAACGATTATTGATCAATGTTCCCAGGAAAGCTAAGGCAAAAACAACGTAAGAGGATATCCAAATAAACATGGTTCAGTGTTATTGCTGTACAAATATCTCATTATATATCTCTTTATTTGAGCTGGTGACGAATATGGTCTTAAATAGTTCATTAAAGTATATCTTAAAACAATCAGACTAAAACTCTTCCTACTTTGGAGTTATCATGTTCCGCCACTATATCCATTTGGTTTGACTATGGCCTACTATATTTGAAAGAAGTAGACAACATATATAAAACCCTGGTAGGAATGTTTCAAAATCATGTCTGCGCTGGGTTAACTTCAAGGCAAAACGCCGGTACTTACCAAAACGAATAAATTCCGTACTAAACTCATATGATATGTTGAATCCTCTCCTGTCAAACTTGTAGTCTGCTATATTATCCAATGCAGTTTCATCAAAACTAACCCGCCCACTTCTAGTCACAAATTCTATAAATAAAAACTCTCTTGACGAAAACACTGTCACGTGACCGTATTTTCCACAAAAAACACCAATGTCTTCTGCATAAGTTTGTTGTCGCCCATCTTTAATTTTTACGTAGTCAAAGGGACAACTGAAATGAAAAGCAAAAAATGCATAAATACCACGAAAGCGTCTATTTTATGCCAGGGAAATGCTTAATAAGAACGATTTTTAAGTTTTATGTTTAGATATGTTTTTATTGTTATTACAACCAATACACGTATTTTTTCAGCATTTCCATAAAACTGCAAATCAAACAATTTTGTCCTCACCTTTATATTTCCAAGTTCATAATGTCAAACTCAACTCCCTAATATAGCAACAATTAAAGTGTCAACTTTATTTCAAATCTTAATCATCTTCGATTCCTTTGAATAAACAGTATTATCTAAGAGTAAACTTCAGTTTAAAATACTCGAAGCGGATCTTTTCCAGCTTTGAGAAATACAGCCGCTATTGTTTAAATAAAGATCAATTTCACTTCACTTCTGCATTTTTCAAAACAAATTTGGGTTGAAAGTAAATGTGCTACCTGCAACGTACTGAATAGGATAATAGGCGACCATCGAATCTGAATTTCAGTACCATAACAATTTTTCTAATATATTCGAGTACAAATTCGAAAGAAAGGGAAACAATTATTGCAATATTCATATTTCTTCGACTGTTTATTGGTATGACGCCGTTATGAAATTGGAAGAAGGAACATGATTGTATATTTAACTACCTTCGAGATTTAGGTTTATTTTTTAGAAAAAAAACGCCAATTATGAAACGAAAGTTTGAAATAAGTGAAATAAAGCAAGTTCCAGCTTAACGACTTGTCTGTTTTCTTCCTCAAAATGATTTGTCCTCTTTGGGATGACATGACATTCAAATAGGAATAAAATATAACGTAAACCGTTTTCGCACTGTCAGGTTGAAATTAACAGAACTATAAGGATTATTTTTAGAAGAGGGGAGATCATTGATCATGTTAAAGGTGTGTCAAAACAATTACAACAACAAAAAACAAAACGATTATGAGTAATACATGTACCATGTGAATCAATTTTATGACTTAGAAACATTTTCAAAGTGTTTGCTTTAATCTGTATTTATTTTCTATCCGAAAGAGAGATCAGATTTTATTCTCTTTAGTTCTACATTCTACACGTTGAATGAAATGAAATACGTTGTACTAAAATGACTTAATATTAATCACATGTCAAATGAATTACTCACATAGAATGAGTACTAACAATACAAACTTACTAATCATCCCCATGGAATATAGAAAAATCGTTGAAAGTAAGTTTTATTCTTTGTCCCGGGGTTCCGTGGAATTCGTAAGTACAATGGAGATTGTTTGGATATGTCCCGGGGTAAGTCGGGGAGACTATGTATCCCTTGTTTCGTTCTTTACTATTGATGTTGTAGCTGCAGCTCCCCGGTGTTACCAGCGCCCCTACATTATAAATGGCTGCAAATAATATCACACATTGTATTTGGACATGTATATAAAGACAACATATAGCTTCTATACAATGTTTTCTGTAAAATAATTGCTTTTCCCTTTATAATTTGATATGATATAAAAAGATTTTCTACTTTTCAATGTTACCTTAAGATAAACATTTACCACTAATTCATAGTCGCATACAGAAAGATGAGTACTATAATTACAAGTTTAACTAAAATACAGGAATTAGTATCACAGTTTTATTTATGTTGATGCAGTAACGTTTATCAGTTCAAGTTCATGTATTTTTTCTGTATATAATGCATCTTAAATATGTGTGTCATTGTTCTCAAAACGCCAAAAGGTAAAATTTACACGTTTTGCCATTTTCGGTAAAAATAAATAATTTCCCAAAATTCTAAAACGGTTTTTCTTTCAAAATGATAAAAGTACTTAACTCACAAGCATCAATGAATTCAAAGTAACCCTCAAAACCTTCGTCTGTCTTTGTTTCGTCAGAGAAGAAGATTATAACGATAATGTTGTTAGTCGATATTATAAGTTGCGGAAGGTCCTCCTGCATGTCGTCGCCACAAAACCTCCCCAATAACTCAGCGTCTAAGAGAGGATCATTTGCGCTTGTTAATTGGATGTATACATCAATATAATCGTATCGACAGCTGAAATATTCAACATTTAAATTTAATATAAAATTATCATAATTAGAACAAAGCTGTGTATGTACTTGAAGTTTGGGCTACAAATGCATGTGTAATAGCAATTTCTAAGTTGTTTCTTCTATTCTGATATGTCACGTTATAACAATAATAAGAGGCTGAGTAGCCAAAACTGTTCCTGTTGGCATTGTTGCCTTTATAACAGGTGAAACCCATAATCTGATGGCATATAAAATACCTACAATAAACGCAAACTAATCAGATATTTTTCTTGGCCACTCCTGGGAGAGCTGAACTTTAAATTTCACCAAGTAAGTGGCAGAACGATAAGTTTGTTATAGACATTTAGTGAAGTATAGGTTCATACTTACTCGGGTGACATTCCTTGTATATTAAACTTGTTAAATCTGATCTTGACCCTTTCGCTTGTGAGACCAACGAATTTGTAAACACAACGTTTGTTATTCGGGTAACTATGTGGCCAATTCGGTGAGGAAAATTTATCTCCCTTTGCTGTTCGGCTGCTGTATGTGTGATCACAGTCTGTATAAAGCAGAAAAAGAAAAAAATAATATACTAATATACTGGTGTTTGTAAAGTTAGATCCTTCCTGAAGAATACTCAATGCGTTTTCGAGCTTTTATCCAAATTTTAGTTACTTGTTACCCTGATACCGCAATACACGTATTTGTAAACAAGTACACAAATAAACGCTCCAGACTTTCTTTTCTTTTTAATTTTGTTCCTGAGACTTTTTCATATCAATTCATATATCTTTATTAATTTTCGTTTCTGTATCACTTCCTCGATTTTGCATCATGACACAGGTTAATGATTTTCTTTGTTTCTATTTCAAAAATGTCTAGCTATTGCCAAACAATATAGCATCTGATATTCAAATGACAACACAATATCAAATTTATATGGCACCGGCGGACTAATAATGAGATCCTGAGCAGAGTCGGAAACATTGATAAATATTAGGTTGCTACAGCGTATTTGAGTGTCAAAATCAACAAACTGACGAAATTAACTTTCAGACACTTTCGATCGCGGGCATAGCTATTCCAGCCAAACATCTTCAGACGGCATTGATCATGAATATATATATATATATATGCATTACAACAATGATTTATACATATTGCCTGAGGATTTTTTTGTTGAGTTTGTTAAGTTGTCTCATACGAACAAGAAACGGAGAATGTATATCAATTTGCCCAAGTGTTAGCAAAACAATGGAGGAGTCAGTTTGGTGGAATTGTCGAAGCTGTGTGCAAAGATATTTAGGTATTGGATGTATTTTTATATAATGCTGACATTGAAAAAAAGACAATGCACCCTTCCAGACTTTTTTGTGATAATCTTGTATAAAAGTTCACCTTAAAGAGGCAGATCCTAAAATTGATTGCATTTGAATAACATAAAAACAATAAGTAATACATTAATTAAATCATAGCCGGTTAAGCGTATAAAGACGTGTTATAGTGCCGTTAAACCTTCATAAATAGTTGATTTATAATGTTTGATGGATAGCAATTATTGCAGGAGAAAAAAGACTGGCACATATTTATTAATATATGATCTTCTTGAGAAAAAAAAACGATGTACATTTCGCCCTTTTTCAACACTCAATCTGCTTGATGTAGGGTATGCCCCGTTAAATGAGTCATGTACTGAATCACCGTTTCCAATGATAATATATGGATAAAAAAGAACTTGTTAGTAATTTCTCAAACAATTCCGGAATGTACAGTCAGTTTGCAGGTGCCAATGCACAAACATGCAATCAAAATGTAATTTTGCGCGGTGACCGTGGTGTTTGCCTATTCAATACATTATATTTTTAATTACATGCAATGTACAAACCAACACCCCTATACACCTTAGATTAGCAGAGCCTTTCATCCCTAACTAAATAACCCACTGTGTGAAATAATTAAATACGCTTTCTTAAATGTTGAGGCAATAATGTTGCATTTAAATGATAATTTAGACTCTATTTTTCGTCTGTAGAGCTATATTAAATTAACTTTCTATAAACTAGGTATAACGATAATCGTAACATAGAAAATATTTAATAGGTCTATAAATCCTCTTCTCCAGATTAACAAGATAGTTGCATATAATTTCCCTTTCATCCATCGCGAAATATTATAAGAGTTAATTCCAAGAGTGATTATTTTAGGTATGACTACACTAAATCTTTTTCCATAGACTTACTGTATAACATTTAAGCACGGTCCGCATACCAAAACATTCGTTGAGTAGTTACACCCCAATAAATCTGTAGAACCACCTTAGTCACACCCAAAAATGCCCTTTTTAATATACATATAGTGATACTTTATAGCCGAAAATTGCACCAGTAGGACATCACCCCCTCGTCTGTAGGATTTTTGTTTACATTCTGTCAAAAAATTCAATATTTTCAGATAGCCACAGAACACCGTAAAATTAATCAGAAAATTAATAAACTATTTTTTTGTTATGTTCAACCATTGTACTTTCGATTTTAATTCTAGAAAACTTTAGTGCTACTAATCATTTTAAACCAATCAGAGACCACAGATATCTAATAGGTCCGCAAGTTCCCTACACAAATTGGCTGGTTCCAAGTCCCACCGATTTAGTGAAGTCATACCTAAAAATGAAAACCAATGCTTTTATATGTACTTGAAACTGTTTTGGATTATAAAAGGATCATTTCCGGACCAGAAAATAGCTTTGGTTTAGACAGCATATCAACGAGATGGAAATTATGCATCCATATCTATCACCAGGTCGAGACCATTTCGTGTATGGCTGCTGTGTTTCAAAATAATTTGTCATATTGCTACACGATCTGTTGTCATATGCTTATGCTTTTTATTTGCAAAGTCCAAAATTTGACAGGACAATGAACAGCATGTTTACTCAACGTATGCGTGCGTATTTGATTGGTGAACCCTATACTCTTCCAGCAATGCCTTATTGATTTACCCCACCCCCTTCCCAAATTCTGAATTTTGAAGAAAATTTGTCTTATTTATCACAAAAAGTTATTTGAAAAGCAGAATGTAATTAAAAGTAACATCAAAATGTCCACTGAATTAAAGGCTCTGCAGAAACATACCGTTTTAACAAGCAATCGTTAATAACCACAAATTTTATATCTATATGGACATTCACGGTGCCCAAATTTCAGAAAAGTCAACAAAGTATTTGAATTTCTAACGCTTACACCATGAGCCGTAACAAACCGAATACTTCTATTGTGCATCTTTTTCTATTCAAAATAAGAAATAATAACGCAGACATGCCATTTTAATACAAATAGACGATAAATGGCGTGAGGGATCGATCTAAGGCAAAAAAACGTATTTTTTGACAAATGTTTAGCATGATATCAGTATTTCTGAGACCAAACTGCCCAAAACGTCAACAAATGGTGCATAACTAACAAAATGCATATACAATTTTATGAAAAACAACAAAATAGCTACAAAAAATGAACAGATTCCATCAAAAATTGGGTTTTACGTGTTTTTGTAATTAAAGGGAGGTAATTCAAAATAAGTTTTGATCTTCCCTGTGTGTGCACGGATATTTTGCCGCCCTTCGTGATTAGAATTACGTCGAATTTTGTTAAATTACACTTTAAACACTATTTATAGACAATTTCATGACGACTAGACCTATTAAACACACCTTGTTTACATAAATATGCTTGTCTGCTACGTCAGCAGCACTAGGATCATACGGCAATGACTTATTTACTGAAAGGGAAGAATTACCGCAGCAACTTTTACCGGTCAGGGTATTCTGAGATTCAGTTACAGGCCTAAACATCACGATTTCATCATTACATTCACTTCATTTACTGAAATCCGTGCATAGCAGGTTCATGATATGCTGTGTAAATGACTATTTAAGAATTATTTACCACGTTTCACTCCTCTATTAACAACACATTAACTGCCCTTGCCTATTCTTTTCTCTGCATTTTCTCCGCTACTGGTCCCATATATAGAAGCCATGTAACCATACCTGCATTTAAGTCTGAGAATTCACAAAGTTAGAGATGCAAAATGTACTCTGACGTATCTTCAGTTTGTATTCACATGACCACAGCAAATTTAAACAACCAGAGTCTTCCTAAACTGACTAGGGGCTCATTTAGAACCTTAATTTTCAAAAAATATATCAGAAAAGTTGTCATCGTCTGTTCAACACATCCCTAAAATATAACGGTTGCCAAATTAGCCAATTTAGATACAGAACCACGTCTACAATGAACTCAAAGAACACATGAACCGTCGATTTCTTAGTTATATTTAGGTATGACTACACTAAATCTTTTTCCATAGACTTACTGTATAACATTTAAGCACGGTCCGCATACCAAAACATTCGTTGAGTAGTTACACCCCAATAAATCTGTAGAACCACCTTAGTCACACCCAAAAATGCCCTTTTTAATATACATATAGTGATACTTTATGCCGAAAATTGCACCAGTAGGACATCACCCCTCGTCTGTAGGATTTTTGTTTACTTCTGTCAAAAATTCAATATTTTCAGAAGCCACAGAACACCGTAAAATTAATCAGAAAATTAATAAACTATTTTTTTGTTATGTTCAACCATTGTACTTTCGATTTTAATTCTAGAAAACTTTAGTGCTACTAATCATTTTAAACCAATCGAGACCACGATATCTAATAGGTCCGCAAGTTCCCTACACAAATTGGCTGGTTCCAAGTCCCACCGATTTAGTGAAGTCATACCACAAGAGACACAGGTAGAGATAAAAACAGATATTTTAATTTGTTTGCGAGTGTATTTCTTTTTTAGTTACGGCTAATGATAGTAGATTTTTATTTTATTGACCTTTCAAAACAATTCAAAATAATGCCTATTTGTGTATCGTGTACGGTTACATAATTATTTTTTCGAATCAGACTTGCTAAAGGAAACCACAGCTAAGGTTGGGGAATCCATACTACATGTCCATGCACATGTCATTAGAAACAAATTACCAAACATGTTCACGTAAACTGACAACTATGATTGCCTAAGATAAATGACTGGTGTATTAAGGTGACATTGTACAAGTCAAAATTTAGATGTACATGTAAATAACAAATGACTTATCAATTAACTTGAAAGTAGTGATTCCAGTCGAAACAGTTTTCAATAAGATAGCTAAAAAAGTAACTATTGTTATTCATCTGAAATAAAAAGGGCAGCTGCAGCGACCGACTAACAGCTGCTTTGGACAGATTATTAACGTTACACATAGTTTTAATATGCAGCATGATTTGGTTTAGTCTGCTGTAAAAGAATGTTAAAAGCTATGTTAGCTTGTTACCATTTTGCAATAACAGATGACGTATTCTATCATAGAGTAGCTTATGAAAAATACCGTTTAAAGCAGATTTTTCAACAATTAAATAGCCTTTCCCGATTTATTTTGCAATAACACAGTAAATATAAAGTTATTTTCTCGAAATAAACAAGGCACTATTTTCTAAAATTCCGGATTCACAGCACTGCAGATATCGAGAAAAATTGAACCAAGATTTTGTATTTAAAATTCAAGTCTCGTGTAAATCTAAAACCAATTTTCCAATTGAGCGCATTAACTATAAACCTATTACATGCCGCTGACGACAAATTTTGTCTGGTGGTAGGACTTTAATGAAACTATCAACGTATTTGGATGACAGTAATGTTGAACTTCTTGGAAGAATTAGCGTTACTGTGGAAACAGAGGCGTAATCTATAATATTGGTTACATCTATTGACACAGAAAAGATGCTGCGTCTGTGCTCTAGAAGGCATTTAATTATACACTCTGATTTAACACCATGTACATAGAGTTTGTTGTCGAAAGTAATACGTAGTTGGACATGTTTCATTTTATAGCAGTAGCCTGCATAGAGCAATGTTTTAGCGCATAACGTTTTACTATAATTTGATTCATGAGTACACGTTTTCACTTACATGTTTTTGTGTAGTCCGAAAGTAACGTCGCTATTGTGATATTGAATGTAGCATAACATATCATAAACTTTATTTGGAAAAATCTCAGCCAATAGAATTATACGAAGCAGGATTATCATAATGGTGTCAGCTCTAAACAGCGTATACTAAAAAGGTTTATTGCATCACTGAACTGATCGCATGGTGTGTCTTGTTAAAAGTGGTATTTGGTGTTCAGGTTCATGGGCATTTGGGTTTCTATGATCAAGCGTTTGCGCATTTAGTTTTCAAGCAAGTATTTGGATATTTAATTTTCAAGTATTTATGAATTTGTTGTTCATGTATTTTGACATTCATTTTAAAGCAATACAGAATTCGGTTTTCAATTATTTTGGCATTTATTATTCAACTTTTCTGACATTTATTTCTTAAGCATTAGAACATTTAGTTTTCAAGTTATTTGTGACGTTTCTGATCAAATATTAAATGCTGAAAATCGCTGCCTCTCCCTCACGAGCGTGATGACGTCAAGCGACGGTGCTTTCGTCGTCATCGAACTAAAAAGAATTCGTATAAACTAAGAATTCAATTTTGTTAAATACTTGACTCGTCTTAAAGAATGCCTACTTAGATGTAAGACCACCATACGCCAACACCAGTGCGGTCGGTTCAAAAGCCCGTGTTAATTTTATGGACGTGTTATTTGTATTAACAGACTTTAAATAAAGATAATTAGTATTATATTATCATTATGTATACCTACTCCCATGACCCAAACCTTCACATTTAACATCATTTGCCCTTCAAAATTATTCAAATTGTACTATTAACACAAATGATGGTGAGTCTCCTTAACAAATCAGGCGAACATTTGAATAACGTAATTAGCAAAACATCAAAGCCTTCTCTCAGCCTCGTAATGAAATTTCTGGCATTTATGTTTCTTTTAATGCAATACTCAGAATTACATTAATGCTCAACAGATAGTGAACGAAAACAAGCGATGTTTCACAATGCATGTTAAACTTTATTATGTTGCTGCACCTCTCTTCTATAAGCAGAGGCTATTATAGAGCAAGTGGATTTCAGTTGAAGTGCGATGCGAAATGTGATAAACATTGCACATCCAGACTTTAGTTTCCCATTCAATTCTGCACTATATATAAAGATATATTAACTATATTTGAATAAAAATGTTGCTTTTCACAATTATGCTATACCTTTTTATTAGTGAAGCTGAATGATCAGAGAATGCTAATAATGCTTCCCCAGATTTGACAGTAACTCATATTTCTCTCGTTTCAAGATAATGTTTTCATAAAAGATCAAATTGATTTTAAAAAACAGAGACAACAGAAAAATGTAACTTCAAAGATTCTTTATCAGCAATGTTTCTGTCGAAAATATACAAAAATGACAGATTTCAATCTGTTAATAACCTAACTCTTCCTTAACAAATCAATTGGCCATATATTAAGCATTACACATTAAAATCGCTAAAATATTCTGATAACAGCTATTTAAGAACATCTTCTGTAATAGAAGTTTGTTTTACAAAAATAAGATGACTTTTCGAAAGTATCAGTTTTGCACCTCAACACCTTTCTAAAAATAGAAACATTTGCCTTAAAGTTATTTTCATAAGGTTATAGTCGTAAAATAGCTTTTGAAGTAATTATAAAATACAGCCTCTCCTTAAGGGCGAATTAATCTCTCTGTCATAAATATTTCTCAACATGCAATGAAGGTTGTACAATTGTAGGAATTTTGAAAATAACGTCAAATTATTTTCTAACAATCAAATGTGACTAAGGAAAAACTCAGTTTATTAGAAAAACTGCACAATAATATCAATTTGTATAACTGTCAAAATGAAACTTCGCATTTTAGTACACAGCATCAAACGAGACAAAATCGATTAAATCAGAGGCGACTGAGGATTTCAAATCCGAAATGTGAAACTGACTGAATTCAAAATGCATCAAAGCCGGATTAAATGCTGTCTGGCTGATTCATACATCAAATATGCCAATTCTTCTCTTATCGCTATATTGCGTTATTCGTCTCGGAACAATGAAATGTGCTTTCGCTGTAGACTAATTCTTTATGCATTTTGTGTACAAATGACAATAAACATCGAAAAATGCATACCCAAGTTCGCTCATTAATAATAGTCATTTCTTACACTTTATATTAATTGACCTTTGTTTAATTGGTAAATTAACAGTTATGAACCCTATTAAAGTACAAGATATGTTAAAGCAACACGATGATTACAGAAAAGATGATATGTTTTAGGTTATAATGTAAATAAAATAGCACCAGTCCTTCTTTAGCTTGAACACTTACCCTCGTTTACTTTTATTTAAATATCCATCTTCCATTTTAACCTGATTATCTATAGAACATTTACTGAATTAAGATTAGTTCTATAATACAATAGTCTTTCTTATGACAAAGATAAAAGTAGTGGGGTCACCGACAAGTCAACAGATTAAACTCATAAAATTCGTGTAAGTAAGATGCGAAGTTATCAACTGCTGGGACTTCAGTTTTAGCCAGAATATCAAACCTTAAGGTAACAAGACTATCGATGTTCTACAGAGGAACTATGAGCATATAACTAATATTAAGTATGTTTAATTGTGGTAACCAAATAATCACTACTTTGATCAAGACCAGCACATCAAAGGCCAAAGTCATTGGCCCTTCACCAGTGATAGTTATCACTACATCATAGCAAACTTAGACGACGCATTTCTTTCTCAAAAACAGGCTCGGCGTTGTAAGAAAGTTCTGTTTGCCTGCGACGGTTAAAAAAATATACTTACAAGTTTCATGTTTAAATCGATAGGATAGGGCACTAGTCTGTTAAATATATCAATCTCATTGGTAAAGTCACTCGAGATTTTGCATTGAGCGACAAAAAAAAAGTTAACTATGAATCTGATGATATAAATAAAGACGACATATCCAAATAGAAACACGATTTACAAAGATCAATGAGAAAGCTCAACTTAAATGGGATAGAAAACAGCTTTCATCTTTAAGATTCAGTTAAAATCGTGAATGATTTAGGCTGATATCAGTAACTCTTATTAATTAGTTTACTTCCTAGAAACAGATATGGTTTAAAAAAATGATTAAATGAGATAAGCGTCTTATTCTGAAATGGAATATGGCGCATCTGCTTCCTTTTGAAATGACGCAACGCTAACATTGTTTTAATGTTAATAAGAACATAACCGAATGGCGAGGATTTTGAAAGATTTCATTACTAAAATGCTTTGAAACAACAAAAATATCAGAAAAAGGCTATAAACGCCAAACTCTTAAATTTGTTTTATTGACTTTAAATAACGGTACTTATCTATACCGGAACAAATTTTAGACTTCATGTAATATCTAATAATCCACGTCAAGTGTTTGCATCATCAAGAAACTATTTTTCAACGTAGTATGTTTTCTGACACTATCTGATAATTTCCACTGAGATACATTAACAGTTAAAAAGTGCAGTTCATGGAAATATTATGAAACTCAAATAATTCTCGATGGTAGCGAATTGAAATGGCAGAGGTCCCGCAGGAATGTAGAAAGCACAAACGGATAATAGAGCACTAGACTTGATCCATAATGCACCTGTAGCTATTGTAACGTATACGATCTTCGTTAGCTATTGACACGTAACGCATGCCTGCAATGATTATTGCAAGAGATCCTGTTTCGGATTCCTTGCAAAATATGACTCATATTTTTAGTAATGAAATGAATTTGGTTGATACAAATAAAACTTTGTTTTTACTTATTTGATGATTTTAGCCGGAAACCTATGTAAAGATATTTTTCAATGACACTCGACAATAATATGGATATGTAGCGTTAATCACAAAATCATTTCAAACAGGTTTTTTTTTTCCCTCAGATTGTTAGCAGTCCCGGCCGACCCTAGGATTTCTCCTTGGGTGAACTTGCCAAGACTCATGACAAACACAGACTGAAGAAAAAAATGCAGCTACAAGAGAATCCGGGCACTAGACCCCAGCTCCTCTACGAATACATGTAGACCCCTTGGTCCTTTTACTATCCCGTCGTATAGCACCGATACACGTGAGGCCACCTCTGGGTTTCTAGCCAGTTCATCTCTAGATTGGTGGGAAACACTGGAAAGCGTTTTTGAAATTTCCAGTGCCCCGGCCGGGACTCGATCCTAGGACCTCTGGAATGTCACTCAATAGCGTTAACTTTTTGACCAACGCGCTACTCTTCCAACAAATATATTTTTGCAACGACTTTGTGCTATCATCGCAATGATACGTTGTAGTTGTAGAAAATGCACTTTAATTTGATGAAAAACAGACCTTTTATTTTATATATAATTAACGTTTTGTGAAACATTACTCATGTATGTCATTGTCATATTTTTCTCTGTGGTGTAGTTTTACTCCCATTTTATCTCAGAAAAGTTGGCAAGAAAATTATGTCATGTAGCATCATCTTTTCATTCTACTGGTGTTTGACAACTTTGTAGGTCACATATCACTAAACAAGCAGAGGACTGGGGTTTAGGAACGATTTAATTTGAAAACCTGTTTGATATATTAATCAATAACAGAGTTTTCGAATCTCCAGGGTCTGATATATCAAATGTTGCAGTTTAAGGCAGTAATAACCCAAATACCAACAAATACTCCCATGTGCATGAGATGCAGGAACATTCATTTGGTGGTTGTATGACAAAGTTGCTAGTCACTAAAGTAATGAAGATGATTTATGACTATGAAAGTTAAAGTAGAGCTGAATTAAAAGTGAATTCTGAATAATTTCTGGGCATCGTAATTAACAACTATGTTGGGAATAACCTTCAATTTGACATAATTTGTAGACATGTACATGTACTAGTAATAATTAAATAACGATTGTGTTGTGTTGTAGACATTATCCTGTTCACTTTACTCGTTGTAAACATTTTGAGCCGTTCACTTTGTACAAACTAATTCTTTTCGAATACAACCATTTGTTTGCGTAATCTGAATAGCTTCGGAACTTTTAACAAAGTCAGAGAATGACAATAGCGGTATATCGTGTTTAAATTAAAACATTATAAATGACTCGTTATATGTTTCCTTATATTACACTAATATATAAGCACCCGAACTAAGTCCTGTTTTGTAGGCTAATTTTGTACCTGTTTGCGCATAGAAACATTCTTTTTTTAATCACTCCGATAAGAGTGACCAAGAGTCGGCTGTTTCTTTAAATAACTGGCTTGGTAACTATGACAACGACTCTTGTAAAGGCTATTGCCAAATGCTTTTGCCAAAGGATATTGCCAAATGCTATTGCAAAGTCTCTTTATTAACTATTGTCACAAAAATAGTATTATTAATAAACTGAGGTCTGATGCAAGTCCAACACTTGTGGAAAGGCTATGTAACTGAAGAAAATGAATTTACGTGCTTAGAGAACAAGAAATGGGATTCATAATCTCGCTTATCGTCGTTTGATGTATGCTGTTAGCTTTTCTGATTTTATTTATTTTTGCATTCATTCATTTGAATCGCTGTTATTTCTGAAAGAAAGGCAAATGGACAAACACCTTCTAAGTAAAAAAAGTAAAAGTCGCTGGAAGGTTAACTAGAAAAATCATAAGAGTTATGTTTTTCAATACATTGATTGAAAAAAACGTAAGTAGTAATTTTCCTTTGTAAAATGTCTGCAATGCTCCATAATTTCCTTTTAGTTTATCTACGTGAAATAAGTAGGATGAAATAACCCAAAATTCCAATGTGATCTTAATGTGTTTCGTTGCGTTTAGAAAAGTATTTTTTGGAAATACATAACTCCATTCTTTCTATGTTAGAGAAAACAACACTGCGTGCGTGGATATAATTAATTTGTCTTAACTTACTGCTGAATGCTTATCGGTTTAAACGTCAATCTCAAATCTCATTTTAACGAAGCATTAACACATATACAGGAGTGGGTTCATCCTCTTCCACGTACAAATGCCAGATATCTACCTGTAAATTGTACTCGTGTCATTTCTGATAAACTAAGTATCTCAAATACTTCATAACTGTCTGTACTTTTTAACTGCACATTGAAGGAGTCTATTTCCTTGAGCTAAAATTACACCAAAATGCATACCACTACCTTGAGATGATAAATACTCTTGCATCCACTCTGTTTTACACCGAGAGTTTATGAAAAAATAAAATACATCTGAGTATAATCATAACAAAATCAACTTGTAACCGATGAAGCGTAATTTTCTTCAGATATAAAGTTACAAATTATTATACCATACGTTACCCTGCTATAAGCTCGTTCAGCGTATCATAAAACAATAACTATTAAAAGATCCATGTCATTTGTATGACCTTTTCTTCTGTAAATCGCACTAAATCATTAAAGCATAAACTTACCTTGTGGCAAAGGATCCTGCTTTTGAAATTTAGAACCACCACCTGTTCCTTACAATTTCCAATACAAACGGTACTAACTCTTGCAAAGAAAACGTCAAATGTTTTGTGTTTAGCGATTTACTATCGTATTAAGACATTTCAGCTCAATACATTTATAGCAGGTAGCTAAAGTAACAGTTAGCTCAAGCTTCTCTGCTGTCAACCAGAAACACTTCCTGTCTTAGATAAATCACCATATAATTATGTAAAATACTTACACTATCAAACAGCACCGGCAGTAAGCAGATCTACTCACAAGAAAAATTCCTATCATTATCAGAAACACTAGTGTCTTATAAATGTAAAGTCAAAAAGCGGAGAGAAGAGCCATGGCTGAGAAAGATGACTATTATTAAATTGTCTGTTCCTGTGGGGGGTTTTGTTGTCTTTGCATTTGTTTCTAGGCATCTACAGAAAGAGTAGTCAATATGTTGGTTCAAAATCTTCGCGACCCTAACATATTAGAGATTATGCACTCAGCAGCTGTAACAAAACCAGTTTTTGGATTGTTGAAACAGTAACACCAGTCAGTAGGCGATTTCACTGTATCGAAGTGGTTCCTACCTGTGACCTGAACATCTTTTGCATATTATATGTACGCATAACTGTTCTTATAGTTTTCTATGACTCTCTATTTACAAATGCTTCATGAGTCCTATTTGTTGTGCCAAGAATTTGGCAGAAAGTGCAATCGGCAATTTTATTTTCTGTTGGTTTTAAAAGGGATCATTTTTATACGACATTGGGTTTGACTTGTGATTTTTTTCTTATGTTATCAAAACAATCTCGAACAAAACCACCTACAGAACAAGGCTTTTAAACATTGGTCATGCACTATTAGAAACTCTTCATCAGTTATACATTTTGTGTCCCATGAACACATCACAAATTTCTTTTCATTTGTTCTCTTTCTGTAGCTTCTGTTCCTCAATGTTGTCGTTTCCCGTTTGTTATTTTAGTACCAAACCCCATGCCTTTAGGTAACGTTCATTTAAAGTGGTTAAAAAACGATTCTCCCTTGCTCTTGCAATGGTTGGTTCTACATATTTCGTTTTAAAGCGTATTACGTTATTAAGATACAGGTTTGCTTCTATCCCCAGCTGAAACTTTAACATTTGCGCTAAGCACAGAGATCGATTCAATCATGTCACAAAACTAAATTTGATGAACTTCGTGTAATTCTACAGTAGGTTTAGTGATTGGTTTTGGTATACATCTTGGTTTATGTATTATTTAAAATAGAAAATATACATAGAAGATTTAACCATAGTATATTTTGTTTTGATTATGATAGAAGATCCTTTAAGACTCATTTGTTATCGGTTTTAGCGATTACTTCGCGCAGAAGTTAGATTATAGCACCGAGGTAAATTTTGCTTATTAGTGACTAAAACGACACCATTGGGAATTTCAACAAGATGAATTACTTAAGTTATATTCAAATGTGTACAGAGAACACGAGAGGTGGATGTTGATTGTAGATATCATGGATTGAATAAATGAAACAATTTTGTTTGTGTATCAGTATACCGACACATTTTAAAACAGTTCATTCAAATTTACGTCTCTTTATGCGTTTGATTATAGCAATGTTACAAGACCCACCACCTGCCATCAATTACCCAGCTGTTATACACTGTAGCGTATCTTGTAGGTAAAGGGGATTCGTGCTTCCTTTATTTTTAGGTTAGGCACTTTTGGTTTTTCTATGACATATTGATGCCTGTAAAAGGCAAACAAATGCCACAAAGATGTCTTAAAAAGTTTTTTTTCATCTAACTATTTGAGTTCGGATTTCACTGGTCTATGTAGGCGGCTTTGGTCGAACTCTCCCAATGCACTGTCTCTACCTTGTATAAAATCGGTTAGTTTGTTTCTGACTTCTTTGTTTCCAAATGTTGAAACAAATGGTATAATATATTAAGGTATTAACTTCTTAGTCTAAAAGAGAATTCAAAAAGTAATTTTCGATTATTACAATATATTTGTTGTGACTGGCGACAAGACTCGGCAAAATACTATTGCAAAGCATTCACAGTTGACATTTTCCTTTTATAAACAGTAACCCTGTGTTTTTGGAATAACGAAGCGTCTAAAACAAAGTCATAAAAACTGTAAATTACATTTTTGTACATTGTTTTGTGCTGCTCTGATTATAGAAAGATAGAGGTTTTAGCTGAAGCGAAATAGCTTTCCGCTGAACAAAATTGAAAATTTGATTTTCCCTTCTTCTGGGGCAAACCTATTTCTTTCGTTTTATCATTAATTCTTCGCAAGATTTAATCTAGCTTATGAAATTTTCGGAGTTCCGAATTTAAAATCGATCAATATTGCAGAAATATAATATAATAAAGAAACCTTGATTTATTCGAAAAGCCTCGCAGTTATACAAATTTATAGCGCTGTCAAATGGAATTGGAATTTCAAAAACATAGTCAGGATTAGGACAGGAAAACAAATGAATGAAAAATAGCCGGAGTTTCGATGATGTATTATCAAGTTTAAGACGAAATGGAAGCTGTTTCATAAGCTGTCGTTAATTAACTAATTACATATTGCATAAACGAGCACTTATCAAATGCCATTATCACGTGATCACCCTTTACGTAAAAGTTTTTTCAATTTATACTATGAATTCTACAGAACTAAAGAATCATGTTCGGTTATATAGAACTATCTAAAGTTATTAAATGGCACTGTACATTGTATGTACCCCTGAGTAACATTCTGCGAAGTTAACGCTATAGAGTATCAGTTAGAACGTTTTGTAAATATAAATATTTCGGCAAAAGATGTTTACAACTTGTTATGGCATTCATGTTGCAATAAACCAAAGCCAACATGTCTTGATCCTTAATACACCTGCAGGTTTTAAATGTATCCGTTCATTCAGTTATTGACATGTTACGCATTTATGCGACTGTATCTAAAACTGATTCAATTCTGAAATTAAAAATATAACAAGAATGCTTTGCTTTCTAGTCACAAGTTCAAGATAGCTTGAAGGAACTGAATGTGCCAGAAAGTAAGTGTAAGAAATAGGCACGTTTTTCAATTTCATCATCGTTAGAATAAACTGTTTTATTTTCGTTTTAGTAGCTGTTTAAATCAGTACAAATCTCTCGCTACGAATATCTATGACGAAATTTTCCACTTGAAACAGATGTGACAGACACAGAACATTTGAGGTAGAAACATTGACTAGCTAAGAATCGATCATATCATATACAGATTATTTATTTGTACCCGTAACTTTTGAAATAAATTACCCTCAGGTCACAAAAACGATGCTGCGTTTTTGAGATGCAAGAAAATGCATTCCATGCCTAACTGACGACGTTTTATTCACTGTATTTATCAAGATTAATTAGATCTTGCAGAGGCAAGTTGCTTTATTAAGAGTAATTAATGACTGCTTAGAAAATAAAGATAACTTTCAGGAGATTACCCTGGATAATTTACTGGTTCCAAAATTCAGAACGTTTTTACTTTTAATTAAACGAATGTTTTATTTGCATTTAATGTAGACATTTAATTCGCCTGTTTTGAAAGATTTAACCCTATTCGAAATACGTAACGAATTGCGTCTTTGTTTGGTCGCTTGCCAGGACCGATTTCAATGCAGCTTGCAGTAAGCGATTATAGAAACGTGACGTTAAACTGTGCTTTAATGAATGGTTTAAATATCAGATCCCCAAGAACACTTGTTTGATTTCTTGTCATTGCCTAGCCTAAGGCTATAACACAGCAATTACCAATCCAACTGCAAAATCTATAACCTATTTCATACATAACTCCTACTATATTGACCAACAAACTACAATTGTGCTTCAATTCACGTGTTCGGTTCCACTTGTAAAGCTAGGTTATAGAAAAGAATGGTTTTAGATTTGTAAGAGGCGAACATGATCAAATTGGAACTGATAGCTTTCTTCGTGTGTTGACTATTACTTGGTCAACTTGGATTCCACACCATGCCTCGGCGTGAGTTTTCATTCTAATCTCTTTAGTAGTTATAATTGTGTTCATACTTAGAATAAGTCTGGGCAAGATCAAAAAAGGGTTTATGATAAAAAGCCACTTGAAGACAAAAATAATAATAATAATGTTCCTGTGTTGGGTTGCATGTATGTACGAATTTGTTAAAAAGGTTTAACGTAAAGTGCATGAGAATAATGCACAATTTTGAAGCTCTATGTACACACTACCTATTCTATGATTCTCCTTTATCAAAATACACTTTCTTTTACGATGAAAGGGAAGACAATATCATCCGAATGAAAATATAATACAACTTTCCGAGTTCATTATTGAATCTTGAATTTTTTCCCAGGCTGTTTCATAAAACAAACCTAGGATGACATCACTGTCCAATAAACAGACATAGACAAGCAGTATATCCAAAAATAGTATGTAACTGACTTGCGTAGCATTGAATTCTATTTCAACAAACATTGCATCAAATAAAATAGATCCCAATACTTTAAACAGTTCCAATACCTTTCACGTTGTGTTTTATATTATTTAGAGATAATGAACGTCGTTTTCATTGTTTGTTTAGTGAAGAAGTATGTTCCCTAAAGCTGCAAAACTTGCAAAACAACAACAGCAACAGCAACAAAACAAACAACTTGCCAATATCATGAAATGATAGACGCTAATGCAACTACCTCGTTTCAACACTAACATCTGATTTATTGTCAGCAAGCAAAGATAACATACCGACGGGTACAATTCAACTAAAACAGCATGCTTGTACACCGATGACGTGTTTCTTTCGTTAGAACTAAAGTTAAAAATAACTAAAGGTATCACTAACGGTGATTCATATTTTTATATATTCATGTGATTAATTGAATTGGGGAAATATTGGTGTATCAGGGTAAACAATTGTAAACCTCAGGAGAGGTGTGTATCTTAAGAAACCAAACAGAGCAAGGATTATGTACATCTGTATTAAGTTTGAACTCAATATAGAGATATAGCGAAACTTAATTATGATACAATGATACTGTCATCGGTCAGTAGCAATATAGCGACAAGTAATTTCTTGCTGTCTATGACGAGTCGTAGTGTCTGGTTTAAGTATCATTCATTTGTTTCTTTTCACTTCATTTGTTTCTAAACAACTTCAAGCGTAACAGGCAAAACAAGTCTCTTGTGTGTTATTCAAGAAAACAATAAATGATGCCATTCACTGTTTTTGTCCATCATGAACACACTTAGCTCTCACTCAAGTCATATTTTTCATTCTAGCAAAGAAGCATCTCCTGTTATTATCCCACAACATTTTATAACACGGATTATTTAATATTTAGGTGAATGTATGACATTGTAGCTTTACTACTGCATAAGATTTGAAAGAGTTATGAATCAAAACGTTTATTTAGGTCCGTGATTAAAAGTAGTATTTTGTAGTTTACTTTACACAGAAATGTACGATAAAATATATTAAAGTCTGGATTATCAAATTTATCAATGACTGTATTGTTTACAGATAATGAATTCCAGGAATTTTATTTTTGAATTGAAATTGAAACGAGTGTATTTTGTTACATGTTCTGCTGCGCTTAATTTGTTAAATTACTGTTGCTTTCATAAGTTTTCATATAGTAACATAATATACACTGCAAAGTACCACTGACGGTTAAATGAATGAAGTGTTTAACATTAAATGTGCATTTAATGCGCTGCTTGGATAAATTCAGTGGCGCATGCATTAGTTTAATGCTTACTGTATATATCAATGTTTAATTCTTATCACTACTTGTAACGTAATGTTAAAATACTTTGAAATTGAGTAAGCAGTAAGCTTAACATAATGGGAGATGTACTTCTTTTCATTATCACACAACGTGAAGAAGTCACTTAAATTGCACCATAATAATGAGATGAAATGTACTTTGTATAAATATACTTCGATTAGATGATATAAATTCACAAAAGTTACATAATACTGTGAACCTGATGTATTAAGTAATCAGCATTTAGCGTAACAGTATATAACTTCGGTAAAGTATGATGTATACTATCGTAGTAATGTAAATTATATGTTAGTCACATTCAATTAATGAAATATGTTTAGCATTTGTCAAATTTAATGGATCAGGTGTGATTTCAGAGAAGGCTACGTTAAAAATATTTGACACACTCGTATATATTATGGTATTATGTCAATATCTGTAGTAAACAAAGATGTATTCAAATTAGTCACACATAATATTCCTAATGACATGGGTTTTAATCCTTATTGTCTGTACATTGTATTATATCATTAATAAAAATGTTACTTTTTACCTCAAAAAGTCATTGGAAATCACATAGTGTTCAGTTCAAAGAAAAAGTTGATCCATTAAATTTGACAAATCCTAAACATATTTATGCATTGAGTGTGACACATATATTATTTAAATTACTTTACGATACTTTAAGATTGAATGTGTACTTTACTTTTTGATAATAAGTCATAAATAAATAGTTTCTTATTTTCTATGTTCATGATGCTTGCATATTTGTAGCCACTAGCCAGTGAATGAAATTGTATATATTACGTTACCACTTATATATGATACCCGACTATATTATCGTATATGACATTGAGATACATACAAATACAAAAACATCTTAATATTATATAATCTGTGTTAGGCAAAAAGTAGTCTGTTTCTTCCATAAATATTACATTAAAGACCTTGAAATAGCTGAAAACTGTTATGGGAACTCATCAAATTACAAAATCACACTAAAAAAAATAAATAAAAAAATCACCTATCTACTGACCCATCTTTTTTCAGCATGTAACAAAAAACAGAAATATTTTTAGGCCTTATAAAAGGTTGTGGGATAGTAAAAGTCTTCCACAATTAATGTGCTCCTTAACGAGGTACTAATTCTAGGTGGAATAAGAACACAAAGGAAAAAGTCACTTAAAGGGAACCTTTCATTTTAGTATGTGACAAAATGAAGCTACAGGTACACACTGAAACAATTTAACCATACATATGTCTTTATTCAAAGGTTTAAATTACCCATCAAATTACAAAATCACACTAAAACTTTTTTTTTTAAATTACCTACCTACCGACCCATCTTTTTCAGCACGTTACAGGAAACAGAAATATTTTTAGGCCTTATAAAAGGTTTTGGATTGTAAAATTCTTCACAAATCAATGTGCTCCTTAGAAAGGTACTTATTCTAGGTGTAATAAGTACACAAAGGAAATAGTCACTTAAAAGGAACCATTCATTTGAGTGCACTTAAACACTGATAAAATGAAGCTACAGGTACACACTGATACACGTTAACCACAAATATGTCTTTATTCACAGGTTTGAATTATGGCCTTGCATATTCAAAATGGTTAGCTTTTGTTCTGCAAAAAGCTTCAGTAGGTTTTATGTAATTTACGTTACTCGATCTACTTGATGAATAAAATAGAAAAACAAATTCAGATAATATTTATAAAAGATTGTGCATAAGTGTTGATTTTTCATTATTTTCTTTTTATTTGCTGGCATTAAGATATTCATTTTTACCTAGTAATCTTCTAACTTATAATCCCACTGAATGCTAATTTATCATGAATAAAACGAAATATCAACAAAATGATCATTTGCTTATTTTTCAATTGTATATATGTTCTATTCATTTGACGGTTAAACGTCTATAACCATAATCATCTTGTTTTTCATTATTGCATATGGCTAGCAACAAAGTATAAACTACAATCAGTGTGCAAAAATCCAACCGTCAGTTTCGAACCGATACTCTTTTCTTATGCGTAACTCGAAATTAGCATATTCTTGCCAGACACTTACCATTTATTTCATAAATTTTACCTTTTTATTTTTTATTATATAACGTAAAGTAATGTAAATTTCAGTGCTTCTTGACACGTCCTTTTCTCAAATTAAGCTGGGTGTAAGAAACTTCGAATACATGTCAGCATTTTATGATTTGTCATTAAATGAACATACATACCAATAAATAAACTGCAGTATTAACTATCTATGCTATTAAGTTAGTAATGCAGAGTCATGTAAATTACAAATCAAGATCTGACTGATGAAGACAGTGTAACAAACCATAGGAAATGACATGTATTGACCTTTGTGATAAATGTGGGAGTCTTTAATTTTTTAGAACCTGTTTGAATAATTTACATACAATGTACTTGTATCTTAAAATTTGTGATGGTAACATAGTAAACCGTCATATATCTGCTGTACTAAATGTACATGTAAGATGTATTTAGAATTAAGATCTATGTTGTGCTGAAAGATTATGTGAAATGCATTTGTAATGTATTATTACATGGATATAGCGTAAAGTACATGTTATGTGGATTCTAATCTGTGTTCATTAGAAAGAAAATGTGTGACTTAGTTGATTATTTCATTGATCTGTACCAATAATCAAAATTTATCATAACAAATGATAAAATCTACATTACAATATTTTGTCATGTAAAGTACATGGTACTCGTATGTTTTACTATGGACAAACAAAATGACATCATAAATGCGTAATATAAGAATAAAGAATATAAAATATCAATTATACACTAAAAGATACGCTTCAACATAGAAAACACATGTGAAACTGTATATTTACTACTAGGCATGAGAAAAGGGAGAAAAGCATTTATAATTACAGGAACGTGTTTTTTCAATATTTTGACTTTTCCCTGAAATGACACAAAACTGACTGAAAAAATAGTGTACATTACCGTTTTAATCAACATGATTCTAACGACATTGAAAAGTTTATAACAAGAGGTTATTACCATGGGGTTAGTGATATTGGCCCCTTTACAGTTACTTATTACTCAGTTTCACTTTCCTGACTGATACACAAACAAGGCTCTATGAGGATCTTAACCTAAATGCGTCAAGTACGTTTGATTTACTTCCACGATATTTTTTTCTAATGCTAAAGCTCTGTCGAATGAAATACAACCCAAGAAAATAAATGAATTTATTTTGAAAGTTTACCTTAAGTTGCTAAATTTCTGATACAAGAACAAGTTTGTTGAAGTTAAGCATCTATAACGACAAAAGGTCATGTAAATTAGTTTCATGAATAATATATAATATGACAACATCAAGTGAAAAATGTCTGCAATTATTTCATATCGCTATTACATATATACTCAATAATTATCATTTTGACATTAGCTTCGAACGTGAACTATCAAAAGAACTCTTTGAAAATCTTGATAACTATACTCCGGGAAAAGTTCACAGTGATTGCTGCAAATGCTAGGGTGAGCAGTGGTACTTATTGAAATCGTATAATAATACGAAATAAGTCTCTTAAAACTGTTCTATAAAGAAAGGAAAATTACATATAATTTACAAAATGGAATTAATGAGCTTACATATTGGATAAATTACCGTGAGACAAACCAGTTCGTAAAAAAAACATACACCGTTTTTGGCATTTACAGCTGGTAATTAGATAATATTGTTAAATTCCAGGAAATGAACAAAACTGTGAACAATAGACTAACTCGAAAACATCGTAAACCTCAAGTTGATCTTAAGGTCGTAAGCATTTTGTCTACTAACTCAAAAACCTCGTAAGTTACGGTGTCACCGTAAGTCTCACCTTAACTTAAGGTGACAAAATCGACCCCTTAACATCATTGTAACTATAGCTAACTACTTGAGAAAGACTTTTAAATTTACTTGATCTACCTTATAAAGACTAAGTTGTAATGTTTTCCTTTGAAGTTGCATATACGTATATAATTATGTTTTTGGTTTTACATCGAATATCAGTATATACATGTAGTTTCACTTTTCAATTCGCAAATCAGGCAGCTAGCTTCTTTTGAAAAACCGTTTCTTGCATAAAAGTAAGTTGTGGTTGGTTTACGTGTATCTCTGGTAGCAAATTATTTTGTCTTTAAGATCAGTGCAGATCATGATCATCATGCACATCCGTGCAGTCTTTAACTTTTTAGAACCTGTTTGAATATTTTACATGCAATGTACTTGTATCTTAAAATTTGTGATGGTAACATAGTAAACCATCATATATCTGCTGTACTAAATGTACATGTAAGATGTATTTAGAATTTAGATCTTTGTTGAGCTGAAAGATTATGTGAAATGCATTTGTTTCAATTCTTATCTTTACTACTAAAAAGATTACAAAAAACATTTTAAATGAGAAAATATGCACTTTGCACCTCAATAGTTAAGGCTATTGTATGGTGCATTTCTATCTTATAGTAACGTAAAGTAACGTAAAGTACACTGCTCCATATGTCAGATTTATTCACTTCATAACATGTGGAGGAGTTAATCATTTCGTAAATGTCATATATCAAATGTATTTTATAAGTTAAGCAGTTGTCGTCAATGTTGTCATTTTTCTTAATATTATGTTATCAAAAGTAACGTATTATTACATGGATATAGCGTAAAGTACATGTTATGTGGATTCTAATCTGTGTTTATAAGAAAGAAAATGTGTGACTTAGTTGATTATTTCATTGATCTGTACCAATAATCAAAATTTATCATAACAAATGATAAAATCTACACTACAATATTTTGTAACGTAAGGTCATGTAAAGTACTTGGTACTCGTATGTTTTACTATGGTCAAACACAGAATTTGAATGGATAGAATTTATGTGCACAAACTGTTATTATCAAATATGATGTAATTACTAATATATCATGCGTTACCAGAGTAATAATTTAGTGTGAACTTCTTTTCTTTTGTTTTTAGATTTTAGGGGTAACGTAAATTACACCCATATATTCATGTTGCGGCACAGATTTGGCAACTGCAACAAGCAGTTTCAGAAACTACAGACCCTGGCGGTCATTTTGATATATAATACAAAATGTGGTATTGGGTGCCCCAGTCCCTCTCTCAATACTGCAATGAAGTTGCAGCACTATGTACATTTCTTCACTTTTTTGCAACTGTTTCCACACATCTCTCTGTAATTACAGTTTATATGTTCTTTTACCTTCGAGAAGCAGAAGCATGAGTAAAGTAAGAAGTAATTAGCGTAATTTTCGGACAATTGGCAGCGGCCTATACGTATAAAAAATATGAACTTTCGTAGATGCGACATATGTGGCGAAGCATATATTTTTGTTTTTGAAATTGGTAGTTTCAAGCGGCTTGAACGACATTTGTATTTTCTACATTGGTATTTTGAGCGCACCGAATGGGAGTTTTAAGTTTAGACGCTGTTTGAAAACAGTTCACCAAATTATAAATGCTTTCTAAACCATTTCGCCTTACAGTTTATGGGTCAATTAACTACCGTATACTACCATATATCGGCAGATTGGCGGGATTGATTAATCATACCTTAACCGTCATACATAAAGGCGCGGCTTGTTTTAAACATAAGGATATACATGTATGCACCATATTCGCCAATATAACGGAGCGGCCTATACGTTCATTTCTGTATCTAAAATCGTACAAATATAACTTATAGGGTTAAGCGGCCTATTGTCCGTAAATAACGGTAGAAATGACTCTTAGTTCCTAATGTTATGGCTACTTTGTGTTGCTTCTTAACTAAAACATACTACGCATATTGGCAATTATAAAACAAATCACCACAAAAAACAAAAGAAAACAATCTTGAGGATAGGTAAAAGTTTCGAAAAAAGTACTAAAATATTTAAGTCTTTGCATAATGATAAATTATTAATTCAACTTGTTAAGTACTAAAATCTAACGTAACCAAAGGTTTACACAAATTTTGAAATACAACCACTGTTATTTTAGAAGAGTATCGAAATACAATAGAGGGAGAAGGTTCTGGTAAAACAGAATACTAAAACATTGTTTTCGTTGCGTTGAGATCCATATTATAACAAAAATGTTGTATAAATAAAGAGATGCCAATAACGTTTTTTTACTATACTTTTTAGATGACATGTTTGTTTTTGAAGTTAATGTTAAGGAGTACTCTGTATTCCATTTTTATGAACTAATAGTCTGTCTTTTTGCAAGATGAACTAATCTCTTTTCTTTAACACTACTAAAGACGCAATAAAGTTGGGATTTTTCGTTGTTTTGAATAATGTTCCAAAACGTATTGCAGAAATATAATACTGTAAATTTTGGTTATTTTCCCGTGACGTATTTGCGATTTGCGAGCAGACAAATTCATCAAATATTAAGCGAATTGAATTTCACGAAAATAACGAAAAATAAATCATTGCGAAAATTATCTTATTAACAGTATAATCGAATGCAGCCTAGATTTATTAGAAACGTGGCGCAGTTATATAAATCTATATCGCTGTCAAATGGCAATTTGACATTTAAACGAGAAGGAATCCATTAAACTAGAAGAGAACAAAGATTTCAGGCCCGTTAAGCGGGGCTGATTGAATTCAAAACGCATTAAAATCACACAAAATGTTGTCCCGCTGATTTATACGCCGAGCATGACATTGCAGGTACATTTATCACGTGACACGACATGATTGAGACCAACACTTGCCTGTTGTATCTTCTGTTAAACTCTCACTTCAAATTACCACAAATAAATATCTCTGTTGCGGCTTAAAAAAGGAAATAATTGCACCAGGTTACATATTACGAGATGCTTCAAGTCATCCATAACTTTGCCTTTCCAATCGAAAATCATGTTAAAAACGTAGCGACAGTGCGTCGTATTTTTCAATGATATTGCAACAACATAAGAGCCTGAATCACTTCTTTATGAAAATAAGGAAGAAGGAAAAATCTAACATTATGTAAGAATAAAAAAGCGCAGATCTATCGGCCTTACAATAAATTTATTAGTCTATGAATCAACGGTTGAAGTGATCACTAGACTTAAAAGAGTCATAAAATATAAATTACTATGCTTGTTTTGTATCTTCATTTAAAATATTGATTAACTGGCGTTCCGATAAAGACGAGATCAAAACCATGCACCTGCAGTTTTTGAAATGCTTCCAATCAACGTTAGGTATTGACACGTTACGTGTATCTGGAATGAAGATAACTAGAGATTCTGTTCCGGCTTGCATGCAAAAAATATATTCATTTTCTGGTAATTAAATGGAACGTTTCAAAGTTTTACATTTCTTTTTGTGTGTTTAACGTATTTTTTTTTATGATCCGAGCTGACAACAAGTGCCAAGTAATGTAATAAAACATCAATAATAAACCATATTTGTTAAAAGTGCATACAATTTATTCTTTCATTTTCAATGAAGATGGAATTTATTCAACTAGAACAGTATGTGCATTTAGTGTTCAAATGTATCGTTTCCGATTGAAACATGCCAAGAAAACAAATACATTCATGCTTAGGCATTTTAGTGACATGAAATCGTAAAAGGTTTAAACCATGCATAAGCGGTAGTTCATATTTTATGCTTTGTAATGCATTTAAACCTGTATGAAAGGAATGTCCCCCAATCATAACAGTGTATCAATCGCGTACAGATGGCAGTTTAATTAATCTTATGGATGTACCAAGCTATTCATACAAGCTTCTGAATGTTTTTGACAACTTTTCCACTTCGCATTGTATTGCAACAGCGGTTGGTGTTTGGATAGCATATCAGGAATAATGCTAATGTGTTTGTGTCACTGCATTATGGTAAACACACACATGACGCAATATGAATAATAGTATATAGTACACAGCATAGTAAAAATAATGAAATAATAAATAAGAGTAAAAACTCTGTTAATTCGGCTCTAAAAAGACCTAAACATGCTACCTTGTGGAAATGTCTACAAGATTGGTATCAACAAATCCCCCTGATGTTCTGAGAATAGGAAAATGCATTTGGTACTTGACTGACAAAGTTATATGTCACTTTATTTATCAAGATATATTGGGACTTGGATAGGCGAAACGCTGCATTAAGTGTAATCGAGTGTAATTAATGACTATCTTGTAAATAAAGATGTTTTGGAAACTTTCCCGTTCACTTGATTGGCTGCTGTATTCAGCTCTCATTAATTATTATGTTTTTATTCACTTGGTTTTTATTCACACTAAGAGCAGGCAATTATTGCACATGATGTTGAACGAAAAGACAATGTTTAAGAATTTCGGTGTGTTCATACAGTAGATAAAAGTAGTTCGTAAAAATCAGCTGAACTATCATTATTTACTCTTCAGACACTATAAGCCCCAATAATGCGCTTCCAAGAACACGTATGACCATCACGGTAAAACCATTACATAAAATAAGATAACAGTGGTTTTCCAACACAGGGGTGAAGGTTCTGGTTTGAATGTGCTACTAGTAGAGGTTGTTAATTTAATTATTCCTAGATGAATTTTTTAACGCTTTCTGCAAGAATCTTTGAACTAAAAGTGGTGGTCCCTTCAGGATACTGAAATCTAGAAATTATTCCTGTCCTAACTTTTTATCCTAAGGCATATACAGATCGATTTCAAATTTGAGTGCATTAACTGCAATTCATGAACGAATTGATATGCTGACCAGTGCAAATGTGGTCCTATATTACTCTACAAAGCTACTCTTATAAAACTGCAACGCTGTATCTACTTCGGTAAGAAATTTTAAGAATTAGATTGTGCTTGTTGTTTAATTGCATAATGGATTCCACTCTTATGTTTGGCGTTAGTTTTTTTTCCAAACTGGAATAGTTTTATGCATATACAGAAGGTATGTCTAAATTCTGTGGGTGGTTAAAGACTTACAATGTAAAGTCGCTTGAAAAGATTAATTGAAATTGCATGAATTTTAAGAATGTTGCTTGGCATTTTTCCACATGCGGTTTAAATTTTAATCTACTTAAAAGTTCTAGTTTTAGTTCTTGTAATGAACAAACTTGATCATTGTAATGGAAAATACTCTAGAAGTTTGATGAATATTGAATGAAGTAACATCTTTATCCATTGTTTTAGCGTGTTTACGAATGTAACGATAATTATTCAAAATATATATCTTACCAATATTCGGCAAAGTTATTACAGTGTGTAGTAAAAACATGATTTCATGACTAGTTATAACATTTTTACTAATAAATGATCTCTCTCATCTGATTTAACTCAGCAGCATTTCTAGTATATCCAGTACAATATCTCCGCTATAGTAAGACAATTGCAAACATACATGTACCATGAATAAAGAACTACTGCACACCGGTCACAGTAGCACATGTATGCAAATTACCTTACGTCTAATCTTACTCTCCATTCTTACGCATCCAAAACCTAATAGTGTCCAAAATACTTCAATTACTGTCTCCTTATTTTTATTTACCTTTTCTTATGGCATGTATTCATTTATTACTGTATGTTTAGAAAGAGCTGTTCTTGCCAACGGAAATTTGCCATAGGAAACTAAAAGCGGGCCAATATCATGAAGTGATAAATGGTCGTGTACCCTCTTCTCTTTTATTCTAACATACGATGAAGTATCAGCTAGTAAAGATAACATACCTCTGGGTTCAATCATGGTAAAGAATTAACTTGTTAACAAATGAAGCGTAATTTCAGATATATATTAAATTAGAAATGATTACGTCGGAATATACCTTGATACTGAGTCATACATTTTATTATAATATACATTAAAATACCCAAAATAATCACACAATTCTCTGATTCTAATCGCACTTCGAATTAGTGTACCTCTACAATGGCTTTTGACTACTCGAATACAGAATAATTTTCAGGTTTAAGCAAGATTTGCGAATAAAACAAAACGATCAAGACCCCATCAATTGTTAATGAAGGAGTTTTTCAGATATACCTATTGGTAAAGATTAGTTCTATTGATCCTCGATTATGGTACGGTATACTGCAGTATGTTATAAAATACCAAATATGATATGTGCACTTACATTTTGAGGCGTCAAAAGTATTGTTCTTACAGACGTTATTGAGTCTAGTATGTTGTATAAAGGTTTGTCCAGTTTTCACCACCGTAGATTGTAGGTTGTATTAGAGGCTAGTATTTGTTCCATTTTCATTACCATAGACTGTTGTGTATGTAGATTATATCGGTTAAATATATCACTAATCAAGTTTTAAAAGTCAGTATCAAGCCTTATAGTTAATTCAAGTATCGCAACAGCTTGGACTGACATAGTAGTCATCTGTAAACAGTAGTTGACAGACGTTTCCATGGAGCTCAAGTTTGTAATTAATTGAATATTGGTATATCACTCACGGCGTCCATATTGGACGCCATCTTGGATCCGCACCAAAATATTCCAATTGAAGGTTGTTCCAGTCTGAACTAAATATGGATGCCCCTGTTTTTCTCTGTTCGGTCTTAATCATACCATTATATACAGGGAAGCCCATCTGTAATAAGTGTGAAGACTTAGAGCTGAAATAAGCTAGAACTAGGCAATAAACAAGGCTAGGCCGTTTATGCAGTGTTTCTTGAATGTTCTGAAATTCTTAGGTTGTGATTGTCACGGATAGTTCTTCTTTGAAGTTGTATATTCGGTGTTGTTGTTTCAAAATATGATTAATTTCTCCTTTGCAACATCACTATGTTCTTTGTGGATCAGCTTTACTTTCTGCCAAAGAATGCAGTTATTTTTTTACCACATTATTCAAAGCATCACGGGCAACAATGTCAAGGGTCTGAGTCTAAACCTCAGTTTGTAAATGCATAGATAGATAAGCCAGTTTTGCAGTTCACCCTTGATTTCTTGCACAACGGTTTTATGAATTTTTAGGGACACAACGATCGGCAGCTTAATGATAATGTTACTCCCACCCTGATAACCCTAATACATGTATCTCTTTAAAATAACCATAAACGTTCCACAGTAGCGAAAATACTTGTGCAGTATTTCGGATGTTACAAGAATTTCCTGCGAAGGTAGTTAGTGTTATTATCGCATCATCTGTCGCTTTTGACTGGTTTTAATAGCATTTCTCTTGCTTCGAAGTGTACTAAAAACCATTTACAAAATGTACTGTAGACTATAAAACACACAAAACAGCTTCCTACAATATTCAAACGTCTGATGTGAAAACTTAGATATTGCTATCTTTTTTAAGTTTTTGTCGTATAAGAACACACCTAGCTCTCACATAAATCATATTTTTCATTCTATTAAAGAATCATCCGCAATCTTCTGTACATTCTTTCACTTTTTGTAAAACTGTTTCTACATAATCTCGCTGTAATCACTGTTTATCTTGCTCCTAAATATTCCAGGAGCATTCCTGATGTTTTAGTTAAGGCTGGTAAAGTAATTAGTGATGAATCGAGCCACTTTATGTTACAATTTTTGCCTACTTTCTCTAGTTAATGTATTATATTGTTATAATTGTGTTTTTTCATGATTAAGATAATCATTTTGAAGCTAAGGTTCACTTATTAAGCTTAACCGAAGAGAAACTATTTGAATTAGGCAAAGAAAAATGTTTTAAATGAAATTTAAACACTACTTTTAATGAAATTTCATCAATATGAAAGTGACTAAGACTATTTTTGTGTCAATCCTGATAGTTTTGGTCACTGTATGTTTGAAGAAAACAACATCGTTCCGTGCAAATACAATTACAAATTTTGATTAGGTTGGGAAAACATGATAAGAAGAAATCCTTAAAGCTTATCTTTATCGATCTGCTAGTATGTTGTAAATAATCATGTCAGGAAGTGAAACCATAGTGGTACCACTGGAACTAGACTGTGTTTTTTGTAGTTTTATCAAAATTATGTGTGAATATATAATTTAAGAAAGTTTTGCAGTGCTTGACAATGATCCTAGTTACATATTTGAATACCTGCTACGTAAATACTGTTAAACAAGAAGCAAAATGTTATATAACATAAAAACATTTACAATCTCTCAAGAAAACGAATTGGACTTTAGAAAGTAGCCTCGCATCTTTAAATGATTGTTCAATCACTGTTTTTTTTTTGCGAGTGCTGACAGTTGAATGTGTCAGAGTCGGCGAACGTCAGTGCCGATAATGATTTATAGACCTTGAAACATGGAAATCCTATATCACGTTTGACTATGATATGGCTTTTTTCATGTAACGCATGTTATGACACTTTTTATCTTGCATACGATCTTTAAAGAGCTTAGTGGAGTGTCACGCATTTCTGTTCTTATTCGTTTTGAAACAGATCCACAGAGAATAAAGTGCACGACAATACAACACAGATATGCAGACTTGATTGTATTTAGTCTGGTCCTGGGTGATAATGGCAAAATGCAAGATCTTTTACGCAATAGAAGCAGCTCTAGGAAAACTCATGTCAAGTTATTATCTTAAAGTCCCCGAGGATCTGATGTTAAATAACAAACACAGAGATGAGACAGGAGAAGACAAATTGCAGTTGTAGGGGATCATGTGAAAGAAAAATGTGTCATGTTATACGTCTTGTTAAAGTCAAGTCTAGAAAATGATCTCCAAATGCTATTAAACCGTTAAGTCATGGTACAGACAGTTTTCAGCCACAATGCTGGTCACTCGCAGATATTCAAGACGCATAATTATCATGTCATGAGAATTGTTTTGACAGCACATCTGCTTATAGGAGATTTTCAAGCGACAAGTCTGCTAATAGTTCATCTTGTAAAGGAAAAGTTTAAAGTCGCAGGCCGCCTAACAGGCTTTTCAAGCCGCAAGTCTTGTGACACGAGTTTTCAAGACGCAATATTGTCACACGAGTTTTCAAGCCACATGTCTGCTAACACAAGTTTTTCCAGCCACAAGAATTGTCAAGCAAGCTTTTCAAGCGGCAAATCTGCTAGGAGGAGCTTTTCAAACCACAAGGCTACATAGTTATATGTATGGTCTATCTGATACTTGTTCTCGTAACTGTAAGACGCAAAACAAAAATATTTTTTTTTGCCATACAGTCCTAAATTTCATTCGATTGAAATACACAGAAATAAACTCAAGCTGTAATTGAATTTAAAAGATCTGACATTGCACTTTGATTTCATTACTCCAGCTTTAGATAATAATCTGTAATTGAACTTCAAAATTGATATTGATTGCTAGAAACTAAGGAATCAAAAAGGAAATTGCACTCACACATAAATAAGACGAAATAGAAACAAAAAGCTATAGCTTTTGATTAAAATTCCCGAGATAGTTCAACTATGAGATGAAAACGAAATAATTCATTATATTTGATGTTATACGAGAAGATTTTTTTTCAAGAAATAAGAATTAAGATACTTTGTACAAACCTTTTGTGATAACGCCAATTTACTAGAACTGTATTTTAACATGTTACTATGAAGAAGTTCTTCCTTTTATTAAGAAATTGTCTGTGTCGCATGGGCCATCGGTTACCTTATCTGCGGAAACGCTCATGAAATTGTGATTCATTGACAGCTTCGGAGAAACAGGTGTTTTATATGTCTACATGTAAGGCAAAGTTACATTACTATGGAGGCTTTTTGCTAAATAAAGTTTTCTTTTCCTCAGCTGTATCATTATACTATAATTTTTTATATCTTGCTTTTTCCCGAAGAGCATACCATCATTTTTTAAATAAATTAATGCAAAGCAGACAAAAAACTTTGATGGTTCATTCTAATGACTATCTCGCTTTTTTTATTTTTTTACAAGAAACTGAATAATTTAATTTCTATTCTAAACTCTAGACACTTTTTAATGTGACAAGCTTCTTTTTGTGTGAAACCTTTGTTCGGAGTAATATACATCTTCACATCCTACGTAATGTAATTAATCCGCGTATTCTAAATACTTCTTGCCAGGCGCACAGTCTGCAAAGGTTCCCTTGACATCAGTAACGACCATTATCTGTCAATAATTAAGATTTATTCACGTAAAATCTGTGTTTAGAAGGAAATGTACAAGAAAAATGAATTGAATCGCTATATAAATGATGTATGGTCATTGCTACTGGACTAAAATTGAATTTGAATGATTGATCAGTCTCTTCTGTGGCTAAAAACACTGGAAATTTAATTAACGTCTGTGAAAATTCATGTTGTGGCTGTTAAAAAGATTTATTCTTGGTTTACCGCCTGTAATATAAAGATTAAAAATACTCATGTATAAAAGGCAATCTACAGACTGTTAAAATCGCTTATGTTTTCGAGGCACATTTCTTTAAAAACATTATTTGATCCGAGTCATTTTTCCTTGAAGATGCACTTTTTCTATCAAAAGTGTAATGGTAATGTTTCCTTTCAACTTATTATTTTCTGAAACGTAGCGATTTTTCACTGATTTCGCTTAGAAAGTCGTGTATTCGAATTGTTGCGCTTAGCATTAAAGAATTTTTCTTCGAAACTGACCGAAACATCTGGCCATTATTCAACGCTTACTGGGTAGTAACTAAAAGCAACAAAACATAATATGAATTAAATGTCACAAACACTGTCCAAAATATTCAACCTTTTGCTGATGACAGCATATAAGGTAAAAATGTCGATACAATACGGCCCCCTGTAGAGTATTTCAACACCAACAGAGAACTAATTTGAGCTTTCCAGCATGTTACTTAGATGTCGCTGAGAGACCGTGAAGCTTTTTTCTTTATCCTTTGTGTCGCAGATTACATTTTGAAAACGGCTGCATAGACATGCCAACGTTATCTTCCTTCCTTTATTAAATATTACTTTTGTAAGATACCTCTTCTAAAGTAAATGAATCCAATAGCAGAACTGAAGCACATTTCAGTGCGATGTTAAGAAGAATCTGTTGATGGACATTGATTGGCTGAAAGCGTCACGTTTTAAATTTTTGTTGCATACAAAAGAACACATTGCTCTCCTAAAATTATTCTGGCGTATTTCGACACTATTACACCATTTTGCCTTCTTTGCCTTATTTTCAGACATAAGTAACAATTGCACACAGGCTAAATATCGCTTAAGGCGTCAAAACTGGTCAAGTCAACAAATATTATCAATAACACGGCTCCGTGTGTCAATGAACAGTCACAAAAAAAGTAATATATCCCCGGAGTGTAACATTTACTTTTAGAGATGGAACACAATTTCATCCTTTGACATTTCTACAAGGAGCTGTACAATTCTAAGTACTTATTAAGGTTTTATTTCAAGTAGCATGTTTACTACAATATCGCTGTTACAAAAATTGATGTGTTGTCTATATAGGAACTTTGGCCGATGACTTTGGCCTTTCAGGCGAGGACACTTTTATTGTATGTAACACACCTTGGTAGTGTTCTAGAATTCTGTGAAGTTTGATTGAAATCCCATGCAAAGTAGCCTCGTTATAATTGAAAAAAAAACAGGACGAACAGACAACGAATGAATAGAACAAACACGATAATGATAAGGCCGTCAAGGTAAGATTTCATCGTCAGCAATAAATAAGTGACTAAAAAGTTGTGTCCTTATTTTCCAATTCATCGCTTAGATGTAAATGCATGCCAACCTTTTCTTCGATGATCCGATGCAGGCATGTAACAACATTACAGTAAATCAATAAATCTTTACGACAAGCAAAGGAATAAACTGTAACAATGTTCGAGCCTATGAAGCAATAAAGTAGCTGTACATGCAGTTTATGAACATTTTCTGCATCTGCGTTTATTCCATTTATTTGACTGACACTGGAGATTACACTGAATTTATATAACCGATTTTTTTTATTCTAGTTGTAAACGAGAACTATTTGGTAGCTGCAGACACGTTAAAATGACCTGATAACAGCTAAAGAACTTCAACATTCTTACCCAGCGTTTAAGTAATAAGGACAACCTTGAACACAAAATTTGTATTTTCATATCTTCTAACTTGAAAAACAGCGATACTATATTTCTATGCTGAAGAGTATATATCTCCTTAAAATAATGTCAAAACAATATTTCCAGATAGAGGTTATTCCACATACAATGTACCATTTTCTGAATATTATTTATTTGAATCTCAGCGAAGTACATGTACACTGTATATAGAGATATACGTTGATGCTATAAGGTTCGATCCTTTAGGTGCATACTCCCATAGGGAGATTATTATCACCTTCCAACAAGAGTATGCAAACCGTATGGCTGCTCATTCGATGCACATATGGTTATTACTTGCAATGCTAAGCAAAATTTTCACTTATTTAACTGCAGCGTATAATCAAATATCTATTACAGCTCATATATAGTTATACGTTTCTTGAGTCATTTTAGCTTACAGTAAGATATAATCCACCCAAAGCTATAATTTTCATGAAACAGATGTGTAAAACTTATGCATTAAAGCACTAGAGTTACATTAATACTTGCGGGTAAAACCTTAAGTAATGGTGTTTTGAACAACAAACTTAGACACTAGGCAACATAATACAATGCACGGTGCTTTGTTGATATTTAAACCTCTTGATGAAAAAAACAAGTAACCATATTTGAACGCCACTTATTCCTGTGGGTAATAACAATGGATGCACTCGCAGAATTCATACAGTTATCTCGGAACTGTTGTTACGGTTGCAGTCGGGTTGGAACATTTTAGTTTACTGATATCTAGTAAACTAACACAAGCAGACATGCGTTCATGACAATAACTAAAATTATCTCTTTTAGCAACACATTTCCCTTTCCCTATTTAAACATCAGCGTCCAGTTGTCATGGTATCAGTCTATAAGAACACTCTTCTGCACGCGATTCTTCTTGCTTTCTATACACACTCATTATATTTTCTTATGAGACAAAAAATAGACCAATACCATACCCAAGGTCCTCCACTCTTTCAGCACCATTCATTGTAACTTGTTTCTGAAACCTGCACGCAATACATCCAAATCTACTCATTGCAAAGAAAATGTTGTGCAATGTTTTTCCCGTAGTTCTTATGGAAAGATGATTAACCTCATTATATTCAGTGCACATAATTTTACTTAATGTTCGGATGATTGGCAACTTTCCCCTTCTGTTCACAATTATGATGATGAGATTTAAAAAGAAACACACCCATCAAAGCAAAAAACAAAACAATAAGACCTCTATTATCTGTTTTGCAAAATAAACTCGTTTTCATTCACGATTTTCTGTACATTACATTCTGATACAGGGGTAATGGCCATTTAATGAAATAAACAAACAAATCTTACCTCGGTCCGCCGTGCCGACGAAGACGAATGATGAAATCGTCGTAAGCCATATCAGCAGCCGACATGCACGCGGGGGCATCTTCTGCAAAATAGAATTAAAACAGTAAATTTTTGAATATATGTAGCATCTGAACGCAGTTACATTGTACATAATTATAATAATAAGATTTCTTTGGAGTCTTTTCATCACATGGTGTACTTCTCAGTTAAACTTAAAACGGGGATTTTCGATCTTGGAATTTAGTAAATATGAGACTCAGTACAAGTTTTAACACATTTTTACCAAAAAATCAGGACGCAATTAAATGCACCAAAAAACAGGCTATAACTGATTTAGCAGATGAACGTCAAATTGTTGATCTATGCAATGAATGATGACCATTGAAAATAAAATGAGGCTAATCCAGTAGTGTTTGTTGTATTATATCTTTGCTCTTTCGTTTTAGAAAGCCTAATGTTCTATTTGCACCTTATGTTCTATTTGCATTCGGAGTGACTCTGGATTCACCTTAAGTTGTGACTGTAATACCAACAGCAAGTCCGAGAGCAGGATAACGAAGACTACCGGTTTCAGGGACGTTAATTGTATGCAAGCTAGCTGCAAAGTTTGCACGAAAGGTACACGTACTGACAACTGATGTCTTCAACACTTACTAATAACAAGAACTCTATGTCACACGGTATTCTTCATGTTTTTATAACTACGTCTTCAAGTCTTCTATGCTTAGATATTTAACGTCTTTGATTCGTTTAAAATCATTTGAAACCAGATATAGATATAGATATTTAACTATACTACTATCATTAGATAAATCAATTAAATTGTCAAATTATAAAGTCTGAAAATAAAACTTAAACCACAGAGATTAGAGGTTAAGTTATGTTGGTATTTAACGATCTGTTCAAATATAGTTTTTCATACATTGTAACAATATTTATAGCTGTATCAAATTTTGTTTTAAGTATCTTTAGAAAGAGAATATTTTGATTTCCTTTTGTCTTAAATACTTCCCTCATAATAACGTATGTAAAAATGTCAAACAATTTGGGATATGGCAAAATCATATCATGAACGTTTATATTTGAAATTGTACTAAATCGATTCAAAACAATTATTTGAGTTGAGAAAAGGGAATGTTAACATTTGCGAACATGTTTGTACAAAGTCTAATCGACGATACCTTCAATCATAGTGAGAACCCTGGTCACAGTAAAGTAAACACAATCTCAAACATTTGATAATTGAGGTAAGCTTCAATGTGAAGTCAAACAACTTATCAGTTCTCAGAGTACTTATTGAATACTAAGCAAATCTTTCTACGGTTCAAGGTTTCTTCTTCAGTCTTTATATACTTCATTACTTTTACAAAGGAAACGTAAAACTTAAACAAACTGTTATATATGGAAACTTTATGCGACAGTGTTGTTATTAACAAGTGCAACTGTGTCGAATCAACTACCAGGGATATATTATACAATTATAGACTAATGTTGAGGTCTATATATAGTTTTGTGGACCTGTTAAAAGTGATATTTAAAAATATCACTTTTCACAGGTCCGAAAAACTATATATTGACCGAAACATTAGTCTACAATTATTATATCGTATACCTCATTAAAAGTAGTGAAAATTATGCGAAAATATAACAGAAATGACGTCTTGAAATCCGTGCAGGTCTACACATCTTTTTCCAGGTCTACACATACTTTTGCGGACCCGGCACGTGAGCGCTATCGGCCAATCAGGATTAAGTATTTATGACAACTGACAGAATCATTCTGCGACAGTGTTTTTATAAGTGTAACTGTATCGAATCAACTTTAAGGAATGTAATCACTCTGTCACAGTGTTGTTGAAAGATGTTCATTTGTTTCTGGACAAATACTGGAGATATAGATTAACATAAAATACATCAATCATATTTAAAACTAAAAGCATTCAACTACAAATTACAGATGGACTGGCAACAAAGTCAGAATTCTTTGCCAAAGTAATGCGTACTTTTATTAACAGAATTACATACCTAAATTTCATTCCCTTTTTTCCCCGAACAAGACAGAGTAAGTTTTGTAATAAAATCAAAATAAACACGAGATTTACGTTCATGTATGTAAGACAAGTCTTTTAGAGATATACAATATTTAATGAAGGAGTCCCATTTTATGTTTCAGATGAAAGTAAAAATCCTCATGTAATCAGAATAGACTAAAATGACGCCATCTTTGCCCTTTAACATTTCTTTAAAGATATAAAATTTCTTCAGCAATAATCACTAAAACATTAAGTGCATTTGTAAATGTATTTCTCGGCCGCGATAAATCAAAGCTTGTTTCAGTTTTTTTATTCTTTTCATGTAATGAAATATTAATTAACAAAAGAAATGAGAAAAATAAAAGACTGACAAATTGGAAAAATACATTACTTACGTTCATCCAAAAACCATTTAAAATCCTTTTTCTTATGCGATGGATTTTTGGAAAAAGCATTCAACGATTACTACGCATTTTAATGTACTGACTGAATGTCTACTTCAAGTAAAGTGGCTGCTGTAATAGTGAAATGTGAGGATGCAGAAAAAACAGTTTCAACTTCACTTTAGATTTTCTGAACTACTGAAATACGTAGCTGTATTTATCAGTTTATAAATCATTGAAAACGAGAGATAAATATTTTTCATATGGGTTATATGTTTTGTTTAAAATTTTATATGTAAACATACCGGTATAACAAAAGTATATCTTTTTTTTAAATCAGTGTTTGTACGCGATACCCTTATTAATATACACAGCAATATAGCAAAAATGATGTTATAACTTCTAAAATAACAACTTACTTACATAAATGCTAATAGCCCATTAGCGTTTTTACCAACATAGCACGAGTATAAATTAAAGCAAATTTAGACTTGCCGACAATAGATATAAAATCTCACAATTGTACGTAGCGTTGCAATTTTTTGCATAAAGATCCTTTAACATTTGAAACAAAACCAGCTGGAAATAACAGCTGCTCGCTCTAAGTTGCCGTTGATTCTTTTTAAAAAAAACATACTCATACATTAATATAAAAGGCTAGAATCAACAATAAAAGTAAAATCTAGATAGGAATCTGCAAAAATCGATTGAAAATGCTGGTTTTACGGCACTGATACACTATTTGTTTATATTGGAATTTCAAAAGCATTTGCAATGCTATTATTCAAGGCTGTTGAGCCTCAATATAGGCTGAACCCGGACAAAATTCATACAGATTGAATCTTATGTTTTCTGAAAGTTCAATGTCTGTTGTATTCATAACACAAAGTTCCCTGAAGTACCTGCCTGGGAAACTTTACAATCCAAGATGGCCGCCAAGATGGCAGTCGTACTTTTAAAAAATACCTGTCACAGACAAGTGTTTACAAGTATCGCATATTCTATTTGAGAATGCATTTGAATGTTGATAACTTTGACTAGATCAAATTTTATGGGCATATGTCTTGTTATGATATCGTTCTATTATTGTTAAATATCAGGAAATTAATGTGTTTATAGCAAAATACCTATTTTTTACTTTTGTTTGCAAAACATATATTTTCTGTTTTCATGCTTTAAAATATTTATAGCAAAATGCCTGATAAAGGATATCATATGTTAACCAATTTTATATGTGTAAATTTTGATATGTTTCGGATAGTTCTTAAGCTACTAAAACAATAGTTGCCTATACAAGAAAGTATACTGTGCAAGATGGGTGGGGAAATGTTACAGGCAGTTTAATATTTCAAATATATCTAATCCTTACACTAACTTTAAATCGTATTGTCCCTAAACGTGTGTATAGTTTATACTAAACTATTGAATTACGATTTACTAAATATATGGGAAGTAGGAAATGTCTTATGTCTAGGTCATCGTGTATATCCAGAGTGGTTATCTATGTACAAACAACCACTTGATGATGTTGATGGAACTTCAAAAAAGAAAAGTATTGTAAAATTCACTAAAAACAGTTTGATTGATTTTAGTTTGCATTGGATTGTGCATAAGTTTCAGATATGAAACTGAATTATTGAAAGAGTGACTGCCCTATGTCACAAACTGCTCGACCCGTTAGGTATGCATGCAAATCTGCCTGTTTTTAACTGAAATTTTAATTTCCAATTAATGGTGAAAAATAAAATATACAAAGACACCTTACATCATTTACCGTGCCGTCGGAACGTAAAAAATCTGACAGATAGTCGAACACGTCGAGGAAATAGACAAAAGTGTCATTTCAACCGAAAATTTAAAGATATTCTCTACATCGCCCACGACGTCATTTACATCAGCCTTCTAATATTAATAAATCTTTCATGCATTAAAATTTCATTGCGGGCGAAGCGTGGAAAACCCTACAACTAAAAAGACAACAACAACAGATAACATTTGCAGTAAGTTTCTCAGTGTGTTAGTCTAAAAGATAGGAAATAACTGAAAGCGTATCATTTGCACGGCCATTTTTGTTGTCGAATCGGTGCGTACAAAGCATATAAATACAAATAAATTAAATTCTAAATGTCTTCTATCATTATTTTTTGTTGGCAATAACATTTGGTCTTCAGCATGTATGCAGGTCTTTCTCCATCGTAACACAATCTCAACATTAAATATCACCCTCTTGTTTGAAAACTCTTTGAGTTTGAATTTTCCCTCATACTACCATTCTTTCAAAATACATTTTCGTCAGCTGCCGGGTCTACAAAGAATTAAATTGAAATGTTGCTATACAAGAATGTCATAATTGTATTCATGTCTGCTTCTTTTTAAAAAACGAATTTGTTTTCTTGATCAAAATGTAATGTATATTTGCTTATGAGATATATGGGATATATTATAGTGTCTACAAATATTTTGTAGATGATCTACTCATTTTCTTTAACGTACGTAATAAAAAAATGCGCGTAAACAGTTAAAGCGTGCATTACAATTTCAGTTTGAGGCTTCAGAGACTTCCAGTGGTCCGCTTTTGAATTAATTTTCCATGTTATGTATTCACAGAGAGTTACGCTTTACTATGAAATGAACTGATTATAAACGCATTCATTAAAACCCAGTTTTAGGGCTTGGCTGTAAAGATCTGGCATTTAAGACGAGACAATAACTTGAAATAACACTTTCATTTTTTGCCCGCGGCGTTACCTGCGTAAAATATGTAATTTTTAGCCATTTTTGGTCCTGTTAGAGATGGAAATGTGCAAATTGATTTAAATAATAATACACACCCTATTTTAGGACGGTGATGTAGGCGAAACCACGACGTATGATCATGCATTTTCTTTCATACATGTCCGGATTAATAATAATAACCACATTCGTCTTCAATGTGGTAATTTTTATTTGCAAATGCAAGCGATTGTATCATTAAGATATCCTGGTAGGCAAATTTGAATTTATTCGCTCGATTAATTCATTTTAGTCAAAAGGTTTTTACCAACTTATGACTTGTGAAATACGCAGTAAACATCATTCTTGAATGATTCACCAAGGTTCTTTTTCGCCACATGAAGATGTAAATATGTATTTACTATCATTTTTGCTCAGTATATTATATCGTAGCACTTGCGAAGTATGCAGAGAAATATTGTACAACACCCTGCTAATACAGAGCATGTAAACAGGTTGCATGATAAGTAAGATCTGTAAGAAATGCCTATTTTTCATGTTGATCGAAAAACAGCATACTGCATGGGAAAACATGCACGTTAACCTATGGTTTCGGAGAATATTCCACCTACAAAAAGATGTAAAAATTGTATGGTTTACTCAAGGGGATTTATCAACCTTCTGGAATCGTTATTAATATTGTACGCGTTGCCTGTGACCGACCAAACAGAAATGAGTTTTACAATTCAGGTTTTAAGAACGATTCCCTTATCACAGACAACAAATGGCTGAAATAGCGAGGAGAAAACTACTTCTACACTGATTCAAGTTCTTTTCTCACAAAGACTATATAAGTATGTGCGTTGAGTAGTTCCCTAGATTAAGCAGCCGTTTCAAATGAATAAAAATATAGAAATAATATTAATAACAATATAAAAAACATAACTTCTTATATTTCAAAACTACAACAGCAGTAATGCAGTTATGCTCGAAAACAGCCCATTTTAAACATGAGCAGTTGGTTATCGACCATTTAGAGGTTTGACTGCATTTCAAAGATGAACATTCATGCTTGTACATGCTACATAAACTTTTGATAGCTCTTGTTCAAATTATACTTTATATCTAAGTTTATATAAAAGCTTTGTCCCCCCCCCCTCTTCTCTGTCTATGTCCGAGAAATCGAAATAAATAGGCAAGTCCAAATAATACAACAAAATTGCTTTTAGTTGTAGACAAGTTCTTTAGACGAAATAATAGCCTAGTTTCACTACTACAAACATTAACCGCTCTGCGTTAACATCAAATCCCATTCCAAAACCCCAATGATATTGATAAAACATTGACTTTACAGCTGTCCTGGACGATCCGCCCTAGGGGGGATAAAGGAAATCGAAATAGACCATAGCCACAGATTTACATTATTTGTCCAGTCTTGTGCCTTTTGCTAGCTAATATGCGTTCGTAATGGGAAAATTAGCTCCGTAATGCCTCATATGATTTGACCGTGTATCTTTCTGAAGAAATGTTTCAGCTTTTTGCACAGAAAGTCTCGCGTGATTCGGCATTAATATGTTTCGGACCTTTCTGATTTGTAATCGATCTTGCATTATCGCAAGAAAATGTAAAAGCATTCAACAAATTACTGCTAACAAGCGCTTTGGAAACACAAATACTGTCTGTATCTCGTTATATACCAGCTCATTTAATTCTAAATTGATGAACAGATAACAACTTTCTTCGTTGATTTAATGTACTAGATAAAATGCAAAATAATTATACTTGCATTATTTCACCAGACATCAAAAAAGATTTAAGGAACTAAATGACCTTCGATATATAGTTAGAATAAAGATTGAAGAAAAACGAAATACATTTTGAAAGCAATTAATCGGATTTGAAAATGCACAGAAAGGCAACATCGCCTAGCACTACAAAGTAAGAACTCCCTCTCCATCACCTTCTCCAGCTACCCCGCAAGAACACCATTATTATTAGCCCAAATTGTGAATGTCTGACAAATTGCATGAATAATCGAAGTTTACACATACAAGCATTGTTTTAAATGCCCCCGTCCAATTAGAACTGCGTCTGTGTCACCTTTTCCCTCCAATCTTCATTGTTCATTTTGAATATGTTTCTGACACGATGTGCATGCATTTAAATAAAGGTCATCAGTGATAAATAACTATTGTCAGTATGTATAACTATTACAGTCAAGAAAACAATTCGAGTTAACATTTGCAAAGACCTTTGTAGAATGAGTCGGTGTTCTATTCATACAGCGTAGAAGAGCATGCGACATTTTGTTCTTGTGAATTATCGAGAGAAGAAATAAACATGTCCACATTCGTTATAAGATCCAGTCTTATTATTCAAGTCTTGTTTCAATATGAACTTCTGCAGACAAACAACAATAAATATGACGCCAGCAAAACAACTTTTATTTGAAAAGCTTCTATCAAATAGGAAAAAATCGAGAAATATTATGGAAAAGTACTTCGCTTAGAGACGACCTTGGCATTCAGCAGATATTGACAGATGATACATAGATATATATTGGCAAGAAAACGAAGAAAAAACTGAAATTTCATGACAAAAATCAGCTGTTTGGCAAATGAATTTTCAGTTTGCCGAATGCATTAATATATTTTATATCTGATATGTTATATCATTTAACCTATATTTACCTTCGTCAGAGAAAATCGTATAATTGCACCAATTCGCTGAATTCAAGTCGCTTGTAATATATGCCTTTCTCAAATTAAGCCATGATTTTGTTACTTGTACCAACATTTGATAATAAGTCACAGATACATGTAACTATAATGTTCTATGAAAAAGGGAACTTCAAAAACGGATTAAAGCACTTATCTACTTATCGGACATCTTGCTTTCATAATTAATTCTATGTAACAGGTAAAACATTTAAACATCGCAATTTAAGGTCAACAGATCACCTTGATACAAAATAAGAAGATTTCAAAATACGCTTAGATCTCTTAGCAAAAAGCAGTTTATTTTTTCGGGATTCATGGTTATCTGAGACCGTTTATTATTTAAATATATCATGGTATTTTAGCATATAACATGTATTGTGTGTACATTGTATTTAAAACCTCTCCTACTGAACACAACAGTTGTTGGATATCACATCCGCTGTTACAGCCATGAACCTGTAAAGATTTAGAAGACTCGTACGTAAATAATAATTTCAACTATAAAAAAATCTTATGTAAATAGTGTGGGATTTAGTCAAATCTTCAACCATCAAAAGATTCGAATCGGATCACAGCGTTTATTTTTGTAAATGTTCGTTTGTTTTACTTGCTGCTCTATCAGGACGGTATTAATAAACATATCTTGTAAACAATCACATTCAATAACTCTGTTACTTACAATGTTCAGCTTTTGCAGACTAGATTCATATTCAACCGGCACAATGCCATTAGCTGGGCGTGTCTTTATTTAATTTAGCTCTTCCATTTTTTTTCTTCATGGTAGTGTGCACTAATCATAACCGACTTAGTGTGCACTAAGTACGATATATCCAACTTAAGAGCAACCAGAGTAGATAACTGTCTGGCTTCACGTACTTTTGCAATGACATAATTATATACCTAGTTTCAACATGGTAAGTTCTAAGAACATAACCTTTTAAAAGAAAGAGAGGAAAGCAATTTATTACAAAATAAAGACACGGTTTTGTCTCGTATCAATGTTGAAAGTGGAAGACAAAAAATCTTTTACAGCCAGCTTCTAAGATTTGACTAAATGCCACACTATTTGCATAAGATCTCTGTTAGACATTTACGTAAGACTCATCGATCTGGAAAAAAGTTCCAAATTTCTTCTCGTGGCCATTTCTTTCTCGGAAAGTGGTCATTACTTATTTTGTTTTGTGGAAGGATTTCATTTCGCCAACATAATCAGCGGTAGTTATCAGGTTTATGCCTCTAGCATTAGACTGGGGAAATATAATTAAGATAATGTCAGGACAATGTGAGTGGCAGCATTCCCTCTCGGTGGATAATCGCAAAGGACAGAATGCATAGCTTGCTGTCTCTGCAAAATGGGGCAAACGATTTCAATAGCCGCTATAAGCTATATTTGTACTTTATACTCGGTCCATTGTTTTGTTCCGTGAACTATTGGGGATGTTCTTTTGTAACATCGTCTGTTTTTGTGACACATCAGATCCAGTGAATGTAAAACATCTTAGTAGCGATAGCCAATTCGGAAGTTGATATCTAGGTACAAAAATGTTATTCAATATGTTTTAGTCCAGTGCAAACTGGTATCATAATTCAGTCCGCTTGAGAAATTATTATATTTAAACCACAGATTATGCTGCATACATTAACTGCATAACAAGTTAAAAAGCAGAAGAACAAACTTGACTTGAAACCTTCAAGAAGAAGACTACAATAGCACTTACATGTAGCTGTCATTCGTCAATTAAATATCTTAGCCATACCTGTTACACATACATGTACGTGCAAATCTGAAGCGTCCCTCTCTGGTCGATACTCTTTGACAGTCTTTGCAAACAGTTTGAAAATATGATGGATATTGGGCAAAAAGTACGATAATTGAGCAAATAGTATGAAAATTGGGCAAATAGTACAAACATTTATATCTGAGAACTATTTTAGTACATTATTATGCCTTATTAACTGAAACAAACCCAACGTGTTAGTGACACAGTTGGCATGAAAAAAGCTATCATATGATGCATGTGCACTTATTGTATGCGTTCTTCTTACCCACGGATATTATAAGATTTAAACGTCAACAACAACACATGTTCTTCTCTATGTTTTGTACGATCATCAACTTTTCGTGTTTTTTATTTTCGTTTTTTTTTATCGAAAGACAGGTAATTACTTGTAGTTATTTCTAATAATCTAACAATCCTCTTTGCAGACATATGGTAAATTATATATTACATTAACAATGTTTTGAATGAATATTTGCAGACATTCCTCCTTATTAATAATATTGTCGTGAATTCCGTTCATATTTGTTATACTAGCAGTTATTAGGTTTAACCATTTAGGTACTGATAGTGATACCTCGGAAAATATTAGTAAGCACGGTTTTCCCGTGTAAAAATTACTGTTTAAGATTATTCATTTAATGTTTGGTCCAAATATGATACCTATATACATGTAATATGCTAGTACTCTGACCCAACTGTTTTTTTAAAACGTTCAAACGTCAAGAAGGAATATTCCATCCGGATTACAACTTTAATATAAACATCAAAACACAAACTTTTAAAATTATACTAATCTTTGTCAATGACTATTAAGATTAAATCCTTTTGCAGGAAAACAATTGCTGAACAATATCTAGATCTAAAACATTGCAATTTTAGTCGTTAGGAACTGTAAGAAGTACATTGTATCTAAAATGTTTATTTTCTTTGACGTCATGGCCGTCATTAACATAGTAAAAGTTAATTAGAAATTCCAGGCGTGACACAGAGGGCATATTTTATTTGATTATAAGAGACTGTGGTATACATCTATTTGAAGGTTAATTTGTTTAAACAAACAGTAAAGTTATTTGTTTTTATTGCTATTTTTTGTTTTGAGAGCAATTCTTAAAGGTATTTATAGTTTATTTATGGCGTGCTTTGATGTACTTCTAACGTAATGGAATGCATTACTGTTTATTTTATGTAATATGTTCTCTTTGTAAGACGTGGTTATAGTGCTACATATAAATCATTGAATTTCATATAATTTAAAATAAATACAATTTATAGATAGTAAACATAAATGAAAGAAGATAAATCAAAGTCCTGTTGAGATCACATCTGGTGTTTGATCCGACAAACAACAAACAAACAATATGAGAGCTCAAATGAAAGAACTGCTTCCAACTGAAGAAAAACGCTTTCTTTTTGTCGATTTGCACTGACGACTTATTTGCGGTCTAAATAGAGTTCGTTTTCTTGAAGACGCCTTAATCTAGCCCATCAACGTACAAATGGATATCAGTGTTATTTCAATATATCATTACAGACAGTGAAAGGACTGATCGGGCGGGTATGCAAATAAACATCTGATTTACGTCTTCATTCATCTTACGAAAGGAACGTCTGAGCCGTCTTGAAATAAATTATAGTTGCTCCCCTAACGTACACTATTAAGTAAACCATTATGCATAATGGGTCTACTTGGGGATATCCTTCTGCCAGGTATATTGGTTGGAAAAACTATTTTGTGACTTCTGGAAATATCTTATAAATATGACAAAATCTGGAATTGAACTGACAAAATATCTCTGATGTTATAATGCGTCCCAAATTGAACAAAAAGTTCTAACAACAATAATAACGACCTTCACCTGATAGAAAAAAATACACATAGTACATGGTAACAGACAATTTCTTCATATATATCTTAATACAAATACATTAGTTATTCATTAACTGAAATAACATTAACAGTGTATAGTCTCAATTAGGTGTTAGACATATTTCAAATGGCCGAAAATATTTGACAAGAAAATAAAGTGAATTTGAGTGATACAGACTGAAGTTATTTAGTGCGCCTCAAGACATTCTAAACGCTGCCTATGATGCCTGTTAAGAAAAATCCTCATACTTAGATGACACAACAAGAGAGTACTTTCAGAAAAAAAAGAAACATGACAGTTGACATTCATCAAGTAAAACTGTTCCAAAAGCACTGTAACAGTTGTGTAACAAAGATATACAGCATTTATTCCTTCATATACAACGGCAGGCTAAATGCTGGAAGTGACAGTTAAGTCGAATCTAAATCGATCGTGATAAGCTTATTTGCGAATGCAGTCATTCGGGCTCCCAAAACTGCAAACTCTCCAAAGCAGTCGATAAAATACACACTTTCATGATGTCAATGTAATAATACACTTATTTGACATGTAACGGGTCTTAACCAATCAGAAACAAGAGCCCTGTTGCACATGGTTAATCCCCCCGCCGGGAAGAAGTTACCTGAAGGTTGTACTTTCGTACATTTTACTTGGTGGGAGGAAATCCTTAAAAAGCCGTTTAGTTATGGTCATGCTAAGTACAGTTTTCATGTAAGTGGAAAAAGAATAAGGCAATGAAGAGAAGGTTTGCAAAATTATATTAATGTTCATTTTCAGTATAGGTATGATATTTTTCTATTTGACTAAAAGTAGGCAAGGTAGAGTTATTGTTCTTGCACACTGCACTTCCTACCAATGTGCTTTGTCAGTGTATTAAGTTTGAAGAAAATACCTCAAGTACTTTTGGAGTTAAGCTCCGGACAAAGTTGTTCAAGTAAATCTGATAAAAGGGAATAACTCTAAAAGTAGGCAAGGTAGAGTTATTGTTCTTACACACTGCACTTCCTCCCAATGTGCTCTGTCAGTGTATGAAGTTTGAAGAAAATCGCTCAAGTACTTTTGGAGTTATGCTCCGGACAAAATTGGGACGGACGCACGGACGGATGGACGGACGGACGGATGGACGGACGGACGAAGACCATTTCTAATATCCCCTTCGCCTTCGGCGGGGGGATAAATAAGCAATTAAATACATGTAGTTGGGCTGTATGAACGCATATCCGATAAATCCGATGAAAACGATGCAGCTACATTTTTATTCGTTGACTGATTATTCTTACCAACTGTAAGGAAGTAAACTTTGAATCACGTTTTAACGGTATAGAGTAGTACCGTGAATCGATCTCTTTAATTTTACAAGACATTGTATAAGTGGCAGAATAATCGATGGCAGAGATATATATTTGTATATCTATTAATTAGTAGTAACAGATCAAGACATTGTCCGCACCATGGAACACAAGTGAATAAACTTATAGTGATAGAGAATACATGGTCAATAAAGTTGTACTAAATTTTGTTAAACCTTTAAAATGTTTTTAAAAGTCGAATTGCTTCCTCAATCACCTTCAGATTTGAGTGCTTTAAGGCCCATCTTCGGATGTTACAAAACAGAACATAAGAACATCACCATATTTAACGCTGGTTACATATTACAGCAACATAAGAGAATACATTTCATAAAGAATTTAAACGGAATACATCTTTATACAACTACTACCACAACAATATCTTACCATCGAAATTAGTCATTTATATAATAGAAAATTCAATATTTCAAGATTATCACGGGGCTTTACGGTCAAATACCTGTAAAACGTTATTATTTTTCACCACTTGAGGACAATGGTACTCTCATGACGTGGTTCTTAAAATGAGAAAGTAGGCAATTACATTCGGAAATGGGTCTGGTACTGTTCCATCCCAAGACCCATTATTCAGTAAACTGTCCGCACTTGATACCAACTTAATGGCCCAATCAAACAAAATGTCCGACTACAGTATACATGAAGCAAAAACCAAATGCAAGCCTTTGGCAAGATAATTTTGGTCTGAGATATACGCATGATTTGATTGTTGACAAGAACACTGTCCGTTAATTGTATCTGTGCATGTTGTGCTTTGGTCATTTTCTGGTGATGTTTCTTATCTTGTTTAAAAATGTCAAGGTTTTTAAAAGTCTATTACTAAGACCAAATCGAATTTTCTTTATAATCTCGAATTGTAACGGACGCCTTCTCAGAAGGAAAAATATGACGTACTGCATCGAATGTGACCATATTTTGTTGAAAATTTGAGTGCAACAAAATAATTAATTAATTATGTTTTGCCTTTTCCAAAACGAAGTAGATTTTCCAGTTACCAAATATCTTTATAATTCTAAAGAAGTCTCCCAGAAAGAGGCTGATAACAGGTTGTACATTAATAAGTATGCCTATTTTGAATTATGTTTGAAAGAACTTTACTTACAATGTCTCTGACCGTTTACAACATGCAATAAAGCGAAAGTAGGACAAAAATACCAGCCAAATCAGTCTAAGGACATGCAAAAACATTCACCTGTTTTTCTGTAGCAGTAATTCAAACAGGGAAATACTCCACGGCTATTGTAAAGTTTTAGAAGCCAGTTTCAAACAGTATTTCCACGTTACAATTCCAGATTTAAAAGAAAATTCGATTTGGTTTTAGTAATAGATCTTTAAGTTGACGTAAATTACTTCTTAAAAGTAGACATATTCTGAGTGTTTTTCAAGACAACTGATACAAATAAGAGATTCGATGTCTTTCAAATGCAAATGAGCATGTTAAAGAACTTTATCTTGTAAATGAAGTAAACAATGGATGAATAAGTATGAGCAAAACTGCTTTACAAGATTAAATGTTAAAAGGAAGTACGCGGAGTGAACAATTTCTATTAAATCAGTTTATAGATTTTGTTCTTCATCCAGAAATATAAGTGTGTGTGGGTGGTGTCTGGTTAAATTTATAATCTGAAGTCAGATAGTCTGTGCATTGTGTTTTTAATTGGTTACTGAATTTTACAGAAATATTTGAAATTTAAGATACAATAGGGAATGCAATTAATTAATCCAGAGTGATTAATGTATATGAAATCCTTACTTATTTACTTTTTAATTTCCGGACTACATTGTCTAAATTTCTTCTGGAATAAAACATTGTCTATGAATGCCGACGTGGAACATTTGCGTGGTTTGCATGATATGTCACTTGTTTTCGTCCATAATAAGAAAATTAGCTAGAAATATATCTTTCTTGGTATTTTTCCATATAGATTTCTGTTGAGTCGCTGACGAGAATACAAAGCAAGTCTCGCGAGATTTTGATGAGACTTTTGGAGATTTGTCATCGATCAACGTCACATAATTGTTAACTTTGTGAATACAAATCTTCCTGAAATGGTACCCGTATGGGACTGCGGCTTGCGTTTCAAGTCCAAAACCTGCAATCTCGCTAAATTGGTTGTTCATCACTTATATTGGAAACGTCACCTACTATTTACGTGAATATTCCGTTGCCTGGTGTACTGTACAGATGGGTTTATTTGTTCAAAGTAAAACAGAAGACTACACAGTATGTAAATGGAAAGATTGATATTGATAATGATAATGATATTTACTTAAATGTATGGGGTGATTAGGTCTTGCTCGCAGATAATATAGGGCATGTATGTATGGCCTGTATACACGAAGGGCCTAAGTCCATTTGCAAGTGAAATGAAGCAACCAAGTTTATATATCTTGTACTCATTAGTAACTAGGTAAAATCTTGTAATGTGTTCTAGGATATTGACTAGAATGTATTGTGACTACAAAAACCTATTTTAGTGAGAGCACTATTGAAATTTGCCTTAGTTTTCCTTATGTTTTTTCATGCAAATTAAATAAAGCAATATGGGTTGTTTATAGAAATTAATTGAGTAATGACAAGCGACAGACATCGCAAGATGCATGGCAGGGAGATTTGGGCAAAAGTCTCTGGCGTTGTACAGAGCTTGCTCTGTTTTTCAGCAGTGAATTTTGATCTATTGCAGTTACTATTTCGGTCTTCCAAAAACACTTCTGAGGAGTATCAGACCAGAACAGAACGTCATGAGACATGTGTCAGTTGAATTTTTAGCTATTACGTGAAACGAAAAATTTAATGGCTCAAATATTTGGCTTCATCTGCTAAGAGCTTTTACAATTCTGAAGAGACAAATTCCTATCAACGTACCTCTTGATCGGTTAAATGGAAACGAAGAAATTAGAGAGACAGGCACGAAACACCATTGTAATATTGAAAAAGGTTGCTTATAACCGCGTACTGGCTGGATCATTGGTATCGTTAGATAATTGAAGTATCAAAAGAACCATTTCTGTGATCTAACAAATTAACATCTAAATTGTCATATATCAATTAAAGTTCTACTGTAAAGTTTCAACACATTAAAATTTTATATGAATATTTGAAATTAAGAGACGGATATCTAGATGAGGTCCGTTAAAATTCAGACATTTAAAATAATTATGTTTTTCTAGTACTAGTATAAGATTCCGTTTATATTTCTATGTTTTGTTGCTCCGAGTTTATACGCATTAAAAAAAGATGTATAATGTATATAGTCGTGTAAAATCTTCGGATTGAAAAAATGATTGTTGACAATTCCGTTTTCTCTAAAGACAAAAGCTCATGTAAGAGTCATGAAACGATGTTGCGAAGAAGATGCTATACAGTGCCTAGAGAACACACGGAGTAAAGACTCTAACGACTGATTCAAGCTTATATTAGTTCTTAACTGCCATTAAATCCAGTTGATAGCATGAAAACTTCACTGATATCTGTTTACACTAGCATAACGTTCTAGCCATAAAAACTGGACGTAGTACTCATATTGGCCGTAATATAAGCTTGTTTAACATATGTTATAGACCACCAACGAGGCAATTAAAACGGACAAAAGAGTCTTTAATTAAGACTGATGTATAGATAATTACAGTAATAATAGCAATTTGGTTTTAACATTAACTATACTAGTTACAAAACCACAGGTGGGCTAGGCAAAGGAACCCCAGGAAATTGGCCTGATGTATTCATTTAATCACATTCAATGCGTTTACATCTACCTAATTGAAGATAAAACATTACAGATAAAAACACCTGCTTTCCAGAGGAGCATTATTTATTTAATTCTTTCTATGAATCGACGCTAATTGCGCCAATATGTAATGCTGGCGAAACTGCCAAAACATTTTTGTCTATCTTGTCGGATGAAAATAGATTGGCACGCTGTACCTGCAACACTGTTTACTAAGCAGCATCCTGCGAGAGTTGTCTAAGATGAAATATCATTAGGATAAAGCTGTGAAAATCCTTGGCATATAAACAACCATGTGTTATTTGTGCCGTAGTTTGTAGCTCGGATATTTTTGCTAGAAACTTTATACCTCTGTCGTGACATTAACTAATCGGGCGTCAGTCGCATGCATGTTCGTACATATGATATCATACACAGGTTACTTTATAGCCTCTACAAAAATAGGGGTCTATTAAATAGAAACAGGGCTTTCCGATACCGTTATACTTTGATAATGATAATAACCATGAAACCATTAAGTAGTATACCATACAATTGCATGGAGAGGACTTTCGTCCGTAGTAGAGTCGCAGAAAAACATAAATTATTTCAGAATGTGATAAACAGCAAAATGGTTCTGAACAGTATATTTGCTGACACTACAGTACAAAAATTGGTACGAAACCATTATACATACCTTAGTAACATATCCAGAAATCCACAAATCTTAATAAAACTCCACTTTTAACAGTGCCTAATTATTGTTAAGCGGAAACCGGTCTTACAAATTACTTAAGACCTAAGCTAACAGTAGCTTGTTTCCGTGCATACTCCCTATTGAATTGTTGTTATATTTGACTATACTAAGTTTCTAAAATCTATCCTTTCCAACAACACGCGAGATTAGAATGGCACCGTAATATTGCATCTTTCACACACCAAGATGCCTCTTAAGCAAATACTATGTTCCCCATACGTATCATCAAAATAACAGGATAAATTCTCTTTAGTAGCTATGTATTGCTAATAATAAACTTTTGCGAACACACTCTCTGGGTTCAATATGAGGAATGGAATGGTTATTGAAGATACAGAGTGATGTCTAGGCGTAGAATCGGAGAATCGTTCCTCAGCCATTGAATCGGAATGAAGAAACTGTGCGGGGGAATATTAGAAATATCTGGTGCAGAAAATGTTTAGCGCCGGTATGTGTCGATTTCAGTTGCTATAGTATTTTGGTTAGGTGGGTTGGCCGTTTTATATTCTTGAACGATATAACAATTATGTTGGTCGGATGAAAAATATGTTTTATAGATTTTGTGGCTTTTAGGGAGAGGCACAATGGAATTATAAAAAGTTCGTGTTAATATTTCGTTTTATGGATAAGAAGACCACTATAATACACAAAAATGTTAAAGTTAGAAAATATTACACTTTTGATGGTTAATATTGATACGCTATTTATGTAATTCTTTTTAACTTTATTACACTAGAATAGTCCAACCAACATGTAATGCCTCATAAACATTATGAATACAGCGCAGATGAACATGCAAACAAATAGAAATCGCGCGTGCTTCGGTCTACGAGATTCTGCGTTACTACCCGAATAATAATGATAATAATAACAATAATTATAATAACAATACATTGTTACACTACACAGTCGTAAAGAAAGTATACATTACTTGACCTGGTCATGAACCGAACCAAATTATATGTTCTTATATCACATTCCTGTAAATGCAATGCAGACACTACATCCCGCGTCGTTTAGTTAATCTTACCGTTTTTGTGATGAAAACATTCTTATCTTCGATAGATCGAATCTACGACCGTCGAAAGAAGAGAGGTTGTAAAACAGAAAAGAAAATCAGAGAAACAGAAACTACGGATGTTATCACTCACGCACGTAGGCAGTTGCAAAAGTAAAGATTGCAATATCTGTAAATAAATTTTTCGAAATCCAGCATTTGCAGCAGTTAGTTCGTTGTTATGCAATAATGCTTTTGGTGTTTACTTGAGTCATTTTTGTTTCAGAATAGTTATACTAAAGAATATGATTTATGTTGTGATTTTACGCCTTGCAATGTGATCTTGAATTTCATCACTGACGCGATCTCAACCTAAGACATCTCTTAAGGGTCCGGCAAAAAACGGCATTTAGCTCTACTGCTAGCATAGTCCCTTTCTTCCAAGACGCTGTTTTTTTTACGCAGTCCTTAGTTTTAATTTAATGTTCGGTTATTTTTTGGCTATGTTGAACATTTGACTCATACACTTCAGTAGTTGGTATCAGTTAGTAGTTACCAATGAAACTAACAAAAGAGTTTCAAATTATGTTCAAAAACATATATAAAAAGCGGATGCCATAAGAAGGTTCCAGTAAATTATGTCAGGTTAACATACATCAGAAGATACTTGTAAGTGATATTGATATAACAGCTACAAAATTACAAATGAAAAAGAAACTCCGTTTAGCTGCTCTGTTTGTTTTTACAGATTTCATCATCCTGTTGCCGTTGGAAACAAACTTTTTTAAGTTTGTTATATTACATTATTGGATATCAGCTGGTACATGCCTTGGGGGAACAATCTCTTAAAACGTCAAAAGCTCTGATAAATATTTGAGCTTCCCAATTCAATTTCATGGAGACTGACGTTAGATATGGTAAGTAAAAGTTAAATGCTCCAGTATCAAATCCATATTTGTAGGCGAGATAGGATACTCTTCCCTTGGGATGAAGTAGCGTCTGTGTCTTGTAAGCCTGCTCCTACAATATCGACGTCTTGACATAAGACATCAGTAAATTATTTACATGCAAAGGTTCCAACACCCAGGATTGCTTTGATAACACGTTGATGAAATTGAGTTTGGTTATTTTGAATTGCATACTGTGTATATTTATGACCGCTGTTCAGCATAACGAAATTAATGGATATCTTATACTCAAATGCAACTGCGCCAAAGTGGTACACATAAATCAAGATATCTAGCCACTATACTTCGTAGCGTTCGTGTTTTCATCAGTTTTCCGACAGTGTCTTCAACTGCTCTTTAGCATGTTCGCGCTTTAACTCAATGCAGAACGAGGGGTGTTTCAGAATACTTGTAATTGCCCTGTACACAAACAATAGGAGACCGATGTACAGGTTGTACGATTGACAAAAGATTTCTTTTTCAATTTGTCGCTTTCAGGTGCATTAACATACACTGCGTTGAAAATGGTTCGAAAATGAATTGAAAATGTTTCAGCAATACGAGGGTTAATAGAATGTCCGAATGCCACATTCAAAACTTTCTAGGCGGTCTGTTCGTATTCGGCATGCCTTCTCTACCTTCTGGTATACCGAGATTTGCAGTGACGAGTTCAATGTTGAAAAAATAAATCTATCATTGAGAAAGACTAGACAAACAACCCAGATGACGAACTAAGTTGAAGCATATAATTATTTGCATCTTTAGACTTGTCTTGCATATGGAAAATTAAGTGCTCAATGGATTCAGTATATGATGCTTGATGAACAGAAACGCGCAAGATTACAAATAACACAGAAAGAGTTAAGAAATACCAAAAGAAGGTGTTAAATAGCACATGCTAGCACATGACGAAAACGTTCATACGTAGAGCCTAAACGTAAAGTCGATAATGAGTATGGGGTCGAAAAATGCGAAGCGACAAAGTATTTCCAAGCGAACACTGACCGGGAAACGGGCTTTATATGCCATGTCCTTTCGAAATAGTAGGCAGATTATATTAGTTGCGGTTCCCAACGGTAGAGTGTCTCAGGTAGATTATACAAAGGTGGTGTGCTTAAAAGACTGCGAAAGTACATGATAAAATTCCGACCATTCTGGACGAAGGTATGACAGATAGGGCTAAAGAACTGCACAAGGGACTGCGATATATCAGTTTATTATCATTCCAGGAAATGTCCAGCTTTTGATTGGCCAATGATCTGTTAACAGAAATTGATATTTACAGGCAAGCCTGTAATAAACACTTGGCATACCCCGTTATTGTGCCCTACGCTAAAATGGTTCGAACTTTTAAGGGGAGACTTACGCAATAACGGTTCTGGTTACGAAAATTATTGGTACATATATCAACGGAGTAGGCCTATTGACTGTGAAGAAGAATGAGGTTTATGAAGTCAAAAGAAAGAGAAAACTTTTTTAGGAATGTGTATTAAAATGATTTATTCACATTTCAAAGTACAAACCTGCATTCGTAGGAAAAGTCTTGCGATTTTCAAAACAAGAAGGCTGACGGCTTGTGACGTTGTTTGTGACGTCACGAATTGACATTTATGTATCATGAGGACATTTGAAGACCTGCTAACGTTCAGCCGCTAAATGTATTTAAAATGAACCGACTCCTTTAAAATTCAAAAGAAGGGGAAGGAATATTGTTAATTGTTTTTACGTGGTATATTGGGATATTAACCGCCTCGACAAAATATACCCTTGCCTAACGGCTCGGGTGATCTTATTAAAATCTAAGCAGGTAATATATCTCCATATACCACTAAAACCAAAAAAATGTAATATATGTTTGAGTATGCTCAAGAATCGTATACAACATTTTTTTCAGGAACTAGATACATGTAAAACGTCTGGAAAATGTATGGCGCCTTAAGGAGATTAAATGTACTTTGAATGTAACTAGATCCAACATGCCGTACTTTCATTGAAGATTTACGAGAAATTTCACCGACTGCAAAAATTCTTAAAAAAAAACTTGCACTTCACATTTTTAAGACTGATACGTCTTATCTGAACGAATATAAATGGGACATGCGTGTCTCATATATACAATACAAGCTCTTGCTAAAATAACATCTGCGAGATACACAGTAATCATACATACTTCGAGATAGAGTCTCCTTGGTCCCAATGGTCATAAATAAATGCCGTTATTGGACGGTAGGGTCCGGATAAATGTTAGCTCTCAATAAGTGCCAACGTTTTATGAGAAAACGTCTGCAAGGTATAAATTAATAGAAACTTATGAGACAATGGGAGACGATTTGTCCATAATCAGGATATATATTTGAATCAATGTTATTGCAGAAATGGAATTCCATTATTTTACGCCAGTTGTTATGTAACTTGTCAACTACATCAAGCCTCTTCCAATTTGCAAATCCACTTACACTGATTTCTTTTTACTGCTCCTGGGGAATTTTGAACAGGGAATTATCGCCGACCACATGTGTATTTTGCCAAAATCTAAACAAGTGTATATAATAACGTAATGGTTTTTTGTTTTCTGTGTACACCGTGATCCGTGATAATAATTTATTATGAGTTATGAGATTGACAGCTATTATACTGATAAAGCCCTAGTTTGATATAAATTGTATCGTCTCCATATTTTGTCTGCAAAATATACAACTGAAAATACTATACGTATACCACAATAGTTTTGTTCGCAAAATGAGGCAGAACTCTGGTGTAATGGAAAAGATTACAAACTAATATAGATAAGTTTTGCCTATTTTGTCCGGTATTGTAAACGATTGTATGCAAATTAAGCAAATGGAAACGATGGATGTCCATCATGTTCCCTCGGAAAACACCATCTTTACTATACGGAAAAGTAAAAACAAGCGTCTGTTGTCATATTTCTTAGATTTACACAATATGTAATAACACTACACGTGTATGTAACTCTGAGTGAGTGAACATTCAGGCGACTGTTAGAATATATCTTGTATTCTATATAATATATATTTTATGGAGATGCAGACTAAACAAAGATCTGTAAGTGACTGTTGGCATTTCTTTGTTTATATTGTACTTTTGTAAATGCACACTTAACCAGAAACATAGATATCATTAAAATCTTGCTTGTATTCCATCTATATGTAAATGCAAATTAAACAAAGAATATATTAACCGAGTGTTGATACATGCCCTCGGATTACTTCATGCGTATGTCAACTTAACAATGGTATCATCATATGCAAACGAAAACTAATATAAAAGAGAGATGTATTATAAAATGAGTTGAGTTAAAAATTATACAGAATAATTCTGACGCGTTATAAGAACACGGTATTCGTAAATGCGTTTACAGCAGCAACACAATTTGTAACAGTGAGTAGCAAAAATACATTATTTTCGGTTTTATCTTCTCTACGACAATATCCAATAATAATATATCATAGCATCTAAATGCAATATGCCAAATTCCTAAGTAAGAAAACAACGATGTATCAAAAATCTGATTATTGACCATCATTTACGACCAGATGAGAGCTTCTCGGAGATCAGGAACAGAAAACAGCTTCTAAGTAATATATAAGTAAAGGACAAGCTACGAAGATACCATAGATAAAGGGTTAAGGTTAAAGTGTATAAATTGATAAAGTCGTCCTATAGTGTTGTATTTTTGTTATATGAACTTAACGCCCGTTTTGAACTTAATGTCAGTCATTTTTACAGTATGGTAGTTTACTAAATATCACTCATTGAAGGAACCAGTACTAGACTCCTATTCTCTATAAGAAACTGCCAATATTCTCAAATATAGTGACATACGGTAGAAGGGTTCGAACCCGTGACCCCAGGTTACAGTGGCTTGAACCACAATACCATGGTGGCAGAACACAATCTATGATCCCGACCCAACTAAAAAGTGCTTAAGGTTCGAGTCGCCATACTCATCAAACAAATCACGAGACATATAGACAATGGATATTATTATGCAACTGCCATGACGACGACCCAATAACGCCGGTCTGATATTTGTTGATATCGCGACGTCTGATATCACAGGACAGTGCTACACAATGAATTAAGGTTTCGGTAGCTACTTCAGACTACAGAGGTGCGTTTTATTAAAATTTCTGGGAATACAAGTAAACCGCACATCACATAAAATCGAAAAATGACTGTAGAATTTTTATTTTTGAATTAAATATACTGTTGTGGGTATTCATTTTCTTAGTTAGATCATTATCTATCCATCTATGGCATTTCGAAGCAATTTTCGAGAAAAAGTTGATTTTCATTTTCACCCCCCTTTCCGTTTTTCACACTAACGTCTTATTACTTGAATGATATGAGCTGAAACGTTATAAGCCGCCTCTAAAACTTGTACAAATGCTTTTTAGGTATGTTTTAATGTTCAGCATTTCCTATAAAGCATAAAATTAACATGATTAACGGTGCTGGATTTAAAACGCCGATTTAAACCGTTGATGACGTCATAAACACAACGTAAATCACTTAATTTACTTCTTTGTTTTTAATTGTGAAAAGGGAAAATTGAAGTCGGCTGCATAATAAATAGAATACAAGGTTACTGTCTTTTGATAACAGTTGATATCGAACTCGGATGAATATCGACCAGAAAGCCTCGGCAGCCTCGGCTTCCTGGCCGATATCATCCTCGTCCGATATCAACTGTTATCAAAAGACAGTAACCTTATTCTATTAAGCGATTTAAAAACCACGTTCTTCGACATTCATCTGAGACGCCTTCTAAACTAGAATTCAAGCAAAATTCAGAAGTATTGGATTCAATTTCCGTTAAAGATTATTCTTAAGTCTTTAATTTTCTATGCCGCCTAAAATCACCACCAGCGACTGTCATTCAATAAAAAATCATTTTATTCGAATGGAAATTCCTTAAGTAATCACGTACGCATGTACAGATCAATAACATTAGCCCAGCGACAACAACATCTACAAGTATACCAGCACCATGTCCTGTCGTTAGAGAGAAAGAAAATCACAGTAATGGGATTATTGCATGTTTGTAAAGTAAGAATTGTTCACGAAATTTGAGACAAATATTTACAAAGTATATATCGCTTTAAAAAGATACGACAGAAGAAACAATGTATGACATGACATACTGAAGGTCCTAGACCATGAAAAAAGGACTAAAGATAGCAAGAAATGCAAGACGTTCAAACACTTTAAATTACTGTAACAGTTGTTACAGCTGTTAAAGGTAAAGGCAAGGTTTGTTCACTATTCTTAATGTGAACTTCACAAGCGATTTGATGAATTATAGGTAACAATTTAACCAAATTAAATATCAAGTTATAATGTTTGCTTTACATTTCTAAATTGTATTACGATTTACTGAAAACTCCATGTAACTAAACTGATTATTGCCCTATCAAGACGCATTTGTCATTGAGATGCAAACCAACGATACCCTTCATATAGTTCGAAACAAAACACACAAGTAATAAGCGGAACATCAAAGCTGATTCCGAAAAACAAAGATTTGATTATTTAGCAAACGAGTTCATGGGATCTAATAAAAACAAGCGTCTGGCGACTTTGTTATTCACTTTATTTGATTAAACCGAGAGGGAAATATCAATCTTGTTCGCGACCAATGACTCCCAGTTGTGTTGAATATTCTGTCGGGTATATTTCACTGACCTAATGTATTACTTCATATTTTCTTTGAAACACTTGACACATCGCAAATTGTTCGTCAGGTTATACCATACATATTGCGGTGTGAGATGCTGTCATTGGCTTTTCAACTTTACCAGGGCGTCCAAAACTTAGAAATACAGAAAATGTTAGTTGGACATATTGACATGACTATTGTTCTGAATAAAAAATATCTTGTGAAAGTATCTAAGTGTAGTCAGCGTCTTAATGTTACTGCGTTTTGTATCTGTTTTTTTAATCAAATTTCAACTTTGTATATTGTGAAAAGTGTTAATTAACAAGCCATAAACAAAGCTTATTTTCTCATATCTATTCACAGTTATCATTTTGGACAAACATTACAATAACAGCATAATGACTGTGAATTTAGATTAGAAACTTCTAAATCAAAATTGTAACTAGTGGCTTACAATAACAGTAACTATATTCGAAAAAAGATTTTAACTTTGAAAAGAACGATTGCCTCTGTGCATACATCATAGTAACTGAAAAAATATAGAGTTAAACTACATGCAGATTTATTTGTAAATGTATATATAACATTGCTATTAACGGAATTAGCAGGTTTAACACAAGCATTATACAATTATGTTCTCCTGAGGCATTGGATATTATATGATATTCACTAGACGAAAGTAATATAGACCGAGGCGATACTCTGGACCAATGAGATATAGTTTATTTATAGATCATATTGATACATTTTTTTCGTTCTATATACCGTTATACTTTATTATGTTGTTTGTTCTGTATATCGTTATTGGGATTGCACTGGATTTGATATTGCAATGGTCCAGTTTCCTTATTCTGCATACACTTGCTTTTCAGCAACAGTGAATATTCTACAAAGAATAACCAGAATCCTGTAAACCATTGTTTCTTTACTAATGCTTTGAAGCTAAACATGATCTGAATAAATCGAATTGAGATAGTATGAGAAAACATTTTATTAACGTCACGGAAATATAAAAACCGCGTGGCGGTACTAATCACGAGAATTCCATGCTTGTTACGAGAACATATAAATTTAGGGAGCTAATTTCCTGGTTATAATTTACTTCACATTTATTGCATTGAATATTAGGTCTATCCATTGTTAGGGCTGACATGGTAATGCTGACACGCAAGGAATCTATAGTAAATTTTGAATATTGATATTTAACATGCAACAATCTTCTTTCTCAGTTCTACATGCTTTTTTGGCAGTAATCACCACATTAACGGTTGCTAAGTTGTGTAAATCAATTTCATAGAAGAAATTGTTTACAACACATAACCAATATAAATTCTTGCCGCGGTTGCGTAATTTTATTTTGTACATTTGTGAGATCGATGAAAATTGTGCAGAAGATTTTGCATTAGACATAGCTTTGCTATGAGTTTTAGGCAAAGATTGATTGTTCTAGTACAATATAAGAATTGTCAAACAATCTTGTTGCTAATAATTGTTTGACTGTATCTAACATTGAAACCGTTATTTATTTTAAATACAATCTAGACTGCATATTTATTCTGACTCGATGGAGAATATCAGCTCATCAGCTTCTATGAATCAAATGACATAGAAGACAACTATCGTTTTGTCATTGTGAGTTACAGATCTAAAATGGTGGCTTTCCAATATGAAACAACAAATTCGCTGTCACTGTACATGAAAAAAACATTGCAGTCAGTTAACACGACCTACCCAGAAATGTACAGATTATGTTACATGTCATGTATTGATATTTTGTTGGTGGTAACTGCGAGCTGTAAGCCTAATCAAAATGTAAGACCACAAATGTACATTTTACAATTACATGTAGATCAAATTAATTACTTCTATTCGTAGATATAACCACCTTCGCCTAGTTTGTTTTATTTGCTTTGTTTAAAATTGAAAGTCCTATATCAACGGTTTTCAGTTCCCTCCGCATATAACGAACTCATTCGGACCTTTTTTGTTTGTAAATGTGCTTATTGGGTCCACCTTCCTCTAAAGAGGCTATAATCGTTACGACCCGACTCATTCGGACCATTTAAATATGTTCCTTTTATCCGGAGCCTTTCGCTATATCCGGAGTACGGAGTTTACTGTACATATTTTCTAATAATGACAAGAACATACTGTGACAAAATAAAATGTCATCTTAAGCCAGAATATATAATGATATATTATAATCATAAAATAGGTCCTTGGTGTTTAGGAAGTCAAACCCAATTCATATTTGTGACAAAGGTTTGCATACCTTGCCCCTGCGAGGTACTACGATTTGAAACTTGGTAAAGATGAATAGGCCTTTTTAATTGCAAATCCTTATCAAACAAATAATTTGGTTTCCATTCTCGTAATCAGAACAAAACAACACCAACAAATGAAAAAAACAACAACAACAAAAATGAACACGAGAACATATGGAAGTGATGAATCCAAGGCAACAGTTTTCCGAATGTCAGACTTACCAACTGGTTTGGGAATTAACTTCATTGTGAAGGAGGGTATTAAGAGCACATGATGCGGATAATGTGTCCTTTACTGGTCTTCATATTTCCACGATCAATCAAGAGTTGAGATCTACATTTAATGATGCCCTTTTTAGATCAATTTCTTTCTGATAGCAAGCGAAAGGGAGAGAAAGAAAGTTCAACTTAGCGTTGACTTGGTGAGTTTTTTCTGTAGATATCAAACGGATACGAGGGTGATTTTGGACACGACTAACAAGATACAAGAAGTTAAGTCTGTCTCTGCTGCCAACGTTAACTGTGTTTACTGTGATGCACTAAATGCTTATTCAAAGTATAAAGACTCAGATACAGTCTATAATGGGTATATTGATCTTTGTTTTTATGTAACTGGACTGTTAATTGTAGGATTTTAAATTGTAGGATTTATGCCTGTTAGATATAAAAAGAGATGACCTGCAGACTTTGACAGTGTGCTTAAGAACACAGTTGTCGAGTTTAAAGGTTCTACAGGATGTGTTCAGTACAATAATCATAAGATGATAAGATAAGTTTATCACAGTTTCACTCTGCATGATCCGGTACATATAAAAGTATATTTACATTTGAAACGATCTTTCTTAAACGAAATATAAGAGACTTATTGTATTATACCATCTTAAAACTGTTTTCAAAACAATGTCATACGATGCACAGTACACATGCCATATCTTTCTAAAACTGTTTTAATGACAATTTCATACAATGATTCATACAATTACCATATAAACTATTCAGAAACTGTTTAAAAAATAATTTCATACAGTGCATCATGCATCAGCCATATCATTATACCATCCTATGCATTACTTAATTACAGCCTTTAATGTGTGAAAGTTATATGAATTATAGATATGTTGTGAAACATTACATTTCGATTTAATTTAAGTAAAAGGTCAAATAACTACACCGTACGTCTTTCTACATGAACTATGAAAGGTGAACAGAATGTATGCATAATTGAACAGTTTTCACAAGATGCACGGGTTTATTTGAATTAATAATATACGTATTGCAGTTTCCAGACAAGAGACGTGTTACCCAACGGCAGAGACTGGTAAATAATACCAGTGCAAAATTATCGACAACTGGAATTACATGTAAATTTATTAGACGATCTTTTTGGTAGTAAAATGAATAAGACCCGTACTTTTTTCCGTACTTCATTTTGTGTTTATTGATATTTTCTCTGGCGGGCGTATTCTTTACTGAAACACGTTGCGAAAGTTTTGCCATTATATAATTAATATTTTAGATGTAGTGGCGAGACAGCTTGTGGGGCGGGTTGATGTTTAATATTGTCTTCGATTGTGATTGGTTCTTAATTATTTCCATTTATTGAATTATAGATTATTTTCCTTAAACTGCCTTGAAAAGAACTATATTTTACGTCATTTATGTTTGTAACTTACTAGTTTATTTTTATCAAAAGGTATAATACATATGAGTATCATTATATAAACACGGAATCTATTCATTATGTCCACATTTTGGCACCAAAACCGCCCTTGGTACAAGTCAAATATTAATACCATATCCCTTTAGTAACACAATTATTCCATATTTGGTACATGTATATGCGTGTGCGTGTATTGGAAGCTATTGCCCGGGTAATGATTTACAACACGTCCGTTGCATGAAATTAAACGCTTTCGCAGCGCTACTGCTGAGTCTGCAACACTGCTACGAGAGAAGATGAGAGAACATGTCGATTATTGAATTACAACATGCAACAATCTAGAGACTAAGATTAGTTTTTTTACATTTCTGCATCTGTGTTAGAAAGATTCCCATGATTTGTTGCGTAAAATTGTGAACAGTAATTTTGTAACTGACAGAAACAACTTACTCATGCTTGTGTTAGATTATTATGCGTGTTAAGCTACCTTTAAAGAACAGAGACTTTTCTGGCGAAAGCCTGTACTGTCACACTTTTGTTCGGAAAAGTATGTAAATGACAATGCCATATCTTCTACCAAGAGTATATTAACACCCTTTTGAAAAATAAATACCGACATGCATTAACAACAACAGAAACACAGAAGCAGTTATTTTTTTGGCATTAAACTCTCGTGAACCAGAACATATCAAGGGTTTCAACAGTATTTTAGGTATTAACAGGCGGGTATTTGACTTAACAATCTTTCCTGACATAGATTTGTACATATCGTAATGGCTACTTTAAGAATATTAATTGATTTAATTGAATTCATCAATGCCGAATGCCATATTCCAAATTATGATGGTCAGTTTAAAGGGTAATGTATCACTTTTAAGACGTTTTGCGAGTATGTTGAAAACTTTCGACGTGTAGATGCTATCAATGAAAAATACATTAACCAGAAGTCACTAATGTATTGTACAAACAAATGTAGACAACCACACAGGGCACTGTACTAATAATCACATTCTGCGTTAGAGAACAAGTTCATGTATTTGCTCTTAGCCAAAAAAACTTCTGCTGATAAGAATCGGATAAATATAACAGCTAGCTATACGTTCCTAGCTGCGGCAACAACTGAAACCATTACAATTGATGCAAAGGCGTAGATCGGTTTATATTTGTTTCATAGTTTGAAAATTCGTCCCCTATAAGACTGTGCTACATTTTTTGTACTAAGTAGACGGGTTGAATGTAAATCAGATCGATAATAGAAATGAAACTTTTATTAAGTAAATCTATATATAGAATTTAATATAGTATTTTGTTAACAGTTTGATAATAGCAGAACATACAAAGCAAGGATACATGTAAGACCAGATACATGTATTCTCTCTGAATTGGTCTTCCAGAATTTAGTTACATCATAGTACTTGTCTTACATGAACGTCCAAAACATGCAGTACGTATTCTAGTAGTTGATATTTTTAAAGTAGAAATTGTCCTTTAATATTACCTTTTGATGCATTTTCCATAAGTGTAACGCTTTCTTAGAAATGAATTACATGAATTGTTGGTAACATTTTGAATATGCATGCAAATCTGTATGTCGTTTGGTTGGAGTACTGATTAACAAAAAATCAATGAAATCTTGTATCATTCTAACGTTCTGAAAATTTCAATGAGATCTACATTTAACATTGCTTGTCGTTAATTTCTTTTTATCACGTTTCTAAGTAACAGTAACCTCTGAATGTTTTGACACAGGCGAAAAATAATAAGTACACCAGAAGCTAAATACATCATTTCTTCAGTGGTATCATGCGATTTACTTCTTTCTATTAAAACAGGCTGTGGTTTGAATAGTACTAGTATCGGAATCAATCTTGAGAGCGTTCTTGAATAGTTTTTATAATGAACATTATATAATGCATCAAAAGTATCCGACTGTTTTAACATGATTCTACGAAAAAACTTCGTAAAAAGTTGTAATTTTCAAAACTGCAATGTACCTGTTTGAAGCTTACCGACATCACGGAATTAATCACAAACTATGTAGCAGTAACCCTGAGGTGATGTAGTGTCCATTTATCATTCACATATCTTTTAAAAGTATAAGTTCAGACCACTTGACGAACAAATGAAACTCGAGATATCACTGCAACCAACAAAATCATTACTGAAACTTGTATTTCCGAAATATAAAGGAAATGTGTTTTTCTTTTCCGTGTTCATAAAACAACTTGACAGCTGGTTTACATTATAGCTCATTGCTATTTTAAGGTTATAAAAACAATTTCTGGGTTCAAAATTATGTTCATTTCATACTTTAAAATACAGTATATGTAGCTTATAAACTGTGTAGATTGAAATATAAATTGTTCACTTAGCAGACAGAAATGCGACTGTGTAGATTGAAATATAAATTGTTCATTTAGCAGACAGAAATGCGACTTAACAATAAAACATAGTCATTAAAACTGAGAGCCCATAGAGTTGAATAAGGGTTGTAAAATATTGTTACTAATACTCATTTCTCTTGTAAATAAAACTTCAAAATGTTACAAGTCTTTGATCTAGAAAACCGGGGAGTTTACAATGTATCATATTTCTCAGTTATAATGCGAGTTTCCAGTGATGACTTTCGAAGATTGTGTTGAAGGAAATGAATATTATAAAAAAGATTCTTAACCACTGACCTGAAACGAAAAGAGATTAGAAAAATCATGCCATCGTTGTAGCGAGATGGAATTGATGACTGAGGTGCAGAAGAAATATAAGTATCACGAAAAAATAAACGTTTATGTTTCTAAATGTAATAGAATGTGTACGACGATTTGTTTATGGATATACTAAACGGTATTAAGATGTTATTCAAAAAAGGGGGGACAAATATTTTCACAGTTGCGGTAAAGGATATTGCAATACATAAAACTAAGTGCAATGTACTTGTGACTAGTTGAATCGGACAATGTTGGTATTCAATACCGACGGACACTCTTGTGGTTATTCGGAACTCTTAGTAAAAACAGTGTTCTTTCTGAAACACACATTTTATTATGAAAAATGAATTAGAAATAATTATTGTTATAAAAATAAACTGTAATTGCTGTCAATAATATTGCTCTAAAACAGAACTATGTTCTGTAAAATTATTTAAGTTGTTTCGCAGAACAACGACATGATCCCCAAGAGGAACATCCTGATTATGTAAACACATCTGTAATTTACGACAACATAAAATCTTACTTCTGGCGTGGATAAGAAGTCTACTTTTTGAACATATCATAGTTATAATTTGTGCGGAATGACCAATTATAATAACATGTTATTTTATGTAATCGTCAGTGTTTTGTTTGATCGTTTTACCCAATAACCAAACAAGAGAGAAATTGAAACAAAGTGTTTTCAAATGTTTGTGACATTGCAATAAGTAGGTAACAATGTAAACAGTTAAAATCAGGATCTCTTATATGTGTATATAAAGATAACAAAATAGTACATGGGATCCTTATCTATTTATGCGACAACAATATGTATGCAAATAACCTTGACTGAGCTGTACCGCGCTTAAGAGAAGAACAAGAAAAACTGTGATACAAACTATCACAGCGGGCCAACAAACAATTATCATTGTAAACATTTTGGAAATTGGTGATGGTATATATTGAGGCATGGCCGCAAAAGAACTCGAGGAAACCAATTCTGGTTGAACAAGCAAAACCTGACACGACACCATATCTACTGACTGACCTGTAGTATCGAAACTTTTACTGTTAACAAATAATATTTATACAGTATGTCCAGGAATGCTCTATAGACCGTTCCTGGTACATGTATGTGTCAATTTTTCATTACAATTATCCTTGTTAATTTGGCATGAATGAAGATTTTTATGATAATTTGCTAAAATATTCGAAATGGTTAAAAGGTTTAAAATGATTTAAAACAGCTGAAAAAAGTTAAAAAAAAGGGTGTGGCTTCAGGGATAAATGTACACTAACATAAAAGTGTAACTACAAACGTCTTTATCCTTTAAACCACGGAGACAGCTATCTAATAATGGGGAAAAAATAAGCTAAGGCAATATCATATATATTTTAAAAGGTCATCGAAGAATATTCAGTCGACTGCACTTCGTTTCTATAATGTCAAAGGCTGTGTAAGTAGAAAAAGCAATCATATATCATTTTTTCTCAGCCTAGATTGCGCCTGAAACGTGAAAAGCGCTTTCATATTTTCTATTTTATCAGCGTAGTTTGCGCCATCTATGAAACGAACGACAATTCAATTACAAACTCAATTACAAATGACAACTCTTGCTTTTCCAAAAAATAGACTGTGTCTACAGTTTTCATCTCAGAAGTACCTCAATTTTATAATGAAGAGAGACGCATATTTCGATCTAGTGCTTAAGTCTCCATGCATCTTTTACTCACCACGTATTAAATATAGTGGGCCGCTGCGGCCCGCAATGAGATAAAGGCCTTTTCAACGCAAGATTTATATCAAGAATAATTTGTTTCCCATTCTTGTAATCAAGAAAACACGACTGAATCAATTCAGCTACATGTGCTCTAATGAACGTGTGTGAACCTTATTTTTTCGATACAGACACGAGGACATAATGAAGTTATGTATCCAAGGCAAAATAATGTTAGACTTACCCACTTATTTTGGAATTCACTTCATTTTGCACATGATGCAGAATATTATGTCCCATATTGGTTTTGATATTTCCACGAAAACTCAAGAGTTGAGATCACCATTTAATGATGCCCCTTAAAATAATTTCTGTGTGATTTCTACAGAATGTAAATGCAAATGGATATGTGGGTGAAAAGATAAACAAGATACAAGAAGTTAAGTCTGTCTCAGCTGTCAACCGTTAACCTTTACTCTGATGCTATCTATAAATGCATTTCCAATGTATATATACATAAATGCTGCCCATAATGGGTTGATATATAGTCCTTTGTATGTGAATATTGACTGTTAGCAATGGGTATTATGCCAGTTAGGAATTAAAGACTGTTTTTGTGTACTGTTAAAGTGCGAGTTCTAAAGAATTTCGAAATGTTTATTATTCTAAAAGTATAAATCACTGATATAGAGGATAATTGTTGGTTTCGGTGTAAGATCCTTAGATACGTTCATGAGTGTGCACCGCCCCCCAAAAAGTGATTTTTACGACCCCCCCCCTGCCACACGGTAAATGTCAGTAGTACCCCATACACAATTCCCCCTTTCTGTTTATTTTATGGTTTAAAACTCTATTTTTATGAGTTTGTTTCTATAAAACATCGAAAATCGCGGGAAACTCATCAGAAAACTAGAACAAATGACGTCCATTTAACGACGTCATCGTCGCACCCAGCATTAATAACGCTCGGTATACCTTTTGACGTAATCCGGGCAGTGCAAAACAGGAAAAAAAAATGGTAATCCCCCGTTTCAAAACGTGGATATCCTTTTATTTCACTGAGAAAACTCTATAATTACTGGAAACAAAATGTTTTATTTAGAATTATGATGTTCACTTTGAACGGTAATATCAGTTTTACGAACAAAAGTCAATTTACCGGTATGATATCTTTTTTGGTAATATACATTTAAGAATATAATTTTGCATCTTAAGTTCTATTAAATAATTTAGCTGGAACGAAAGCTTTGCCTTCTGTCTAAATTTAAAGTGAGACAGTGTTTAGATCTGGTTAATTGTGTGTGCTTTTTTTCATGCTATATTTTGAACCTTACATTTAGACAATAACAATAACTGTATATGCTCTATCAAAATTTAATTTAGCCTGTACATAGAACGGATTCAAAGCATGTAATTGCTAATAAGCAAACGAGACAGCTCCTCAAACACGCATTTGCTACAATACTAATGTCAATAACACTCCTCTTGTAACATGCAAATTCCATATTTGGTATATGCGCATGGGTGTTTTTGAAGCTGTTGCTCGGGTAATAATTTACAACACGTCAGTTGCATGAAATAAAACGTCTTTGCAGAGCTTGTGCTGAGTCTGCAATGCTGCTAGGAGAGGAAACGAGAGAACATGTCGATTATTAAATTACAACATGCAACAGTCTAGAGACTAACATTAGTCTTTTACATTTCTGTATCTGTGTTTGAAAAGATTCCCATACACTTGAAGAGTAATTCTGCAGACTTAAAAGAACATTATAATCATGATTGCGTTGAATCATTTTACGTTTGAAAAAGTTGGAATCTGCTGATGGTAGTATGTATTGTCAACTATTTGTTTGCATAAGTTTAAAATATTAAATTTTTTAATACACTTACACCCTTTCGAAAAATGAATGACACCGGCAAATTAACTTGACAATTGTTCATGACATCAACCAGAACTAAGCCAATATCTTACTTGAGAAACTGTTACTTTGCATGTAATAAGACACGGTCGGTAGTTAGGGTTTAAGCCAATAATTCTCAATCAATTAAATCTTTTAAAAAGTCAATCAAACTGGTGATATTCCAGATTCAATAAAACCGTTATTCAGATTTATATATTTTGCTTGTATATTTTGTAATGAGTAGTTTTATTCATTTTTAAAAAAAGTATTAATTCATGCTCTCTTGTCCAAAATTATGACAGTCACTGTGAAAGGTGGTACCACTTTAAATGATGTTTTCTTGTATCAACAAATCCTCATGTAGACGCTTTCAATGAAAAATGCAATAACTAGTATAACTGTCATATTATACAAAGACGTTAGGCACATATACAGGGCACTGTTCTAATAAGCATATTCTGTGTAAGCCTGCAATAAAAAGTGATTGCGGTGAGCCAAAAAAACTTCTGCTGATATGAGGTGGTAACAATATAACTGTTTTTCATTCATTCTTACCTGTGGCAATGATTGCAAACTGTTAAAAAAAGATGTACCGATGTGGACTGTTTTATGTAATTTTTAATGACTTTGATATACTATGGTACTAAGTACATAGTTGATTGAAAATCAGACCGACAGCACATTCAATCATAAAGCTTTTAGCCAATTTATTGTATGTTGTAAACTGAACATTCAGATAAGGTTTACAAAGGGAGGATAAGGCCAGATAATTTCTCTGAATAAGTTGAACAGAATTTATAAACTTCTAAGCATTTGCCTTGCATGTAGAGCTTGCAATATATATTCTGGTGATGTATAAAGCAACTATGACTAACAAAATGTATAAAATCTAATTTTAAAGCCGTGTTTTAAACTTATATTAGTATATCTTACAATGTAAATACTGCTTTATTATTATCTTCGGATGCAGATTCGATAGTTGTCATGGTTCCTCTGTACCGATCTTAATTTAATTGTTCGTAGCATTGTTAGTGTGTATGCAAAACTGCACGTCATTTGGTAAGTGTACTGTTTTGCAACATATCAACAAATGTAAAATCTTGTATCATTATTACTTACTGAAAATTGCAATGGGGTCTATGTTTAATATTGCTTGTCGTTAAATTTAAAGATATGTTCACTTTTTTATCACGTTCCTAAGTAACAGTAATCCGTCTGAATGTTTTGACAAAGGCATTTATCAACACACTGAAAGCAATAAGTACACCAGAAGCTAAACAAATTCCAAGTCGTAAGTGGTATCATGCTGATGTTCTCAACAGATTTGCACTTCGTCCAAACAAAATAAGCTCTGATTTTGATATTCATTAAGGAGTATAATGATCATATCGGAATCAATCTTAAGATCGTACTAAAATTGTTTTTTTTTGTAATGAACATATTAATTATAATGTAAATGTGAAAGTATCCCACTGTTTTAACCTGATCCAACGAAACATACCATCTTACACTGAAATTTCTAAAATATACCTGTCTGAAGCCTATAGTCATCACGGAATAAATCACAGACGATGTACCATTTACCCCTAGGTACTGTACTTTCTATTTATCTTTCACATATTCATCAAAAGTATCAGTACAGACCACTTGACTGACAACTCAAATTCGAGATATCACTGAAACGAACATTAAAATTAATACGGTTACATAACACGTTTACATGCTTATCTGAAAAATGTGGAAAATGAGTTTTCTGTTTCCGTGTTAATAGCTGATTTTATTGTTTGCTATTCAAAGGTAATAAAAACATATGGTTTCAATTTCTTTTCATTCTTTACAATGAAATGATTTGTAAAATGTGTATTTTGAAATAGGAAGTGTTTTTTCTAACAATTACTCATAAAGACATGACGTTCTACCAAACATAAATGTGATTTGTAAATTAAAAATGGTACAAGTAGTACCGGGTATTTCGCTGACTGAAACTAAGTGTACATGTACAATATGTAGCCCACAGTGCGGAAAACGGGCTCTAACAGTTTGATATTATCATCCCTTTAACCATTAATTTTCACCAACTCTTCTGACTCATAAATCGAACTTATCATATATTTTTGTAATCCAGAAAACGTGGTTTATACCATACTTTCTCGGTTATAATGAGGCTTTCTAATGGTAGCTCTGGTTCAAAGGTTCTGCTAGAGAAAATGAATATTAGAAAAGGTCCTTATCAACTGAACTGGAACAAAATGAGATTAGGAAAATGATGCCCTTGGATTGTAGATCGAAGTGCGAAAGAAATAACACGTAAGCAACTAGTCATATCTTCGTATTTACAGTTTTACCAGTAATTGTACCAGTATGGTACATAGTTTGGAATCGGAACTAGTCTAATTTGTGTGAGGAGCATGCGGCCCTTATGCGCAAGGGCGGGTACAAAAAGTGTTTATTGGGATGGAGAGGGGGGATGAGTCGGGGTCGGGATCTCAAGTTTCATAAGTAGTACGAATCAGTAAGCATGTACGTTTCTAAATGTAACAACAACTTGTTCGTCTGTCGATGGTTTTGATGGTTTAAATTTTAATGAAATAGGAAGAAAAGAATAGTATGCACTATGCACAACATTTTGCAATACATTTAACTAAGTAATCAACATTCAAAGGAGAGATGAATCAGACGAAAATGATCAGAGATGTTGGCATTCAATATCAGTCGTTGAAATATTCACTGGTAAAGTTATGGTAATTCGGAACTTTTATTCTTTCTGAACTTCACGAAAGGAACAGCGTTCCTTTTGAAACATGAATATTTTATGATGGAAATTAATTAGAAGTATTTAAACGAAAATAAAGTCCAATTTCTGTCAGTTAGATTGCTTTGAAACAAAAATTAGTTCTGTAAATTAAATTAAGTTGGTACACATAGCGGTGTCATTATCTTGGAGAGAAATTTATTGATTATTTGAACACATCAGTAATTTACGACAACATAACGCTTTACTACTGATTGGAGAAGAATTTCATTATTGAACATTTGTATATAGTATGATACAAGCCCTATACTACTGTCATTTGTATAACATTAAGCAAGCCTATGAAAATATTGCATGAATATACACTTACTTAAAGCGTCCGAACTTAGTTAAATAAATGCAATTGGATTGGTTCAAATCATACTTGTGTCAAACACGCACGTTTTTAAAAGTCATCACTTATTTGATTTCGCCGGTTTGAGAGTGACTCGGTCAGTTTTCGGTTGTCTTCACAATCAAAGTTAAATAAAAGTAACGAGCATGACTCAAAACAGTAAGTGCTTAATGACGAAAGTTTATTCCTGAAAACTCCATCTTTACTACATTTTGTCGCAAACCTTCGATTGTCCACGGTACTTTTTAAATGCCGACATGAGTGCTATTGTAAATTTGTTTTTTTGGGGGGGTTGTATGTCCAAGACATTGTGGAAATGGAGGCAAAATTCAAAAGTTGCCAATTCTAGACTTAAGATTTGATATGCAACGATTTCCTACTTGATAGTTAGGAGAAACTGTGTTGTTTAGGATATCCTACGCACTGAAAAAATTACATTTTTAACATTCTTGTAGATACGTTTTCATTTTAATATCATGGTAATATAAACCCATTATCAGGATCCATTTTACAACCGTTTGAAAATATTGATTAGCAGTTCACCATTTTATTCAGCAAACTTATTAAACGTGGAATCCATTGTAGCACTTACAAGTACCATACAAAAGTACATGTAAATTCAAGTAAGAAGAAACAATAAATGGAACATCAACGTATATAGAAATATATAGGAATATATTCTACAAAATTGTGTTTTAATTAACCACCCCTCGTGCATCCTAGCAGACAGTGCAATTGAAGCAATAATGAACTACAGAAATATACAGGTCCGGGCAGCATTTAATAAGCGCTGTTGTTTCCTTTAAATTTAGCGGGGAAACTATCAAATTCCGTGTAAGCAATAAATGAGGAGTTATAGATGATGTGTAGGATAAATACCAATTAGTTTTCCATGCATAAGAGTAATGAAACAGGCGTTCGGTGTTTCCATTAAAGTAACTCATTACCATTATTAATGCATCCAAGTTCTTTAAAACAACTATTTAAAACAGTGTTTGTAGTAAGATAGACTTATAAAAGTCTGTTGAGATTGAGAGGTCTGCTTTCTCTTCAAGTCTTTTTTTTTTAGAAAGTATCTTTATCAAATATTTATTTGTCTCATAGAAAGCTCAACTAGAGTGAAGGGAATGAGAAATTGTGAAGATGTTATAAAAATGCCCCAAAAAGATGTGAGGAACTCTTACGACTGATGCCAGTCTAGTAGTACGACTACAGGCTCATGGTTTGACTTTATCTTTGTAGACACCAAGTACAAAAAAATCCACTTGCTTGAATGATTACCATATTTGAATGTGAGAATATTTCAGAGGTAAAAATCATTGTTTTGTGCATTTATTATTAGTGAAACCTAAGTAGAGCAGCAAAAGGAAACAACAGAATGGCTGCATAATGCATATGATTGTACAAAATACTTACTTGAATTAGTATGCTAGAGTTATATAAACAACTTCATATGATAGTTGTTCATTAGTAACAGATTCACGTACTATGCTGTCAACAATTTTTTTACAGTCAAGTAAAGGTTTTATCTATAAACTGAGGTAAAGTCACTTTAGTAAAATGTTAATTTTTCGTACTACTTATTTGGTAATAGAAATGAATCGCAAATGATAAAACTTTCTTGTTCGCTACAAAGGAGGAAATAAAATGTAAATTTTAGAACTTATTCTTGCTTTATCTGGACAAGCATAATGTTGTAACTGAGAAAACTTACCTGATTATAATGATTTTGGGATCAAAATTGTCAGAGCTTACAAATCAGTTAGCATACAGCCTTTACACTGACAATGTGATAAACTGTATGTTTGGAAGTTCAAAATTATCAACAACAACAACAACATACTGTATGGAATTGTATACAGTTTGTATAAACAAAGGAGAATACTGCCTTACGGCATTCTAGCAATGGAATTGTCTTCCTTTTCGCATGTAGTAAAGTTTAAAGATATGTCATCCTCTACTATATTATCACGATTCTAATGTACTTTTATCTTTCTGAATGTCTGGATTGGTTCTTGTAATAAAAGTACAAATGTACACAGAAGCTATATATAATTCACGGATTCTTTGAAATATTTAAAAAATGGCCATTTGTATAACAATTCATACTCCAGTACGATAGAAACTTTCATAAAATGTTAAACTACATTAATTGCAATCAAATATTCTCAAAATAAAATGTCGTAAACAAGTCATCACTTACAAAAGCCGAATAGCCCAGTCATAAAATTATAGAATATAAAGTTGATATATCTGCTGGTGTCTGAACAATTCAATATAAAAGACATGAATATTTCATCATGGTGTACAAATAATACGTTATAAAAGTCTCATTATGTTATAACAAATATTTGATGACCAACTGCTTTTGTCAAGTAAATCAAATTTATTTTCCATTTGTATATCCAGACAAACTGTCAATCTGTCTGTATTTCTCGGTTATAATGAGCGTTTCCAATGATCGCTGTCAAGGGCTTTGCTCGAGAAAATTATTGAACAACAGATTATTAGAACTGTTTCTTAACCACTGAACTGGAACAAAAGGAGATTAGGAAATTGCTACTCTCCTCGAAGCGGGAATGGCTTGGATTGTGGATTGAGGTGCAAAGCAATAGATCTTAGAAGCTATCTCATGTAATGACCGTTTCAGGACATCGTCTCAGTTGGAAAAAGATCTAGTCTAGTGAAATGAGTAAAATGGAATCAATAAATGTATATTTTAAATACACAAAGTGTAAAGTCTATATAATCACTACATGCATCCAGTTATTATGTCCTATTATAAACAATATCATGTCTGTTACTAAGTGTCCGTGTAAAATTTAGCCCGTCGTATTTCTATCGTTTTTGTGATATTTACTTACGTTGGAATCGAAATAATATCCTTTAAGCATTTTTAATATCTTATAATCAACTCTTTCTCTTTTAACTGTTTGGTCACATGTACAGTGTTTATTACTGCGCATATGAACTCCACATCGTCGTTTATAAGATAACAAACAACGCTAAAATGGATATTGTTTCTTAAATTAAAATTCAATTGACTGATGCTTATCTGCTATACAGGTAGATGCAAAGAAATAAACCTTACATATTGGCGGATTATCAATAATTTGAGTAATAGGTTTCACTATAAAATCATGCAACAAGTCAAAAAAGATCTGCCAATAAAAAAAAGGGTGAAAAACTGCACTAAAAAAGTAAGCGTAAATTTTATAAAGAAGTCACCGAGTCAAAATTGTGAAACAAATGCCTAAACTTATTGGCGTATTGATTCCTTTATGTAGGAAAATGGGAGAATTGTAACCAATTAAACCGCCATTAAATATTTTCAATATGTTCTTAAAACTAATTTCGACGACTATTCACCAAACGTTTCACTGTGAGCCAATTCATTTTCGGTCTAATTACAGTTGAACTTGTATTAAGAGACCGCTCTTGGGTAGTTAAAAAGAGTACTATACTAATAGAATGATGCGCTAGCTCACGGATAAGCAAACGGATATGGGGTAACTTACTGCTTTGTATGGATCACTTAAGCTTTATTTTGGGAAGTTTAAGCTGATTTCTACATTTTAGTATCTTTATAGTCTCGTGCAGAGCAATTTTTCACATTTCATTGAAATTTTAATTTTTTCATAAATTTTAATTAGAGTGTGGACTGTAAATTCTGCTCTTTCCTCATTGGCAATCAACTCTTGGGTGAGCAGGAGAGACATGATACATCATATGAAATTGGGTATTTAGATGTGTTTTTTGTACAAGTATCCTTCTTAAGATTCCCGTTGTTCGAGCTCTAATGTAATGTGCTAATCATAAAATGCCGAATTTGTGCATGCTTTCTTATTACGTGAATGTAACAACAGTTCTGATTTTATGGAAATGTTTACTGTTTATGGAAATGTTTATTTTTTATGGAAATGTTTATATTTTATTGCGTCTTACAGGCAAATACCATCAATCCCCTGAAGACCGTGTAATTTGAAAATTAATAAATCTTTGCTTGCGTTTCAGTGTTGTACTTATAATATCTAAACACGTATTTTACCATACTCAAATTTACAAACTTACAAATGACTCTCTATGCCCCAAGTCCCTCATTAGTTGAAGTCATTGTACACAATGTCCGTTTCATTTCTTCGCTCCTAGTTATTGATTATACGCCAGATGTTAAACACCAATACATCATGGCGTGTAAATCCAATCTGACATAAGAGAAATAGCAAATACTATGTCAAATCTGCTCCCCCTTCCCAATATTTGGATCTCTATTTACAGAATAATCTTACGTCGCATACGATAAAACAATAATGGAAAGGAACTCACTTGGCAGTACATTTGTACAAAGGCAGCTAAAAGAAATATCTAAGCGGAAAATTAATGTTATCATGACATTGACATTACAGATATATGTCAACATAAAAGAGGTTGAAAACAAGCTATGGAATTGTGTAATATAAAAATGGAAATGCTTTTTGTACATGAATAATTTTATCATTACAATTTCACATGAAAAGAAACTACTTCTGTGCTAAATCAACTTTGAAACTCGAAACTTGCATTGTAACAGCATTACAACAATACATGGTAACATTTATTTCACACGCGCGTCGTTCTGCGGAAGGGAAAATCTATAAATGTAATTATGTATCCACATTACAACGTCTAGGAATGCCGAAGCATCAAGACGAATGTCAATACCAAATCTTGTTATAAACTCAAGATATTCATGTTAGGTACCGTAGCCAATGTTTTACAAACCTCAATACCATAATTATCATTTACGTCACATTAATACCGTCAAATATGAGGATTATTATCCACTACAAGCGCTACAATCGTGATGCTGACACGCGATAAGACAATAGCGAACTTCGATTATACAACGATAACATGCAACAATCTTGATCTATTAGCTAGACTTTACATTTGCATATGTCATTTAGGCACACATTTCATAAACACAAAGATTTTAAAACAACGCACAAAAATATTATGAAATGAAAAGATTTGTTAAAAATTTACAAAATCAAGGTATTGTAGCTGCAGATTATGCAGAAACATAATTTCAATTATTGACAAATTCTGTTAGGCTTTAAATTTTAAATAGAGTGCAAATAATTAGATTCAATAAAAAAAAGTTCACCCATAAAGAGTGTATATGCATGTTACTTGTGCAAGGCGTTCTGAAAAAAAGTCATTGTAGTTATACATGTCTTTATGAACGGGAAGAGTTAAGACTATTTATTACATTAAGTTTTGAAAGACTCTAGTATACTTCGTCGAATGTTGACACTTATATTTGAGTTACATCAATACTCTCCATGCGCCACTGGATCACATCATCTTAACACGGCGGAATCCTAAATGTTAGGATTGTTTCTTTTAATAATTGAGTACGAGTAAAAAACATAAAAAAAAACACAAATGAAACACGTAGAAAACGATTTTCTCAGGAATTTGATAAACTTACGCGCTACAGAGCTCTTTTCTAAATAGACAAAATACGTTGTCCAAACTCGGTGAGCATGCAAAAACTATTGTTTCATGCAAACAAGGATCAATGCTATCATTTGCGGTATCTCAGAAATTCATAATTCATCACAGAAATAAATAACTTCCTGAAACATTAAATCATCGCGTTTTTGCTTGAAACAAATTAAAGCGTGCTTGTAGAAAGCAACCTTTCATTGATTTCTCCACAATTGATGACGCAAATGTTCCACAATTCCGTTTCAAATTTGATAAAATTAGAAAATTATTAAAAGGGACATTGGTGACGGTTGAAGACAAATAAATCCCTCCAGACGTCGGTTCTGCCTTTTAGTTCCATGACAAAGGCTTTGGTGTCGCACAATCAAAGAAACACTATATTTGTTTGTGTGTCTGCTTTAATTTGGTTAAATAGTGGTTTGATAGCATGCTGTTAAATTATTTTATCTATTTTGAAATGAAAATAAAGTCATAAATGTTGTGTGTTACTAGAAAAATTGGCTCACGTACAGGCTGTTAATCTGTAGAAACATAAGTTCTGAACATTGTATAGTGATGTTCAACCATTGTATGCCTTTAAGTAATTTGAATAACATGTACTCGTTGAATAAAGGTGTTTTGCAGTATAGTAAATAAATCAATTCATGTGCATGTATAACGTATTGACTACAAATCCCTTCATGATTAAGTACTGGCGCATACACATAAGACTAAGCTGCAAACTGTACGATGTAGGCTTTGAATTAGTAGAAATATAAGAACTCACTCGTTATCACCGTCCATATTTTCCTAGTATAAATAAAAATACATAATACAGACTGACGAATGAGCTTAAAATATAACTATATACTCCTCACTCCCTAATCGTTGAAGCTATCCCTCCATCTCAGTTTTTTTGCCACAACACCACTGGGAGACAAGAATAGCCAGCGCAAATACATCATTGTAATGGCAATATGGTAAAAATATATCAAATCGGGTTACTCTTTCTAATATTTCTGTCTTCCTTGAGATATATATCAAAATAATCTAATGGTATGTGCCACAAAGGACGGCGACCAGTAACTAATATGGAGTTACAGATATTTATCACTGTGTCTGTGAAAAATGAGGTCTGGCAGGCCGGTGATCGCCAATATATAGGTACATGGCATCATCACTCAGTTCTTTTTAAATCCTTTAACATCAGTAAGTACTTGATTGGTTTTAAAAAGAACTGATGACCTCAATCTTTCTTTTGCCAAGCATCGCCTCATTTATTTGTATATATGTTGACATGCAAATATAAGACAAGAGTCTTAATTTGATACATTATTTCAATTTCAGTTACAGGATCGCTACGTCACAATAAGCATCGTTCGGAGGTTACATCAGGCATGTTACATAGTTTGAAGATACCTACGTGTTAATAGATTATATACAGGCGTCTAGCATTTCAATGAGTGTATTCGAAATGCGTATTGAAATAACATAAACAGGACTGCGGATAATGACTACTTTGTTTAACGATGTAGAGCATGTGTTTATCTATTTTTGTTTTCTTGCTAATTGTTTGTTTGATCTACTGTAAATGATGACAGTGGTTTATATATTTCTGCATGTAACTACAAATGTGTAAGAAAAGTAATAACGATGATAATACATATATAAGATTCTTTAAAAATGGCTGTTCATATTTTCCACAAATTTCAGTTAACCATTTCCACTTGGCATTATTTACTGTAGTAAGTGATAGTCAAATACACTATCAATATCCTATCAACAACATGTATATGGAATAGATGTTAATGTATATTAGAATGAATCTGCCTACAGCTAATTGTAGAATATGAACTCCTACTTATAATTTATATTACACAATATGACAAAATGCTTTGTTTTTCCTTCTCACTTTAGTTATGCCCTCAATTGACACATGAAAATCAGACGTAGATTCATCATAGATAAGACGAAACTAGGACATTATACCTCATACCGCAGAGATAGATATTCATACCAGGGTGAATCACTCACACAACGTCTTAAATATATTTTGAGTAACATATGAACTACATTTATGCTTACCTTGATAACATATCCAGAACACAGGTAAGAATTGAAAAGATATCCTGTCTATAAGAATTCCACTTAAACTTGAAACAATGTTTACTTTTCTCTTAGCTGCACATTTCAAAACAATTTCCTGTACTCATTTGAGTAAAAATAGCGCTAAACTTTTCATACCATACCACAGTAACTAAACAAATATAAATGGATGAAAGTTTATCTGTTAAATTACGATAATTAACTATTTTGGCAAGTTAGTAAAGGAGTTTATAAAAAATCTCCAAGACGGATAAAGCAACTGATCCTGTCATGGAAAGAAAAACAAAACAAATATTCCGTCTTAAACTATTCCTGTATGTTCCAATTATAATGAACCTTCCCAATAATTACTCTCCCAGACTCTGCCGGAGAAAATATTGAAGACATATAACTACAGAATATTAGAATGTTTTCTTACTCACTGAACTGGAACCGAAGAAGATTAGAAATAAATAATGCTTCGGTTTCAGAGAGGCTTGATCTCATTAGCTGTTCTAATAAAATTAATACAATAATAGGGCATCGGCCCTTTAAGTCATTTTTGCCAGGACAAATTTAGCAGTTACTGTAGTGTTGTTTTTGAGCTTTAATCCAGCCTTTGCGTCGTAAACTGTGTGTACAGGACTGCATTTAATTCAGTGGAACTATTCATAAAAGACTGACTACATTTTGATTTATATATACATTGTATACATTGATGTCTGCTCAACTGTTATCAAAGGGTAGTAAAAAGTATGTTTATTGGGATGAAAGTAATATCGTTTGCCTTATAAAGTGTAGGATCAACCGAAGCTTGCAGCAGATCACCTCGCTGTAGATGCGATAAATGTTTTGAGCCAGTGCAGTTGCAACTTCAATAATATTCTACCCTATACATGTATAGCCATCTTGGACTAAATTGATGAACTTTTCAAATGAAGAGAATCACAATTCATGTCATACATTAAACAATGAACACATCTCCAGATAAACGTCTCTAAGCATATCAGGACTCTGGAACTGCTTAGAGCTTACTTCCGTTGGTCGATGATATGAGGGCAATATCTAAACAATCATGACAATTCATCACACAGATAATAGCCTCAATACATCACAAAATGTTTTGAAAGAAAACATACATGAAAAATGTAGAATCATCACGACTGATTCTGGAAACAAAAGATTCGATTAGTTCAGGGCCGATTTCAGTGGATCTAATAAAACCAGCGTCTGGTATTTTGGTTTGTCCATTTATTTGATTAAGCAGACGATTTTATCAATCTCTGTTTGCGTACCTCGGACGCTAGAAATGTGCAAAAAGCTAACGTCAAGAGTTTTACAATTATTAAAGATACAGACTGTCGTTGTTTACAAAACGCGAAAACCTCCGGATACATTTTCACTATTTACATGATTTGTGTGATTAATTCTTCCAATTTTAACTACACATGCTAATACGGACACATACTGGTAGTAATGAGCTAATGCTATTTTTCAAAGGTTTAACTTAAAAAGTGATAAACACAAACAAGTCAATGTAAGTGTAATAACTGTATAACATTTAACTACGATCTATAGAGGAATTTAGTCTACATGCACTTCACTAAGTAATGTATTAAGAATTTAAATGATTTAAAAACTTACATTACCGTATGCATGATCTTAATACAATGTCGTGCGTTAGACAGCGTATGCTTTTGAATGTGACTCGTTATGTATGAGTTATCGTAACACTGCTCTGTTGAACCGTATATGTCCCGGAACGTATATATCACACGTGTGTGATATATTCGACCGTAAATATAACACGTGTTTAATGTGACATATTCGTTTGGTCATTTTTGACAGTTTACACCGAAACGTATATGTCTCATAGGTTGTGATATTAAAGTGCATGAAAGGACTAATTATACTTTTACTTAAGTCATTCCAGGAAGAGGATCGGAACCGATCCACAGGAGCCGGCCATGCAGATATATCACGTTTACTCTGTGTTTAATTTCCAATAAGTGTTGATCGCATGTCGTTTGCCTTGAACTTTCTTGGATAATCATGTCATTGCATTTCGGCTCTCCACATTACACCTATATACATGTATATACCTATATAGATGCCTCCCAAGCATCGTTACATTTCGTTTTTATTTGCCTTTTTCTGCTTATGAGATATTCGTTTTCGTATTCCTATAAAATTCGAAGTCAAACGTATACATATTATGTGCCATATACGTTTCACGCGAAGACTATTTTCGACCGAATATATCACACGTGTGACATATGCGGTCGAATTTTTTCTCTCGTGTGATATATACGTTCCGGGACATATACGGTTCAACACTGCTCTCTCTCAGTTGCCGTTGAAAAAAAATAAAATTTTCAAAAATTACTAATACATACATATAAAACTAAAGGCTAGAATCAACAATATAAGTAAAAATCTAGGTAGGAATTTGCAAAATTCGATTGAAAGTGCTGGTATGGCACCCCTTCACTATATGTTTTTATTGCAATTTCAAAAGCATATGCAACGCTTTATTATTTCGTAGCGTTTTTTTTTCAAATTTACATATATACGTCACAGGAATTTATGCTGGAATCTTTTATATGACAATATGTTCTAAAATATGTTATTTTCATACAGTTTGAAAAACTTTATTTTTTTTTACAAAAATCTGGGAGCGAGCAGCTTTAAAGCGATATTATACTCCAAAGTGACCACAACATTTTAACGAAAACCAGAACAATAAATATACACAAAGAAAAAAGTTAAGCACCCATGAAAGTTTTAGATTGACTTATATATAAAATTTATTTGAGTATAAAATGCAATTTTGAGTCTTCAGATGACATCCGTACTTCATACGCTCAGTAACAGAGTAAACCTTTACTGTGCCTGGTCGACCATCCTAACCCTGACTATTCTGCCTCCATATGAACCTCGGATCTTTTTTAAGACAATCTGCTAACACTCGCAGGGCATAACCGTTTGCAGTTCGTGCAGAGGGTTGCTGTTATGACTTACAGCATTTTTTCCTTCGTTTATTTGAAGGTGATTTTATGAAAGAATTTTTTAAGTCACTGCGTAACTTCCAGGGGGTGCTTACCTTTTTTCTAGGTGTATATTACTTAAGATTATGACAAAATTATATGAGTCTGTATACAATTTTAATTCCTATTGTATGCAGTGAAAATCTTATTTGACTATCCTAGTTTAAATTGATACTCCGCGTACTAGTTGTTTGTAATGTTTGTTGTCATTGGTGTCTGCTAATAAGGGAAATAACTCGTCATAAAACTACTTTTTACATTTTAGAGCCTCCGCACTAGTATAAGCATTTTTCATGACAGTAATGCAGAATGGCTAATTTTAAACGGTAATGTAACCAGAAGGAGTTATTAAAAATACTATACATGTATACCCTCAAATAAAACTGTGCTTCAGAAGCAAAGCTGTCTTATTACTTCAATTGAGCATCCCCATAGCAACGGTTGTTGCGTTGCTCGATAAAATAGCGCTGTATAAAAAAGAAATTAAAAACGTCAAATAAATTTCCAAGAACTTGTCAATTTTGAAAACTGTCTGTATTCATAACCTCCTCTGGGAGCTGTTGTTCTTTGTGCGGCCGATTGAAATTAAAGAGGGGATATGCAAGACGAGAACTCAAATACGTCTGTTTTTATTGAATTTTATTGAAAAACCAAACCAAAATCATCAGAGCGGAATGTCTGAGTGCTGTTTTATTGATATTTATGGATATTTATGGATGTACCTGCTTTTTGGAGTTACATTCAGCTTGTCCATGTAGTGGAATCTATATAATGCCTTTCAGAGACTGTTATTTGCTTTACTAGTCTACTAGTGAACTTTGATTCAAAATATTACTGCGAATACTGTTTAATGGCGTTTTCTTAAGCAATTTTTTCCCGTCACATTCATTTCTTTTAAAAAGAAATATGTACAAAAACATTTCTTTGTTACAAGCTTTCATCTGTCGCTGATTTGTAGCAATGCACGAGGCTTTAGTTCAGCCTATATAATGACAGTGTAATATTGACTCTTCATGCGAGGTTCTGTCGTTATCCCTATGTTATTGCGGTGAAGTCTGATTGAGATATAATTACGAGTCCATATATCATCGTGTGCCCAAGGAAAACTTATCGTCCTCTATACTTGTCATTGTTTATTCCATGAAATGACCTCCGTGTATGGCTTGATATAAAGTTACGGGAGATTTCGAGACAATTTGTCCAGAAATTTACGGCCAATTTGCATTATAAGCAGTGTTTAGAGGCTAGAACTTCAGTAATTGCTTATATAAACTTTGTTTTTGTTATTCTTTTATGACAATAGTGTCTGTTTCTTGTTATAAATTCAGTTATATTTACACCCAGTAACAGAGGACGTCCTAACACGACATTGAAGAGTACACTTAAGTCAGATAATCACTCACTGTCTCAATCTATGTTTTATATTTTTCTTTGTAATTAAACTAGTTATTGTCCGTTTTTAACTCAGCTTAGCCCGGCTATAGCCTACGTGCGGAACATTGAGAGCAGACAATCTTAATTCGTCCATCGTCCGTTTGTCCGTCAGCAATAAATATGTAGACGCTTTTAATTACAATTATCAATATTCAGAGTAGTGTGACTTTGAAGAAGAATAGCAGAACTGCTTTCTTATCCAACCAAATGCTCCCATTTCATTAAAAACATGAAGATTAATTTCCCATATTGACCCAATAGATGACATGTGCTACATATCAAATCGCTTATTTTTTGTCAATATATAGGACTGTGACATCACATCCGCGCTACATCTCTATAAATGTTAATGGAAACATTGTCTTTGGATGGGTACGACTATAAGCCGGTTATATGTCCATGTTATAGGTTGTTACGGTTAGCTATTTTTCCTAGCAATAAAGCTTATTCCTGTAATATAAACCTTTAACCTAAACAAATTGACCTCCGCACAATTTAAAACCAACTATAGGCAGTGTGCTTGCACCTTGTCAACAGAATTTTTACATGGTGTTAATGACGTTGTTGCATGATAAGCAATATCCGAATACACACAATTATAATTGTATTCTAATTAACTAAATTGGATAATAAGGTTTACCCACAGTTAATATCGCTACTGCACTCTGATCACGCAATAAACTCATCAGAGCCTCGGGCTGTGTATTAGTGCAGTTTTCACGTGGTAGCTTTAAACCAAGTATCTGATACACCGCGGTGATATGATGTAAATAAATACAAGACAGTCTGGAGCTCTTTTATTTTTCCGCTTCAAATTTATACTTGATGATATTTATTACATGTTTATTGGTTATGCTGATGATAGCTAAGACATTGGTACGAAAGTTCGAAAAGTACAAGTAGCGCTTTCTAGGAAAGAGGTCCTAAAGAGGAAACCGTTCTTATAGGTAACTGTAAACGAACATTTTACGAAGGTTATATAATACAAGCTTTTCATCAGTTACTTTCAGGTTATGACCAGAGTGTTTACGCTGTCAAGACGATGTGATAATACATTTTAGTATATACTTCATGTACAGCAACCAGTCTTTAGATTTAAGGCATCTCTACACACACAAATATTTATCATTCACACTGCCTATCTTTTTAATGAATCCATACATCAATAATTGCACTAAATACGTGCACGTAATATGAACAATAAACCACTTTAGGTGTTTATGGTGCTGTCTTTCACACCAAACATTCTCAAACGAAATTAATAATTTACGTTGTCTCTGGAATATTAGATTACCTGCAATTAAGTAGAAGTCCGCGGTGTTAAGAAAGAAAATAATGCTGGCTATTTGTTGTTCAATTAGGTCAACGAGATAATGACAATATAAAGTACATTGGAAAATGAATGTTCTCGTGAATACTTCAATGTTTTATAATCCTTTAAGTTACTGGCTTACGCTTATTTTAAAGAATCAATAGTTAATTTAAAATTTACCTAAAAGGAATGGAGTCGAAGGACCAAAAACTTTAAAATTGAGCGTCCTGTGTAATAGTATTGAGAAGATTTTGCAAAGCCGGGATGAAGATGATAAAAACAAGACTCCGACGCATCGCTTAATCTCGCTAAAAGTAATCAAACAAATAGAAAAGATCCGTGGACGCGTATTAACTGTTTCATGCCGAAGGAATCAGCTTAACTGTCCATCACTATGGAAAAAAACGTAGTTTTAATAACCTTTCATTCACACTGTTCGAACTATAGGTTTAAAGAAAACTATTTTGAAAATACAGATTACATAACGATTAACACATAACGGATACAAATTGAGCAGAGCCACCATTTGTAAAACATCACGGGGTAGGGGTCTGATTAATCCGCTGTAAACTAACAAACGTAACTTGCAGGCGCTCATTAAACCGAAAGCCAGAACCACAAAATAACTACTATACGGTGCATTTACAAATTGGTTTGAACTACATTAAATGATTTTGAATTAAGAAGGCAATAATATCGGTGTGTACCTAAGCTGTCTTACATTTTGTGCTCATTTGTTACAAGTGAAGTCGTGAGTTGATTCTGCCACATTCTTATAAGGCTCAAAGATTGGAGAGCTTGTTACATGTTTGTAAAATTGACAAATATTGTTGGTAGCTGTCAGTTTCAATGCACATACACACCAGGGTTTCAAACTCCTTACTCATAATTTATTTATTGTACATCGACTGTTAAAACCCTACCATTATATACTCTTGATTATTCTTTTCTTGGTGTTATGTCCGGAACTCTCGGTGAAAGAAAACAATGTGACAGTAGTGGCTAAATTCCGCAGGTGGAAACATACTTAAATGTGAAAATGGTAAGATTTCGTTAGTTTCAGCAATGCCCAACATTTCTGTAACTGATGGATTACAAATCGATGAAAAACGACAAGCAAGTAATTACTGCTATTCAAACAAGTTAGTTTGTGAAGTAAGTACACTCTTTGAATAAGCAATGACAATACTGTGAGAGTCTCTCAGTTTTGTCTCCGAACACAATTTAATCAACAACGCCAAAAATGACGCCTTGCAGCTTAACATTTGTGATGACGAAACACATGACGTCAAACCGCTATGAGGTGTAGAAAACTTTCCAAGAAATGTAACAAATACATGTATGTTAAAAGGAGATTAAGAAAGTTCCTATTGTCATTTATGAAATATTTAGCACAGTACGGAATATGATTATTATGCCACGAATGCAAGGGTGGTATAATTCATGACGGCAAAACCCAAATGAATAATTCTATCAGCATACACCATTCCTTTCAGAAAAAATCTCAAGGCATATTAGAAAGAACATTGTATCAATAAAGCAGTTATTACAGAAATATGGTAATTTGTGGACGATCGAAGATTGAAACATACAGGGAGGAAAAGCAATTGCGAGTTTTGAGGTTTTCGTTATTTATGTGTCTCATACCGAATCCTCCACAGATTAAATGAGTTCCATATTATAGATAAAGTCTCCGTCGTGTCAGACCTGATTACCAGAGACTCTCGAGACAACGTCAGCTTCAATAGAAAATAAAAATGGCACTTTACATGAACTGTCTCCGTTTGGGAAAGAGGATATTAGATCGCAGTGCCAGACAAGTAAGATATATACATTTACCCTTGCGTTTCACATGGCGCAGACGTGTGTACTTCTCTTTTTTTTCAGGCTCCTTTCGGTTAACTTTTGGGTGTGCTTCTCTTTTTTATAGATACTATGTTTTATCCTCATATGTCTGAATAACATAATAATTGACTTATATTCATGCTTTTGAAAAGATATTAATTTCAATAATTTATGTTTTGCACGAAATTGATAACAAGATCCATTTTCTATCAATTTAAAAGTAAGAGCAGAATAAAACAAAACAATCATGAGCCAAAAACACAGCTGGAACTGACACAATACATGATGTATTGTCAAGACGCTGATCTATACCTATATGTCGTAGAAATTGATGCAGAAGACTTTCATCGTGTTAGAATATGCGGAACAGGATGTGGGTGGTTGTCAGGTGACAATGTTTTCTGTTTTGTTTGTTTACTTGGAATTTTACACCACATCGCTCTATCATTAGTTCGTTATTTCTTTGAAAGACCGTAACAAAGTTTTGTTGAAATAATGAGGTGTTCTCAACAATTGATTAATTCATATGACATTGAGCGGTTAACCAGCTGGAGTAGTCCAAATATGGCATCAGGTTACATCTTTGAGAATTAAGTAAACTACATATATTTATATTCGAGTGATTACATGTGTCTTAAGAAGATAAAATGTCTAAACAACTGCTGTACATATGTTTTGCTCACTGTTAACAATTCAGTTTTGCACTATATATAACTGATTGTATTGATTCGTGTTATTTACAATGTATTTTGGCACTATATGACCTGTACGAGTATGGCCCGATGTCTTTGTATCCGGCAAAGTATGATTTAGAGCATAGACTGGTATCACTCAGTTCGTAACAACATGATTTACAAGTGTACGGATCGATATCATTCAGCTTGGCATTACATAACTTAGATAGCATAGATCGGTGTCCTTTGCAGACTGGATCGCGGCCATTTCATTCGGCGCTAAATGATTAGAAGGCTAATTTATCGCTATCATTCAATTCGGCTTTATGTGATATTTGTATCTGTTTATGAAGCCAGTCTAATATATTATCAATGCAGTTTGTGTATTATGTATGCAACATTCTAGTTTTACCTTAATGAGCAACAAGACTTGTCTTACTGTACTAGTGAAAAAATGATCTAAAGTTTTAACCCAGAAAACTTACTGGCTACATGGATTTTCTCTCGTGCAGCGCATACTATGGAACGCCATTGTTGCCATCTGATGACTTTCATCATTTCGTTCTGTGCATTTTCCATTTTGTTCAGTAGTAAAATAATTTCGTTCTGTGCATATGTCATTAGCTCAGTAGTAAAATCATTTCTCTCTGTGCATTTGTCATTATGTTCTGTAGTTATAACATTTCGTTCTGTACATTTGTCATTATATTCTGTACATCGTAGTAATATCATTTCGTTCTGTGCATTTGTCATTATGTTCGATAGTGCACGCACTAACTTCTTTATGTTATGTGGATATATTTGCTGTGACTTTTAACAGGCGACAGCGGATGACGTATTCATGTCAGCTTTAAACGCGCGTGTTCATAGAATATGGCTGAAGTAAGAGAACTTCTGAGTAACTTAGGCCTTGAATGCCCAATTTCTATGAAACGGCATAAATTAGTATACTATATGGTGAAATAAAAGTGGGTACAATAGATTTCATGGAAAAAGGACAAAAATAGCAGGAATATAAATACAAAAATAATACAGAAATAACTTCGTTATTAAATTTAAAATACCCTTTAAAATGGCCATTTTGAAAATTGGTTAAGACAGATTCTCAAAGCACAAACTAGACGGTTTTTTTTTAACAAAAACATATGTCTTCCCCATGGCAAGTTGTCCGTAATTGTAATACTGATTAAGTATTTTCAAATAAAGCGAATACAGAGAAATCAAGAAATAAACTATAAAACATAATGACAAATGCACAGAACGAAATAACTTCACTACAGAACACAATGATATTTTTTTTATTATGAACATAACGAAATGTTATTACTACAGAGCATAAAGACAAATGCACAGAAGGAAATGACTTAACTACAGAAAATAATGACATATGTACAGAACAAAATGTTATAACTACAAAACATTATGACAAATGCACAGAACGAAATGATTTTACAACTGAGCATAATGACATATTCACAGAACGAAATGATTTTACAACTGAGCATAATGTCATATGCACAGAACGAAATGTTATAACTACACAGCACAATGACAAATAACGAACATAACAGAACGAACTGATAACAGTCATCAGAAGGCAGCTATGGCATTCCATACATGGCGTTTATGTCATAACTCTTTCTTACATCAAGTGTGTCTTTAAATTGCAGTTACGGAAATGGCATGGTATTTTAAGCCTTTTTATTTTATTTTTAGAAAGGAGCAAGACTGTTACAGAAGCATTTAAAGGTTTAAATTCTCGAAAGTGTTCTAGAAAAGGCAATCGCAGCCTCATTATGACAAATTATGTCGTGCGTAGGGAGATCTTGCTACACTCGAGCACGGTTTTATATTTAGAAACAAAATGGCGGTATGCTGTAGCAAGGATGTTTAAGCTCAACCGAAAAATATTCATTGATGTTTTTTCCTGAATAAAGAATAGTTTGCTTTCTTTTAAGGGTGAACTCTTATTTTCTTCTGTATGTGATAGCTAAAAAAGGATTTTTCTTCACTGCAATTTTGTCGTTTAACTGTTCTCTGAAATTAGTTCGCATTACTCGCTCCCAGTGCTATACGTCCACGCAATACCTGTCAACAAGAACGAGAAGAAAAATATATTGAGGCAATGTTGCACAACTTGCTAAACTCCTTCAGGAATTGGTAATTGATTTCAAAAAAATATAAATTGACAAGTCGCACATGCGTTAGTTTGAATTATTTAATAACATCTAAACGCCCTGAAAAAAGTAGAAGTTGACTTAAAAACAAACCATTAAAAAGTGTCGGAAAACTATTTACACTTCTATACTTAAGATAAACTACTTTCTTGAACGTTCGGAAAGGTTTTAAATGAAATTGCCAACAGTGGTTTGTAACAGACTTATCTATCCATTTGTTCGCACCTGATACAGCTAATAACTTAACATGAACGTAATGAGATACATTCACGCAATACCTTTCAGGGTTTCTGGATCCCTAGTTGCGTCATATGAAGAATGCCGACGACTTTATTAAGTATGCCTTATTAGTTCTTAGAAAGTCATACAGCACGTAAAAGGCACAAATGTATGTGAAATGGCGACCGACCCTCGTATTCGGAGCTTAAGCATTGATTTAAAACGAGAAAACGTGTGTCGGCAAAAGAGGCATGAGTGAATGATGAATCCTGAAAGATGGAATAAAATCTTGATTATGCAATACCGATTTTAGAAGATGTTACCTAATTTGATATAAACTGTTCCGACGTTGAAACCGTTTTTAAGAGTACTATTGCCATCAAAACTGAATTATTTATAATGAAACATTTTTACATGTGCTGTCAATGTGTATAATGCAGTAAAATGAGCGTCTGGGGGCAAAACTGGAGGCAGAACATCTCTGCAATACTTTGGAATATTGGATTGTGAGGTAGCTTTTAAAAGCACTGGCTAACTTAAACAACATGCCATTAACATTGAGTCTTTAATAGTTAATCACTAAATTCCATTGCAAAATATTGGCATGTCTTTTGCGTTTGCGAAAAGACTTAGTATAATACATACATTCTCTTCTGACGTAATGTCATTAAAGACACAAACTTTACTCCCCGTTGCAATGACACAAAAGCACGGTTAACATCTCAAATTGGTCTACAATTCTTAAAGACTTAAGAAATTGTGTAAACAAAAAAATGAAGCTGCGAAAGCCTGATACATAATTATATTAAAATTCTCGGTGAGTCACGTGATTAGACAATGTCGTTACCAAATATTTACGGTAATTAAAGCTTTTCTGAAAGAGTTCTGTATCATAGATTCCCCCATGAAATCCGCCATGATGCGACAGACCCAGATGGAGTTCACCCGTATTCATGTGAAACTTAATAAAAAAGAAATTAAAAGCAACAAAAATCCAAGTAAATGGGATTGAAGCACTCCTCAAAGTATGAAGTTCATCAAACGTATTTTGTAATTGGATGGATCAACTTTCAAAACAATTATCTGCAGGCACAAATCTCATCCGGCTTTTGATTCTTTTGCTCACAAAGACTCTGTGTTTTATCCTTTTGCGCATGTAAATCTCGCATTATTCTGTTTCAGCGATTATGTGGCTATTTAAGAGAACGGGCATATTAAATGTAGTTAGAAGTAATTTGTTCCGCAGTCGAACAAAAGTGCATTACGTGAACAAAAATTGAAGGAAGTGCAAAATGACAATTAATTCACATAAGGTAAAGTTCACAAGCACGAGACAAAGATTATGCGTTGCGTAGACAGATATGACAACCAGTCAGTTCAATCAAGAATTTTAAAAATCAGAATGGTCAAGCTCTCGATTCCCTTTAAAAGGAATTATCAATTTAGAAAAGCAGGTTTGATACCTCAGTGTGCCAAAATGTTCAGTCTGTTTTGCGAAGTCTCACAACATATTCTGTCTTCGTACTTTGAACATGCAAGGCCTCCCACTTCATAACATTAGGCAGCGGGCAATCTGAAAGCTATTATTGCACTAACAAAGTGTTCATGGAAATCCCATGACAAATATGCCGCGATTGCATCGTGCACATGATGAATGAATTCGCTTATGAATGATTCTCTAAAATATTACATAAAGATATGCAGAGATAGAAGTTGTTGAGCACTGTAATTTCGATCGTAATTGTTCCGTCAATGTGACAAGTAAATTGTCAGCATTAGAAGCGCAATTCGGATAGGCATTATCATGGATATCAGTTAGGAAAAACTGCAGATAATGAAACAGCAAGAGAAGGTTTTTTGATTATTGGTTAAAATAAAGTATTCTGGGCGACAAAGCTGAACCAAGGTTATTTTAAAATAAGGCTGTTCGGTTATATGGTTTCATTGTGAGCCAACTGCACCAGACTATGTGGTGGGTGCTTTAAACTAGTCGCATCCGACGCCTTGGGATAAGAAATAATTCAAAACAAAATTTTAAAAGATAGTACATAAATGTACTAATGACTTATTCGTGAATGTCGTTTTATGATTTTAAAATCTATAAAATATGCAGTTCTCTATAGTTTTATTAGGCATTTCCTGTTTGCTATCGTCAAAAAAGTATAATTAAAAGTATAAAGTATAATTCAAATACAACTTACTTATTAGATACATGCAAGCCTTTACATGCAGATTCCAAAAATGAAAGGTCACACTAACCACAGATGTTTTAAGACGATGTATAAACGACTGGTCTGAATTTATCATTTCAAGGCATGCATGTGGACTAAATGGTTTTGATGGCTTGGTACAAATTGCATTGATGCAACAGGCCGGATGTGAAACCGAGTAGTTTCCATATTTTGTATATAAAAACAAGGTTGTTTCCTGCTAGCCACTTTGTGAAAATGACAAAAGTGTTAATATTATTACTGAAATAAAGACAAGCACCGCTTATCTGAAATTCGACAGATAGAAATGCTTTTATTTTACTTTGCTGGGATGAAAACAGGTTTTGACATAATCTGATTTAGAAGCTCAACGAGTAACATAAATCAGTGTTAACTTGAAAATAGGTTTTGCATATAAAATATACAGGTTTCTGTTTCATGGAGGAAAACGTCATTTAGATAATATTAATGGGATTTTTTTAATGTAAAAATACATAAATAATATGTATGAGTGGGATCAATGTCAATACATGTATAAAGACTGACAGATGGGAATAGTATTTTTCCAAGAAACAAGGTAATTTTCCTCTAAAAAAGAAAGATTTTTCCCGAAGGAACAAGCAAAAGAGGTAAATGAGTTTGATATTAAGAAAAGTAAAAAAACAAATCCTTTTACATTAAAGGTTAACCAGCCAGCTACAGCTGACCATCGGATTGGTAAAACTTTGAATAAACGAACAAGATACAATTTCGGAATGAAAGTTCGATAACGGTTTTTTTAAATTATTTTCAGAACGTTGCCATACCCTAATATTTTTGAATAGCAACATGAACAGTAACGCTGTCTGAAACATTTATCACCGAACTGTAAAATTGTAAGAGTTCTTAAATAAGGCAGAGCTTATAAAATTAGCGCCATGGCAGCGGGGCAATTTACGTTATTAAGTTTCAGTAAGGAAATTGGAAACGCCAATCTCATGCTTAATTTGTCAAATGCAGAGACACTCTAACAGAATTATATAAGTCGTTTTAATGCATCGCACAGTTAAGAAAAATACTTCCTCAAATTCATTCTTTTTCAATTTATTTCATTTTTGGATATATTACATGACAATTCAAAGACGAACGCAGTTCTAAGTATGTGATTAGATTATAATCTCTTTGAACAAGTAAATGTTAAGAAACAACGGTTGAAAATAGCGATGACCCTGAACACTGACAGTATCTCTTTTCTTCTTTTAATCTGCTAGTCTTGGTTTAGTTTACATTCTTAGAATATGTATGTATATGTATCATTACCTGTTTGTAAATGCCACATGAATGTATACGCAAAGTAAAATAAAAAAATACATTTACATTGCTTGTAAACATTCTAACTTCAAAATGGCAGCAGTCGTTACAACATTTTTAAACAATTTTCTTGCAGCTGTGTCTTCTTAAACAACACGTCCATAGCACCACGCTACCTCTGACAATAATGACTAGACAAATGCGATTAGAACTGGTAAAACAATCCGTTTACTGCCGTGATATAAAGAATCACCGACGATGCGTGCGTGTTTTATAATGACCCTGGAGTGGCCTTTGTAGCACCTATACTATTCACAATCATGCATCTTCCCGTCTGATTTACTGAATTGATTTTCATACTATTCAGAAAAATTCATCTAAAAATCTTCGATGCGGTTTTCGAGAACTACATTTGTCTACCGTCTACCATTACATACAGTAGCTATAGGTCACGTTGGTCACAAAAGAGGTATAAAAGAATAAGCAAGGGAGGTATTAGAAAATAAACGTTTTATAATCATGTTACGCACTCTTGTTCTCATTTGTCAAAATGTTAGCTATACCGTCGAGAACTGTTAGCCTTAAGATAAGGAAAGCTGTTCAGTCCACACTTAGTGTAACTACTAAGATTACTTACGATCTATGTTACTGTAATACAGCTAACAAAGATTATCGGTCTCCTCTCTTAACCTATTCAGTCATAAAATATAAGCATTTCTAAGGGTAGATATTTCAAATTTGAAAGTGTAACCGCTGATATTTGATCGCAGAAACATATTCTGACTGTAGTTTCTAAGTTTTAATTTATGCCGAAAACACCGGGTCTTGAATGTTCATGTGAATACATGCTATCTTAACCACAACACACAATATGGGTTGTTAATTAAAGCAAACGAGAAATATGTTGATTTTAAGGTAGCAGACTATAGAAGAGGCAGTCAGTAAGACGCATTCGTGGCTAATGTAAAACAAGCTGACCCGGGATACCCTCTTCCAACCTCATCGATTTCCCTGTATTCTGAACTCAGTGACTAAGGGAATATCACAAGATAAAAAACTTATTCAGTAAATGTAAAGGAAATATTGATATAAAGATACTGTAACTGACTACAAGTATTGGTTCATCATATTTTTACTATTTATTTGAAAGCATTTAAGTGCCAAAAGCACGTCAGGTGGGTTTTTATGTGCTACTAAACAATTTTCCTACTGTTTCGTTCTAACAGGTTAAACGCAATTGTTCCAGACAATTCTAATCCTGTTAATGTATTAGCTTAACAGAATAGTGAGGAGGCACATATAAAAAGTTTGTTCACTGGAAATGTTTATTCAATTGTAATAGCGTAGAGTTAGTTTAGAATAATTATTTGAGTATTTATTCGCTGGAATGAGAATGCAACTTTGTAATCATGCGACAAACATTAACCTGTCAGGTACATGACTCATCATTCTGCAATCTTTAGTTAATAAAAGTAAAACAGAAATTTTATGTTGAAATTAAAGTTTAACGGAATCCGTAAAGGACATATGTCTAATGCAGGAAATGACAAAAACGTTTAAAAGCGTGCACGAAGAACGGCAAAGCAGCTAAAGGCAAATGCAACGTATTCAAATCTTGTACATTTTGTAGCAATACTGTACAGTGTACCTAGTGTTTCAGTGCAAAATGATGTTTACCTCGAAACTTTAGTTTGTCACAAGCCCACAATAGTATACATGTATAATGGACCTCCAAATTATAACGTAAAAGTAAAGTCTCTTTACATATACATACCTAAGAACAAACAGTTTTTATTTTCTAAAGTAACTATTTTTTATTGTTTGGACTGCTGTACCTCTCGCCTACCTATTTTGTGTTTTTTTTAATTCACACTGAATAACTGATTTTTTTCTAACTTACTATAATGCTTAACAGTCCTTATTAATATCGATATATTTATAGTTATGAATAAATAAAAACCCAGTTTTTCCACCAGTGTTGTGCTTCTAAGTGGCAAAATCACCTCTTTCCTCTAAACGTTGTTCGACCAATAACGCCACAACTGACTTGCTCTGGTTGATCTTTTCCCCAGATGTTCAAAAAATGTCAAACCAGTTCGATGTGCATCATATTTTTAACAAGAAAGTTGACACGAAATGTAACAAGTAAAAAAACTAGAATGGGTAAAAAAATTGATACGAAGAAATTTCTTTTCCTACTTTAACACTTAATTAATCTACAGTGTGGCATAATTTTCCATAATCAAATAAATCTATTATGTTATACCATTGGTTCCAACAGAGCAAACGTGTATTAAACAGGGCATTGTGTTTATAAACCAAGACTTTGATGCAATATTAAAGTTGATATATTATACATATAAGAAGCGCCAGGTACTGTATAACGATACGTTACTAAAGAAGGCTCTCTTACATGTGTATATCATTTATTGCGAAAAGTTCATGTGACAGCTATTTTTGTATAAAGTATGTATGACCGGGCTGCCAGAAAACTACAACTCCAATATTTACAGTACATGGTCTGCTACGTTACATAGTGCTGTTTGAATTGATATATTAAGTGTTTACTCTTACTGTATTTACTGTAAGTCATTCGTATTCATGTCATATATAAACGAATATTCTCTTATTTTGCTTTGTAATAAATGAACGACAAAAAGTTGTTGCTCTTCTGATTGTTTAAAGTACAAGTAAAAACAAGTGCGTAAAAAATCAACCAAAACATCAGCACGCAATGAATAATACACATTGTTCTTTATCTTTGAAATAACAGTGTACTGATAATGCAGGACGAGAACTGAACAATTATTCGTTTAAAGAGAATTCCATTTCAATTTGCAATAAATGACTAATCTATGATTTTCGTCTATGCACTTAATGATGTCAGTATTCGTTGAAAATGAAATAAACCTAAATAAACTCTGTAGTAAAGTAACTATTGTAACTGAAAAGAAAAGATATAAAACTGAAGTAACAGAGCTTGGTAAGAAAATCATGACCTTTCAGTAAATGTTCAGGTAACATGGCAAACATTTTTGGCCGAAAGGTTAGTAAACACTTACTGCTTACTTGTATTTATGTTCACTTAATATCATGAATACTAGATCATGACCTCTGTCAAGGTCTTTTGATTAGTATCTCGTTTTACGGGCTAAAATTAGCAGGTTCAAATTACATTTATTTCCTACTTTCTAGTGATTAACGATCAATTTTCGAAAGCATGAGATGAAGTTACATTGTCTTTTGTTTTTCGGTATTGTTAAATTTAGTTCAAGGCATAAGGCATACTTGTATAAAAGCACAAAACATTAGAATCAGTCGGATTAACTACACCACACAGTAACATATTTATTTGGCGTAACCAGGTATACGCTAAAATCACCATGTTTTTTTTTGTTCTAAATGCTTCATTAACGTTAAAAGCCTTAAAAGCAAGCGGCAGACATTAATTGTAAAACAATTTCACATAAAAACAAAAGGCATATTAAAACAGCAGTAGCATTTCATCAGCCAAAATGAGCCATCAACTTCGAAATGCCAAGCTGGAAAAACGTACATAATGAATTTAAAGTCAATGGTTTTGCACCAATAAAATATAATGAGTTGGATTCATTTTGTAATTTTTTTGTTTCTATGATTCCTAGGTGGCCAAGCATTAACTATTTGAACAGTGACGTTAATTTCTTCGCAATGCAAGTAGCTGGAGTAGACTTTGAAACAACTGAGTATGAAGATAATATCGTGAAGACATACCTTCATACTATCCTTCAAAATAAATGACATGTCCGGCTCTGTTAAAGTCCTATTAGTACTTAAAATACTCATATATACAATAATGATTTTGAGGATAGAAAAATGAAAGAACTGTGTAATTACATTTTGTATTTTAGTCGAAAAACAATGTTGACATACAAATGTACACTTGTCTTGTACATGTATGTCGCTTCTTCGCGAGGTAACCTTGTCAAACACCATTTCTTATATGCTTTTACAATATAACAACATGCTACGCCAAATCGTAACATGTACCCGGATGTGTTCGATTCAAAAAGATAGGACTGTGTTTTGAATAAACAGCCGTCAATTTCGCCGGTAAGGTATATGTCTTGATAAAAATAATAGCTACACGTAATTAAACATTTAAAGTGCTAATTGGACGTTAATGCATACAGGCGAGGCGATTCGTACTTCGCTTCTAGACATAGAAAGTATCTCTTCTATGATTTATACGATGTCAGAAGAAGTAATTTAGCTAAATCCGCTGAACGTTCTTTATATTACTTAATTTGACATAAAGTTTGACATGAAATATCGCTTTTTCAAATGATGTCGTTTTTTGAAAGAAATTTTGCCATTAATTCCTAACTATTAATGATGATATAATGATTTCTTTCATGTTCATTCCTTTGCAATCTTATACGAAATATTAAACTGAAAGAACATGTCGGGAATAAACAGATTAGACAAATAATCGGTCACTCTATTCCATTCCACCTAACATCAGGCAAATATTTGAGAGAGAAGTTTTGTTCAATGTTATTTTCACCATCAAAACATTGTTTGAAACTGCAGTTGATCAAAAATACACAAGTAGTGTTAACATCAAAGGCATCATATTTCATAACATTAGGCACAGAGCCATCTGAAAGCTATTACTGCACTTGAAAAGTGCTCACAGAAATCCCTTGACAACTCCATCATTGCAGAAAGCACAACATAAATTTGTCTGCTCACATCTGTCTGATGAACAATATTGTTAAATATGTCATAAATAAGTTGATGGGCATAGTAATTTCATCTGTAAAAGCAGAATGACGTCATTGACATGATACAAGTAAACCATTGATACATTGGACGTCCTATTTAATAGTTATCGCAATTTTAATACTTTTTATGCCAAACTCTAAATGTATGAAAACGTTAATTATATTTATGATCAGGACTACTGCCAGTACATGTACAAGGCTTGACAGATGGCAATAACATTTTTCCAAGAAAGGAAACAGCTTTTCCCCATTAACAAAACGCATCAGGACAAACATATGTTATACAGAAACAAACGTAAGACGTAACAATTACGGTTCTTTAAATATACTTCAGGTTGAACTCAGTAAAATCTATGATAATACTATGTGCCACAAGTATGAAAATAGATGTAGCGCACTTTCCTATCCCGTGAATGTTGTTCACTTTATTTCAAAGATTTACGCGTTGTTTGTTGTTTATATCTGTATGATTCATGATTATGGTGCTTATCAAAGCCACAAACTACTTTTTCATCGAAATAATATTTTCTCAGTAACTTAAACATATGTAACTGCATAAGTACAGACTGTCATTTAAATCTGTTTTAAAACGGTTTTTGTCTTAGTTCGTCCGTGATTCGCAACCTAACACATTCACACGTTTTGGAACTGTTATAAGCACACTTTCATGTCAGTGATAAACTTACCGTTCTAAACAAATAAATCTATTTCATTCGACATACTTCCGTCCCACTTCTCATAAAGCATGGTTCTCGAGACATATAATCTTAGTTTTGTATTGACAAATTAATTATTGCACTCAGACGAGCTTTGTAACTGACAGTTAAATGCTCGTCCGACGATTAAAATGCTTTTCCGAATTGACAATTCACTTTTCAACTTCAATTATTATTAGTCTGCAACAAAATTTATTTACAAGTAACAGCGTTACTGTTTACTGGAGAAAAAGGTGCAATTGAGATTGTAGAGTGAAATACGGGCTCTAACATCAAACCCAGAGGTTGTATGCTCAAATTATTTGTGTCAATTGACTAAAGGTAACCAAGCATCGGTATGAGAGGAACAAGTGGACTTATCTTTAGGACAACTAATCCCTATGGTGTATGTACAGCTTTGCTAGGCTTTATTTTGACAAATGAGACCAAGATGGCTTAACATAATAATTTTAACCCTTTCTTTTGCTACTTTAGTAGTTCTTTTATTACTCCTTTGAGCATATGTTTATGACACATAATGATGGCTGCGTGGTTCACGATCTTTCGCAAAAACGCATAAACGATTTGTTTAACGATCTCGTTTTGGAATTAATATCTAGTTCAGCGAATCAGAGGTCTAGAGAGAAATTAAATCTTACTTACGCTCATAAGATCATTGCGAACAGATAAAATTTATGTAAACCTTATTATTGCATTAAAGTTTAATAAATATATGACAGTCTAAATGTTATACCGTCTGCTAATCTCCTAGTCGATCAACCAAAAAATTGAGAGGATGGACTAGCGCGGGAAGAAAAAATATCTGAACCTTTAGAAACAGACTACATATATTCCTAGAACAAATATTTACGATCAGTGGTTGACAGGAATGTTAAAAAATGTATACAGATGGTTAAAACTTGATCGATGTGTTCGTGTACATGTGCTGACAAATTATAGGGCAAAGTTTGCAAAATGTCCATCTGACAAGTCATTAGTCAGGATTGTGCTAAAACGTGGCTAACGTTCCGATTAAACGGTCAGAGCCAATATGACAACTGTGCAAGATTCAAGCAGCTGTTCAGAGAAGAAGCAGAGAGAGAAAAAAATGCTGTGGCTTTTAATTGTTCTTTAGACATTTTGCAGCTGATTTTATACCAGCCTGCTGGCTCCTATGGATTAAGTGCTTCCAAATATTTTTGAAATTACAATGTATACTCACTTATGCTGCAATATTTAACGAGTTTAGAGGTATTTAAATATACAGATCACAGACATTTATACATTTAATTTGCTGTTTTGCGTTACGTTAACTTTCCGTTTCCGATTCGATTGATTCAAGCGTCTGATGTGGTCTATGGAATAAAGCCGTAAAAGAATGCACGTTTGTTATAATGCATGGTCATATACATAGTCGTATATGCTGACATACCAAAACATATGCTTATTACACCTGTTTTAAAAATCTGATAAATAAATACACTGCACCAAATTTCTAAACGTCTATTTTATAAAATTCAGTTATTAGAAAAGAATTTTGTGTAACGACTTAAAATTTAGAACTCCACAGTGATACATAGTGCTCTATCGAATTTTACCCCCAAAAAAGACATTTTACTGTCACGGTTGTCCGCGCGAGACGATGACATCGAGTTACCACTTTTGGCACGAGGATCACGTGTATCGTGAATTTAGTGCTAGTTATTGTTTCAATACAATAATTGTAGAATGTCCAAGTCGAAAAACATAAAAGATGGCAAGAATGACCACTGATAAGCGGGATAGAGTCGTCGGTATAATTGGTACTAGTACCTCGCTTCGGCAGGTATGACTGATTTTGTAAATTAATATATCAATTTCGACAGAAAATGTCACATAATATCAAATAATTATAATCATATATGAATATATTTTATTCTTATATTTAAATCAAACACTAAGTGGACGTTTAGAAATTCTGTTAAGTGTTTTATTTCTCACATTCTGTCGAAATTGATATATTAATTTACAAAATCATCAGGCCGGCGGCTCTAGCCCGCTATTCAGTGGTCATTCTTGCCATCTTTTTTGTTTTTCGAGTTGCACATTCTACGTTAAAACTTTATTGCATTGACATAATAGTTAGCGCTAAATTCACGATACACGTGATCCTCATGCCAAAAGTTGTAAATCGTAGTCATCGTTTCGCGCGACCAACTGTGACAGTAAAATGTCATTTTTTTGTAAAGTTTGATAGAGCACTATGTATAACTCGGGAGTCCTAAATTTTAAGTTGTTACACCAAATACTTTTCTTATAACTGACTTTTATAAAATGGACGTTTAGAAATTCGGTTCAGTATATATCTATACAATTGCTTGCGCTCCCATTTTCAAAGCCAACTATGTTGGCAGTTCAAATACTGCTACATGTAATCTGGAAAATGCAAAGTGTTCTGCTATTGTGTAAACAAGGTCACCCGAGACATCATACAGATCCCTAAATCCACCTTCATGTAACTATTGACTTTCTTGACCAAACGTTTTACCTTTTTAACCATATTAATTAGCAGTATTTTATCAAATGCTTTAAAAACTGTATAATATATATCATAGTTGACCACTGCCCGCCACCAAAATCAACACCAATTGTTCTTGTTATTCGTTTATAACCTATCTTTATAAATTGAACAAAAGCTAATCTCAGCAGAATTAGACAACAACCCTTAGTGCTACTTGGGGGGGGAAGGGGGGGGGGTTAGGAAGGAGGAATTGAAGATGCAAATTACATTATCTTCAACAGAAACAGGTGTTGATGGATTAACTCTGATTTGCTAAAATACGACAGAGTCACATTTAGTTCCTCTGTGTAATAAAGGTTGAAGTAATACCGACTTTCAGCGTTTAAAGTAGAACTGGATAAAGGGAATAACTCTAAGTTAGGCTTATTGTTCTAATGCCTCGACCAGGCAAATATTACCTGTTTTTAATAAAGACACAGTAGTAAATGTTTTAGATTGAGAACTAAATGTGCTCGAATCATGTTTTGTCATAGTTTTGTTATTTTTCTAGTGATTCTGTAAAGGGAATAATTTAAAGTAGAAAGCAGGTTATTGTTCTTGCACCCTGAATTTCTTTTTTGTAGTGTATTAAGTTAGAAAATCCTGAGTACTTTTGAGTTATATTATATCAATATATACATACCTAAAAGTTGTCGGTTATTGTTCTTGCCCACTCACTTTCCTAATGGCTATGTCAGTGTATTAAGTCAAATAACAACTGTCAGCTTATCTGAAACGAACGATCAATCCCTTTAATTAATCTAATAAGTTTATATCTTGTGTAGATAAATTGTTTTAAACTATACTTTCGACCATGTTCTATGTCGACGTCGAAAAATGTACCTTCGGACATTTGTTACATTATTCGGACAAGTAAATCTGATAAAGGAAATAACCCATAAAATTAATACAGTTTTTGTTCTTGCACCTTCTTTAAAGTGCAATGCCAATGTTAAAAAAACTGATAACCACTATAGTTTTCCTCCACAGAATTTTACGTAATTATAAATGGCTAACTCAAAATCCTCCAAGAACATTATGTTCTATGGCAACAGCGATTTCTCAAAATGTGTTCTTTTATTTTATGAAGTTTGAAAAAAATCGCTCAAGTAATTTTGGAGTTACCCCCCCACCAAAAAGGACCCACCCCCCCGCCGGGCCGCCGGGCGGGCCGCGCGGCGTATACCTTACGAAAAAGGCATATCGTGGAAAGAAGACATGATATAGTTCACCAGATTACAACTACTATATTGAAAGAGTATACAATGTTGCAACCAAAAATAAATGATGCTGTTATGGATTAACTCTGATTCTAAGCCGTAACTTTAGTTTACTGCCCATATGTAAATGTAAAGTGAGTTTTTGACGTTCAAATAGATGGTATGTGACAGTTACTATTTTTAACTCGACCAGGAAATATGACCGCCTTAAGACACAGTAGTATTATTTTCAAACAATGTCTGTATCATGTATTGTCATATGTACTAGGATCTGTCAAATATTACTAAAAATTTTTTCCAAGTACTTTTGATATTGAAATTATTGTCTTATTGCCCAAAATTATATAAGCAAAGCTAGTCAAATTCCAACTGTATTTTGTCGAAACGAAGGCCCTAATTAATTCCCGTGTATCTTGTGTCGATAATTATTATTACTCTTTATGAAATATAAATACGTGACTTCTCGATACTATCTTGCATCAAAAACTGGAATTTACAGCAAAATAAGGTTATTTATAAAATAATGTTGGCTTTATAAGAACAGATAAGAAAGGCACCGTCATCTACAATCAAAATGCTACAAATGCTTTTATTTCACTGAACTTGGATGTAAATTGTTTTGACATAATCCGATTTAGATGTAAAGACGAATAAAATAAATCAGTGTTGTCTTGAAAATAGTTAAGCTTGTAGGAAACAATGCTTTTGTTAAAAGCAGAATGGCGCCATTGACAATGGAAATGATACAAAACAAAATGGACTTCCTAACTACATGTAATACCTCTCACCACTACTTATACTTTTTATGCCATAAAACTAAATGTAAGAATACGTAAACTTTATTTATGAGCAGGATTAATGCCAATACATGTACAAATCCTGATAGATGGGAATAACATTTTTCCAAGAAAGGAAAGAGCCTTTGTCATTAAGGAAGCAGCAAATGGGGACAAACAAAACGACAAGTTACACTAGTTGGACATAAAAAGCACCAGTCATTGGATAATTAAATGTATTTGAGTTTATGAAGTGTACTAAAATATTAATATACCATAAGTCCATGATAATAAATACGAAATTACATACTGTCATTTAGAGCTGGATGTTGTTCAATTGGTTCAGAAATTTACACGTACCATATATTTATTTATATACGTGACAAAAGTTCTTAAAACCTCTGTACGTTTTTGCTTTAACGAAGTCAATTATTCCGCAATTTTAACTAGATTACAGTCATTTTAATCTGTATCAAAAGCAATTTTCAAGTTATCAAAGTTTAATCCTTAAAATTGTAATATTCATTTAAAGCATGTGTTCATCTTAATTAGGTCACTATAGTTTAATATAACTTATTTCAAAGTGACAAATTGTCGAAAAAACGTAAAAACTTCTATAACCTACAAATTTCTAGTTGTAAGCATTCACTTATCCTGCGACAAAATGTACACCTTGTATTTAGGCAAAATTGTATCCTATTTTTGACATAACATGTTTTTTTCAGAACTTTTGCAGGAGCTAGAAGGCTATCTTAAATTTGATGATTAACTATAGCAACCATAAATAAGTGTGTTATATAAACCTCATCTGTTTCATCTTTGTTAATGTTACTTAAATGCATCCTAAAAGCTACAGGCTCTAACATCAAAGCTCAATTGCTGTATGCTCACATGATTAGTGTCACATGACTAAAAGGTTATCAAACACCGGAACGAGAGAAAAAAGTTTAGGTGTCTACCACTCACTTTATCATTTGCGTGCCGAAATACATAACAACGAGTCCAATATAATGAGCAACGGTCATTAGACATTGAACTGTTTTTGTCACAGAAAATCCGTGAATTATTTATGCCAAAATAACGTTTCAAATGGCCGTTACAAGCCATCTAATTTCCATTTTACCCCGCAATTTCATTTGATATTTTCCCGACTGACCTGTCACTGTTTCTTTAGCTGTATATAGCATATTACTGACAAACCACATGTTTTGCGGCAGTATGAAGTCTTGCAAATGTTTTCCAAGAATGGCAAAAGGCTTACTTGATATTGTACTAACTTGCTCTAACTTGACCAAACGCATACAACGGGACAATAAGACGACCCCTTAGGACATAGGTTCGAAAGCGTGCTGGTAACGTAGGTATATGAGTAATTGCAAACAATTTGGATTGAACATTTATTCTTATTTAAGGACAGTACGGTATAGATTTTTCCTACAGGCTTTTATTTCACAAATGAGACCAAGACTTCTTAAGAGAATTATCTTTACTCATTTTTTCTGTTACTTCTGCTGCTAATTATTCTATTTCTCCTCTGGGCTTACGTCTTAGAAACATGTACATTATGTGTGTTCCCGTGGTTCTCGATCTCTCGCAATAGAGTAACGATCTTGTTTCGAAATGAATATTCGGTTCAGCAAAGCAGACGAGAAATTTAAATTAAGTCTGATTGCACTCAGAAGATAATGACTTACAGATATAATTTATTTAAGTCTTACTATTACATTTAACTTTAATGGATAAGCGTTATACTGTCTGTTAATCTCCCTTAAGCCTGGTAAGAAAATCAGACGATCAAATATGTACATTTAACATAAAACTAGTCTACTCTAAACTATTTTGCAAGAACACCAGAAATGCATGTTCATTTTTTTTTTCATTTGAGACAATCGTTATATTACAGCAGTTCATTTTGCTTAATTTGGTCTTTGTTGTTGTGAAAAAACTAATTGAATAAACTGTTCATTAGACAATGTCAGTGTTTTGCGAAGAATAACACGACTATGAAATCGTTAGAAAAAAGATAGAAAAATTAACACGGAATAAAACGGGCATCTGTTATCTTAAAAGCATCAACTTTTAAAAAGTTCACTAGAATGTGAATGAACAATAGATATAAATGCAATGAGCAATAATTTATTGCAAAATGCATTGTAAAATGCTGAAACCAAATTGCTTATAATGCTTCCCAACATAACTGTAATTGTCCGGGTTTTGTTTCTATTTCTAAATCGGTTGTACATGTCTTAAAGCCGACAAAGCAACGGACAAAATAAGAATGTGTCGAGACACTTAAACGAGCTCGTCAAATTGATGTCAGAAATTCGGTCCATTCATGATTATCTTATTTACCCTAAGATTCCACGTAAACATAACTAATCTTTGCAGTACACGAAATCATTGGATTAACATGACGTTTTTCTATTTAATCCGGATAGTTAAATGAAATTTTAATCAAGCCGGAAATCGGGAGACAGATGATGAACAAGCGAAGGCAAAAATTGGCTGAGACATTTGCAACAGATTTCTAATATTCCTACAACAAATAATTAGCATCAGTGGTTGGCAGAACTTGGCAAAATAAATACAGATGTATGAAACTTGATCGATGTGTTCGTGTACACATGCTGACAAATAATTATAGGGCAAATTTTGCAAAATGTCCATCCGACAAGTCATTAGTCCGGATTGTGCTAAAACATGGCTAATGTTCCGATTAAACCGTCAGTGGCGATAAGATATCTATACACCGTTCAAGCAGCGTCCCAGAGAACAGAACACAGAGAGAAATGTCTGCGCTTTTTTATTTCTCGGTAAGTTAGTTTACACTTATTTAAATAACAAGTTCTTGCAACGTAGACTGTTTGCTCTCTCGTATTGCAGTAGCATTTTGATTTCTAAAATACGCTGATTTTTTAAAATTATAATGGCGGTCAAATGACGCAGCCAGGATTAACCTATGGGTCATTTTTAAATGTTTTATAGCTTATACAGTCTGCCTGGTCTTTCGAATTATTTACTTTCAGATCTTTTGTAAACTACATTGACTGAAAGGTTAAACAAGATATATCAAGTTTTATTAGTACAGGTATTTAGGAGTATTCGCATTAGGAGATCACAACCATTTACAGCATTTCACTCTAAGCTGAACGATGGCAGACACATGCGTTTTAAGTGGACATTCACCAGAAAATGTATGTTTGTCATGCTCGATGTGTTTCCTCTTAATTATTTATGCTGACAGACCAAAGCATACTCCTATTTCACTATTCTCAAATTTATACGATTGCATGTGCTTCCTTGTATTGACAAAGAATGTCGATAGTCTAACATCTACATCTATTTTTTTGTGAATAAGGCTACATGAGATACAATTTTGAAGTAAACATACGGATCCGGAAATCTCCCTAAGCTCTTCTTTAAACTTTGTAAAGATAGGTAAATATTGAAAACACCCCCTTTCATCAAGATCAGTGTATCATATTTCACCCCCGCCCGCCCAAATCACTTCCCATTTGCTTTATGTTCGTTTATTGCCTATCTTGATGAATTGATTCAAAGCTTATCTCGGCAGGAATAGACATTAATCCTGGGAGCTGCTAATCGTTACTCATAATGCTTCAACAAATACAGGTCTTGATGGATTAACTATGATTCTAATACGACAATACATATTTTATTCTCTATGCCTAGTACCTTTAGTTTTGTTTTTCTTTCTTACTTTGAAGAATTACTATCATTCAGGAAACTCCCTTCATGATTGTTAATGATACTGAAAACATTACAAACTTTGTCGCAAACAAAATAAAAAAGAAAGAAAAAGATACGCGTCGAAATAAAATTATAAATGCTGCTAGTCAGAACATACTTGGTACTGGCGAACGACCAAAGATTAATACGAGTATTTGCCTACTTTTCATTAAATTCAAGGCAGAAAAATGTTGATTAAAAGACTAACTACGGAAGGCTGTTACAACTCTACGTTTATTTTACAACCACACAACTGGCACAAAGGAGATAGCCTAGCCATGCCAGGCTGGATGATATTCATGGAAAAAACTTTTCGATTAACTCCCCAAAGCAAATTTTACGCAATAAACTTCGGTCTCAGCAGTACGCATCCGTATTCTTGAGACAGGTGCTCAATGAGACAGTCCCGTAACGTCCCCGTATACAATTAATTATGGACAATGCCTTAGCTTCCACCGGGATTTTCTCAATATGCTATGTAAGCTAAATAGTAAACAAGTGGCATTCCCAGAAAACGGTACTATTTATAGATTTATCCTGCCGAGGTCCGTCATGGTTGCATTGTTAGGTACTTTAAAATGTGTTATTTAATCTTTCGCTTGTTTAACGAAGAATGTCTACTTTGTAAGTTGTATTTTCTTTACGGGCTCGATGTTGTCAACTATAAATTTAGTGAACTTTGAAAGGAATGAATATCGCTATCATTTGCGTAGGTGCGCTGTGCGATATATGAAGCCCCCACGTGACAATGGCCGTCTGCAATCAAAATATAGGCAAGGGGATATATATCAAATTCATTAACGGTTCACCTAATGTGTTACAACACGTAATGAAAGTCTACAGATCGGGTACCATATTACCGTTATCTCAAGGATAACTGTGTAATTACGTGCAAATCGAAATTGTCCGATAATTGAACGTCCGGTTAACATGTAGGATACCAGTACAGTTTACTTAAAATCTTGCTTTTTGTCATTGTAAGGTATTTCGTGTTGTATGAAATGTACTGAAGCGAAAAAGAAACGCAAGGTAACATTGTCACGGCTATGTGTAGAAGTATGAAAACGGTCTTTATTTCTCGGTCACTGCGCTCATCGACCTAAAATATAAAACGTAAATAGTATACGTGCATGATATCACTACTTCTACACATAGCCGTTTTGATATCATTACATATTTTGCTACCCTGCGTTTCTTTTTCGCCAATGAAAATTCTACTTTCACGTTACAGCTCAGTCTGTTTGCTGACGACACATACAGTGAAACCGAAAGTAGCATAACATGAAGTACAGTGTTTACAAAAAGGCATGCGTGTCTGCTGAGTGTGTATCAAAAATATGCCGGATGTGCGAAGAATATAGCATCGCGATTGGCAGTGCTACATACATCGTTTGTCTTAAAATCCGTACGACCCGGACTGATAATTAAGCAGATAAAATGACTCTTCAGTAATGTCTTAGAAATCAATTCTGCTGTTTCCAAGTAACAGCAAGAACTTGATTAATTGCGCTCGTCTTTAAATTACATGCAACAACAATAACACTCCAGTGGTAGAGCAAAACATCAAGAATGTGTTGCTTTCATTTGCCGAGATAAATAACACGACAACGTTACGACATCAACTTCACCAAAACTAGTGGATTTTCATTAAAATACCCACAATAAACTCTTTTAAGGGGCTTCGGATAACAATGAAAACCGTCAGAGCGGAATAATTTATAGGCGATTGTATTGATATTTTGTGCAAGGCGTCTGTGTTTAAACATGCTTGCAACATCATGGTGATGACTTTATGACATGACTGGAGTATAATTCGGATTAAAGGCGACAGACCGTAAGGGAAGGTTACGTTTAAATCGACTGTAAACGTGAAAGTGACGTGATGGTTCATATTAATTTCAACCGGTTAATTCTCGTTTTCTGGTAACTCTGATATTTTTCGTTTTGTATCTAATACGTATTTTTGTAAATTTGTTATAAGGCGTTACGATAGAATCGTTTCCTTGTGGATCTATTGCGTCTAGTGCATTTGTTCTTTATTGTATCCATATATGGAACAAAACATATCAACGCACGTCCAGGAACTTCGTTTTTGTCTTACTAATAACACTGTGTCACAGGTGGTCCTGCCAATAATTAGCAATCAAACACACTTAATTAGATTTATAGCATCGATCAATATATATCTCGGTTGAGAGAAACTCGGCTTTTGTAAAAGAATTTGTAGGACAAAGCCTTCTTTTTTGAACAAATACTTAACACTTCGTTCAACCTGTGAAATCCGCCATCTGGCCAACGATTAACGAACGGTCAATATAAGATTGCAAATACAATTCTTGTAAAATCAAGCATGTCGCCAATTATTTTTACTATAACATTTACTTCACTTTGTTTTTTATTGAAGGTAGACAACAACAACTTTAGTATTAATATGAAATAAATCTGAATACGAAGAATGTTGATGGTGCACGTTGAAATTGCATGTGATACATTGTAAACAAAGCAATGTAATATACATCTAAATTAAATTTTACTTTGATTTATGAGACGTAGGTGTAATTCATTTCACAATATCTATTTTTTCACGCATTGCCCATAACGGACGACAGATATCGTCATGTAAATATTTAGATCGATATTTGATTGAATTAAATTCTTTGTTTTACTGAGAACGGTACGAGTACTTTTAAAACATGACAAGTCATTCGTAAAAAACAAAATCGTTATTAAAAATACGGAACACTGTTGTACACTGTTCAAGGAAACCATTTCATTACCAAACATAACCGCAAATTAACCGGAAGTCAATTGTCAATCTCTGTTCGCTCCAACACATCTTATTATTGCACAAATAAGGCAAAGTATGAAAGCGATTGGACTCCTCTAATAATCATACAGATGTTTGGTACTAAAGATTATTGACTGAGTTTGGGCACTGTTTAATGTGCTATGGTGCTCCTTTGGTATAACAGTTTTCCAGTAGCACCCATTACACTGTTTATACATGTAGATATTGACAAATCCACAAACATCGGCGACAACATTACTATACAAATATGCACGGGAATATACCTACTCACCGGCTTCAACATTTAACAAAATGTGTAAAGTCTTGAGTCATCTTGTTAATAACTGTGCCGTTAAGTAAAGTAAATCCTTGAAAATTAAAAGGACACCTAAATATGAGACTTGCTTCATCTAAACTACTACTTGGTAAATAAAATAAATGGTTAAGAAGGTATTCGTGTTGTGTGAAAGGATATGTAAACAATCGATAACAGTTCGTGAAGCGGCAAAACATAGTTATCCCTTCTATAAAAGGGTGAAATGAGAGTCTTTTTTAAAGGTCCAATACTAAGGAAAGCGAAAATTCAAATATACTTTAAAACCAGAAATAGTTTTTTTATAAAAAAAAAGTTGGTAGAGAAATTAAAACCACAGGATTATTTTTCTATGCATTTGAAGAAAAACCTGGGTGGTCTTTTGTCGACCGATTTCACATAAAACATACTTTTCTTCTTTTTCCAAACACTTATTTTTACCTGACAATCTCAATTTAGTGTCTTGCAAGGAATGTACTCAGAAATAACTGTCACTTAATTTTCTTAGTAGTGGATTTTTAAGTTACATTGTATTTGTAAACCTATGTCATGAAAGAGCTATTGCCTGCAGTTGAACAGTTAAAAAAAGTCACAGACGTTACACTCAAGTTTGTTGGTTCAAATATCAATTATTGCTGCAAGCATTAACGTTCGGAGAAATACTGCATGCTGAAACGCATGCCAGTACCAATTACGCGTTATGACGCAGTGCAATTTTAGAAATGATGTAGTTGACAGCTTATCGCTGTATGGGCGAGAAAGTTTTTTGTACTGTTCAATTATTTAATCAGAATCTAAAGATTTCTGCCAAATTAATTTAGAGTGCCTGAAATAATATGGATGGGAAGAGCTGGAACATTAAGACGAAAATGGTGTTTCTGTGTTGCTAAAAACTTGGTTTTGGTGATCACAGATCAAATTGCTTTCAAATTGGTATTCGAAGAAAATTTAGAAGTCTAGACTAGTGGTCAGCACCCAGTAGTATCAGTATATCAGTACTATCAAAATAACCTAAATAGTAATCCAGGTTTTAAAGCGTTCACTAGTACGTTAGAACACGGCTGTAACGTGACTTGTCAAACTGAATTCTTTGGAGAGCAAAGTGGCCGGAATACAAAGCACATACACACTGACAAAAATAGAAAGATAAAATGTTAGGCAATCAAAGAAAATCAAAAAAATCAGAAGAGCTTAAATATTTATCATCTTATGATCGCATATTACATTTGAAATGGTGCATCTTTATTTTTGATCGACAATAAAATTATTATTTATTGCCAACATACCAAATCGCTTCGGGATGTTATTACAGTGTGTTAGATTAGTCTGATTATTGTTCATACAGCGAAACATCATTTCAGAATGAAATAAAATGCTCACGGCGTTTTGTAGACTTCCGTTTTATTAACAACTGTACCTAACAGGAAACGATTATCGAATCACACGCTTCGCATAGCACTATTTCATAGCCTCGGGGTTGGGAGGTTGATCAGGCAGTATTGGAATTTCTTAATTAACGCTGCGGAAAATTGATAGCGTGTTGACAGTACATCTTGATAGATTGCATAAGACTTAAACGTTGCAACTTAATGCGATTCTTGTCGGCAGGAATATTTTTCGTTCTTTTAGTGTTTTTTTTCGACGAATAGATAATTATGTCACTGGAGTAAATAACAATTTTATTGGCAATTTGGAAAGAGTCCCTTCCCATCTTATCAACTGACCTATAGTCTATCAATCCGTGTTCCACTAGTTTTGTTTAAATAGTTAAGTTTTTCTTGCAATGTCAAACATAAAGTAGAAAATAATGCAATGCATAAATTTACTTCATTGGAATTGTTTTTGTTTTTGTCTGAGCCATTGATACACATTTACTTGAGCAGTCAAACAGCAAACTGATATATAGGCCTTCGTTAGATGGCAAAAAATGAAAGCGCATGGTGTCAGGTTTGTACCGATTCTTATTTGTAATAAGAAACACGTGAAGCAAAATACAATGTTTTGATTTGATATTTTTATAAAGTATTCTAACACGAGCCCAACTTTTTCGTATATAGATATGGAGGGAAGAAGCTATACATTATTTTACAATGAAGAGGAGGAGGGAAGATGAGGAGGAGTAAGGGGAGGAGGAGGAAGAGGAGAAGGAGGAAGATGAGGAGGAGGAAGGGGGAGGAGGAGGAGGAGGAGGAGGAGGAAGAGGAGGAGGAGGAAGGGGAGGAGGAGGAGGAGGAGGAGGAAGAGGATGAGGAAGAGGAAGATGAGGAGGAGGAAGGGGAGGAGGAGGAAAGGAGGAGGAAGAGGAATGGGAGGATGAGGAAGATGAGGAGAAGGAAGAGGAGGAGGAGGAAAGGAGGAGGATTCTAATTTCATAGCCTCAACAATACATAATATTGGATTATCGGTTCTTTGGGAGAAAGCACAGTTAGTACATCATTTTTTTTTCATAACGCTTTTTTATTTGACGATATTACATGTAGCGTCTGTGGTGATGTTACTTGTAAATTATTGTCTTAGTTTCATTTATCAATATTTCTAGATTCACTTTCGATTGACTTATATAAAGTGTTTCAGTAACTGGGGTTTGAAATATACACACATTTAACGTGTTTTCAAGTATCACAGTCGCATTATTATTTGTTCTTTTTTGTGTGTTTTGTATAGATCTTTTAAAACGTCTTAAGGTGGCACCCACAGAAATGGTCTAGTGCATTACCTATAATTTTGATAAGGATGTTAGACTTTGCGAAGCCTGACAGATTCATCTGTAGTCTTTAAAAGTAAAGTTGTAGTGAATCTTGTTAGATCTCTATCAGTTTGGACTGCCTTTACATATAAGTAATTATAGATAACTTTTACGATTTCTTTAATTTGTATCTTTCATTACGATCCACTGTTAAAGAAGACGAACCTCTGCTTTTCAATCTCTAAAAGTACTGTTACACTTTAGAAACCAGCCCAGACATAGAAAACAGCATCGTTAGATTAACCGCATTTAGGAATTCACAATTCAGTACACATGAATGCAGGCATTCAAGACGCCGACAAAATTAATGATGTCTTCTGGTTAAAGTAGATGACATTGCTATAGGCTAGTCTGATGTTCGACACGATTTATTTGTAGTCCTTTCTTTATACATGTGACCGAATCAACTAGTACACTTATGTCTCCCACTTATGTCTCTGGGAGATAGCTCTGTTACAGCAATATAAATAAATAAAGAAATGTAGGTAGAAATAAAACTATTATGAAGAATAGATAACAGAAGCCTACTGTTTTTAGTTTCATGCGGGTATACGAAAGTGTGATAAAAAAGGAAACTTTACTATCAGTGCTTTGGTCCATTTGTTATTTCTTCGTATGGGATTGAACTTGTCTACTGAGTCCCTGGATAAGCAAATGTTTGAGGACACATACCAGTCCATGAGGTTAACGATAAACCGTTGTTTGATGTGATATATTTGAAGAAGAACAAATCATTTTACAGTTTCCGTTATACGAATCGTACAAAGTGTTTTTCTTGACATTTTCAGCTTTACGGTGTTGTTGTTGTATTTTTGTAGATTTAATTTAGATTAAAACGGCTTATCTATGGATGTTGTAACACGCGTGATTTTAGATTTGTATTATATAAATTCGAACTACTTGTTTTTCTGCAAAAAGAAGACAACAAATCATACAATATTTAGAATAATTGTGTTTTCTGACACGATCAGCATGATCCTTCAGTATCAATTTATGATTTTCGTAAACCTTATTATATCCCTCATAATAAGGCCAAGTTATTACCCTTCATAGTATATTACCCTTCTAATAGTATATTTCCCTACAAACAGTATATTACCTTTCAAATAGTGTATTTTCCTTCAAATAGTATATTGCCTTCAAACAGTATATTGACCTTCCAATAGTAAACTGCCCTTCCAATGGGCATTTTACATTATGGCATGGTTAGATGTTCCAAACATTATTCTTTAAAACCAGCTTTAAGATAAGTCAGCCATGTTATTTCTCTTATTAGCAGTTACCAATAGAAATCGCTTAAAACTGGTGGATTTTCAATTTTTAACTTAAAATAGTCAAATAAGATTTTATCTCTATCAAACAGACGAATCATAATACTAATATACGGATTCAAAGAGATAAAACCTAAAACATTGATTGATGCTTTCTATTAAACATTAGGATGGTTATGACGGATAACACAACACTACCGTACTGCATGAAGTTATCTTCAGACTAATACTTAATCTTGATTGGCCGATGGCGCTCACGTGCCGGGTCTGCAAAAGTATGAATAGATCTGAAAATGATGTGTAGACCTGCACGGATTTTAAGAAATCATTTCTGTTATATTTTCGTATGATTTTCACTGCTTTGTATGAGGTGTACGATATAATAATTCTAGACAGACCTGTGAAAAATATATACTTCGTCCTCGGTCAATATCACTTTTAACAGGTCCGCAAAACTATGTATTGAACGAAAAATTAGTCTATAACTGTATAATATACACAACGTTTAGGGTAGGATACATGCATGTGATTTTGTATCAAGTTTCTTCGAGTAACTCGCTCCACATTGTCCAAAACAATTAATCCCTATAATGAGGGTCAAATGTTATTTGGCCAGCTGACGAACTTCTCAGGTCGAGGGATTTGTTCAGTATTTGCTTTAGCACCAGTGTATTGATCTATAAATTTCTTTAACAAAAGCCGAGTTATTTCTTGACTGAGATATCATCTATTGATCGATCAGATAAAACAAATAAAATCATATCTAATTGCTAACTGACAGCAATAACCATCTGTGACCAACCGCTATTACAGACCAAAGATGATTACAGTATTTTTGTCCCTGACATTATTAAAAATAGCATTGTACTTTTCCGTTTAAGAAGAACTGTTTTCAATCAAAATAACTTAGACTGTGTCTTCAAATTATTGACTCAATGTTTTTTTAGATTAAAAGTTCATGTTTACGGGTACTACCGAAACATACAATAAATTGTTGACATGTGGCAACTTTGAGCATGAAAGAATATAACAACTGATCATCCAGTCCGATGTTTTGTTGATGTTCTTTTAATTAACAGTGGATGTGCTTGATAAAATGCTTACAATAACAATATGCCTTCTTTCCGTCTCTGGGCAATGGAAAGTATACCAAATACGATTAAAGTTTTGTTTCACTTTTTTAAAGTGATCAATTATCTGAAAGGACGGACCACAAACATGGTCTTAAGAGTCATGGATTCCAATTATGTCCTAGTAGTAATCTTTCCTCTGTTAAAATTTGTTGGCGCAATAATCAAATGTAGCTGGCGCGAACATAGATTGACAATTGACTTTCGGTTCATTTATTTGCAGTAATGGGCTTTCGGTTTATTTGTTTGCAGTAATGAACTATTTCCTTAAACTGCTGACAGCAACGCAGTTCAACAGATCTGAAGAGTCTAATCTTTCATCCTAGACCATCTCTTACTATTCAGATTAGCCGACCTATTTGAGTGCTATGATTTCCGACTTTTAAAATAGTATAATATAATCCCTTATCAAATGTATTACTATATACTCCAAAGATTTGATGTCGTTTATGATGACAGATGCTTGCCTAATTACTGATTTTATGGCTGATCGCAACCGTATCTGTACACGTAATAAGCAAGTATTTCTCTCTTTCAAATGTTCTTGTCACTGTCTTCGATGATCCAGCAAAACTTACAGCCAGGCTGTCGGTCAATCATGAGGAAAACGAATCTTTTCAAAGGCAAAGTACTATTATAAAGATTTTGATAGTACACTTCGATTTCTAGCCGGTATGAACAAAAAGAGGGTTGTGGAATTAAAGGTCTGAAAAGGAGTTTCATTAAATACATAGTATCTCTGAAATCGACTTGGTGTTCATGTGACGGATGTGTCTGCTTGTACTTTCCGTCGTTAATACCAGAGATAATATCACCCTCAAGTATGCATTTAGAGTAATCAAACATGATGCGTTTTAGTTTAGCAGATTCAATTTAGATCTGTTTAAATAATGGCTCGCTCACTAGGGTAGTCTGTGTTCGCAACACCCATTTTCTGATGTTCATAACTGATAGTCTTCATCATCAATTTCAATTTGCTCCAAGAAGTTTATACGGCGATCGAAATTGGAATTTTAACTGTTGCAACACGAAAGTACGGTTTTCACTAAACTTACCGTCGCAATAATAGAGGAAGAACTACACGCCCGTTCCATGAAACTACTTATTAATATGTTGATAAAAGGTGATAGACAAACACATTTTGAAGAGACACTCCCTAAACTTTGCTGCTTTATCAAATATATTAAATTTTACATATTATAAGTTGTACATTATTTTGAGAATAACGTCGCCAATCCCCAAAGTTTTAGTTGACAAATTCTCAACAATTGGAAATATAACTCTAGCGAAACAAGACATGTTCTAGTTTCTTTAAACCTTCTTTAACAATTGCTTTATAAAAATGTTTGTTTGTGAAGGTCTTTTGCCCAAAGAGACTCTTTTCTGTAAACACACGTTTAGCAGAAAATGCATTTATTTGTTAATTTACTTACATTTAACCTTTTAAATCATTTGGAGTAAATAATCTTTATTATTCTTATGACAGATAAGATTCTTATAATGTGACATACCAGTGAAGCAAAAGGGGGCAATAACGGTATTAAGGTGACGTATAAAGCTAATCATTCATATAGACGGGACTCTATTTATCTTAAAGCCAGACTAATATACAAGTCATGTCATAATATGTGATGGCACTTGCCTGTTCTTGCAGCATTCATAAACATTACGCAGAGCAGCTTCATCAAAGATACGGAAAAATGATGTTTGGCATTGACATTATTACTGTTACTGTATCATCGCAGAATGTTGATATATTTTAAACAAGAAAGCCGATGCAGTTTCATAATTACTCTCCAAAACACAGGCAATCCTTGGAACATTTACATCCCTTGGATATGTGCTTAACACGCTCGTGTCAGGTAACACTGCAATAGGCGCCAAGGTGCCATGTATCATTACTTAATTGTTGAAACTTTATTGACGTGCAATTATTTTGTCTAAAAGGCACAATTGTGTAGGTGTTAACTGCACCGTGGAGCAGGTTTATTACAAGAAAAACTGCCAAGGTAGGAAAACAAATGTTTTATTAAGTATACTTTTACAAGAAGAAAAAGCAGTTCTCGTTATGTTTTGGGAGCAGGTGAAGAAAATCATTGGTACGGCTGTAAATCTAAAATATCTTAAAGACCGATGAGGTATTTATAGTAAGACGGAAAGGGATAAATTAAACGTTATTTAGATCAGGCATTGATGACTACTTTCTTTGTTGATGTCAACGATGACGTCACGCATCCAACACATGAAATCCTCTGACTTTATGATGGCATTTTATCAGTTTCATTTCAAAAATGCTTATTATTTAGAATAACAAAGAAAACAATAATATAAAGTTGATAATCACTCTTAAAAGTAAAGCATAATATCGGTTTAGAAAAAAAAACAATCCAAAGCCAGTATTTAATCTTGTCGGAGACTGGTCCGCTCTGTCACATCGCAACACATCGCTTGCTTTCTCGATGGCTTCCTGTGTCAAAGTTGCTGAAATTATTTACAGCACTTGTACTACAAAGCATTTAAATTCTTTTCTTGTCAAATAAATGGTGTGCACGTTGCTCAGCCTTCATGCAGTTTGACAGAATGCTGAGAGCGGTTCTCCGTTTGATAGTTTTTAAATTTATCATTTCCATGGTGTATTTCACGGTACATTGGTGATGGGTTAATTATACATATAATGACCATAGTCGGTTGTGACGAGATGTTGATATGGAAATGGTAAATGATCCAGTTCCGGCAAAGTAATGAGGCGAGCGTAGTGATAATATCCAATGTTGACTGCACTTATTGGCTTGCATCAGGGTGCACAGAAATTATATAATCTGTTAAACAGTTTCATAATTTTTGTACATTTTATAAGTTTACTAACAAAGTGCGGATGTATATACTTGCACAATATAAAAGATCATTCCAGAAACAGTCTGAGAGAGTAGTTCAACTAAAAGTAGTGTCAAGTACATGTAAAACTCCTATGAGAATCATTAACACTTTTAAACAATTTCTTTCCCCAAGACTACATGAAAGACTGCTTTCATTAGTTCGACTGATCACGAAGTAATCAAGAATGCGCTGTCATAATCACCCTTTGTTCGTCCTCAGTCAACAATGACATCGCGAAGCACTCTAGAGACCAAACATCTCAAGTAATCTTGTTTTTGGCCACAGGATCGTAAACTAGTTTAATATTGGGCTAGATATAACCAGCTTAGAACGTACTGTTGTTTTTTCACACTGCTAACACTTCATATGTGACATGTCTTAGCATTAATGTTCGAAACTGGAAAAAAAATGTCGACATTTTGCCCTTGAAAGAGTAAGACTTTAGTGAGGGCAAAGTTTTATGTGCTTCACCAAATATTACACTTAACTACGGTTTTGTCTTTTTTTATTTCTGTCAATAATAAGGCATGACGTTTCATGGATCCTGAACACTTTTCAAATAATGCTAATATGTGGGGAAAGTGCCAACATGCCAACTTTAAAAAAGATATCTGTCGGGATTTTATCACTCGGTACTATTCATGAATCATTTACACATAGTGAATCAATAATCCCAAGTAACTGACATCTGCATGGTCATTAATGCCCCGGAGACCAGTCCATTTTTTTCGCAAACATTTCTCAGCTTAATTTTGCTGGCACGAAAACGTCTGAGATTAACGTCCGTTATACATTGTATTTGGGTGTAGAAATGAATCTCTCTTCTCGGACCAGCAGACGACAAAGAAGTTGCATTTGGTGTTATAAATAATCGGTACTTTCTTGTGCGTTTAAGAAACATCATTAATAATTATCTGACATTAGTTGCTCATTTCATTTATTTAACTGTAATTGATCGAATGATTAATTATTGACGGCCTGACTTATCAACTAATCGATAACTTTACTGAGAGAATGCAAGAAATCAAATTCTAGTACGTCCTTGTTGATACTGATTCTTTTTCACGAGAACTTGTGCAGTTTTCCGAGACTACAGACAATTCATACGCTTGAGCAGGAGATAGTTTGAGTTATTCTATCTCTATCATGTAAAAAAGTTATGCCTCCAAGCACCATGATGTAATAACGTCAAAGTCTGGAATTCCCCACGCTTGGGGAAGAAAGTGGCAAACACCGCACAATTAAGTTAGAAAAGGTGTTCATAGTCAGCTATTTATGTGTTTTACTCAGCATGTTTCATGTTTAGAATAAATCAATTCAATTTTATACCAAAAGTATATATTTTGCGTCTGTAAAATTTATTAACAAATTACCGTTAGTGATTATTGCATATGTCAATGTTTAATTTTGTTCCGGTAGAATATAACTACATGTAAGTAAATGCCAGGTTTTGTAACTAATGTATTTGGCCAATTTATTAAAAGTATACGCCATAAATAGTATCATAAACCAAGCTTTCTGACGCTTTTTTATATTGATGAAGCATGATAGACAAATTATCTTTGAGATTTTGTGAATAGATAAGACACCTATAAATGTGATCCAAGAAACAAACAGTAGAAAAAATGGAAGATATAGAGATGAAGAATGTAGCTCATCATTCATTCGGACGTGTGTTTATGAATCTCAAAGCCAGACTAATATAACAGCGTAGCCATGATTTGTGACGGTACTGGCCACTTCATTATTGCCTTTTATTAAATACAGTCTCGTATGTCTTAATAAAATATATGGGAAAAGACTGGCGTATAACAAATGGAAAAGACAATACATGCACAAATTCCCCGGCATGCTAGAACGATGGCAATGTCCAAAAACATACAAAACAAACCTTTAGATTATCCAATTTAGATAAACTGATAATACTTTGAAGATAAGCGCCAGACCAGTTTGATGTAATGGTAACTATTTCACTTTATCGTTTGAGACGTGCCCCTTAATGAATATGCTCTGTATTGTATCAGTTTATCATAGTTTTGCCATCCTCCAGTAACACACCCTTAACGGGGAGTTAAAAATTAAAAAAAAACACTAATGCCTGTCCATGGTTAGGGAGCGGACAGGGTTGGGGTGGGGGACTAAGAATTAAACATCAGTAGTACCAGAACTTTCACGTGAGATTGCAGAGTCCCATGTCTTGTACAAAAGATGCTACAAAACGATTCATCTGATATGAGAAAATGACATATGAGTTTAATTTCAAACTGTGAAAAGTGCCAGAGCTAGAAGTCTATCTAGACTTTATTTTGTTGATCGATGGCAAAGTGTTCAATCAAAATAGAATGAGTGTCAGAGATATTCAGTCAGTAAGCAAGAGACAAAACTTTTATTGATCTAAAGGTTGCTTTTGATACCATTCTTGTGTACGATTGCGGGATTCATTCTCATTTCCGGTGCAGTGACAAGTACAGACAATTGAACATGACTTCCCGTTTTGATAATGAATTAATTTTAAAATCCTGATTTATTTTACAGTATTTAGATTCAATGCTTCGTGCGGTTTGATATAACATTTAATGCCTGTGTCTTGCTGGGAGAATATGTAGGTTTTATTCGGAGTTAATGATCCAGTTCCGGTTAGGCAAATGAAGCATACATTGCGATAATAACGGAGCGTGGTTTTCACGATAAGGTGAATGCTCAGAAAATAAATCATGTTATCAAATGTGCTGAACTATAAGGGCGTCCTGGACATTAAAGATAGAATAAGGTAAAGAAAACCCAACAGCTCCGGTATGTAGAAAGAAATTTCATTGGTTCAATTTATGACTGAAATAAATAAAAAGACAAAAAGAAGTGAAAGGGGTTGTCTAAAAATCAAAAGCAGGCGATTGAGGAAACGAAATTGCGGACGGACGGACGGACGGAACAGCGCAAGCCTATAGCCCCCGAACCCGTCATATGTCCGGTAGGGGACTAATAAATTAGTATTTGAATTTGAATAAGCGTATAGAGTAGTTATTGCTGGGGCGAAGGTGGGGGTGGGGGTCGACATCACCACATTGATGTTTTGAGAAATATTCTAATGTTCGACTATAGTATTTTCCTATCTTATAATATTATTATATCCAATGTAGGATATATTTAAGCCCATAGCTACTAGAGCAGAATAAGAAAAGACTCAACTATCCGTTTTAAGAAATTAAATACATTCTTGTCACTTGAAACACCACAGAAACAAGGCTAAAGCGTTCTTTGTTAATAGACCTAGACGTTAACTCTAAGCATGCATATTTTGATTGAAATATGGTAATGAAGTAAGCATGGATATTCCATGTTAAATGCTTTTAGCAGTTTTTTGTCGCCTCTCATCAAAGATCCAGAAGGGATTAAGCGTGTCGTGGAGTACAACTCACATTTCTTAAACGAATCAGTAATCATTAGTAACTGGCCATATGCGTGGTCATTACTGTCACGGAGCTCGAAAATGTCTTACAGATATTTCATGGCTTAGCTTTGTTGGCGCCTTAATGAAACGACGCTGGCGTGAACACAGATTGACAACTGTCTTCCGGTTCATTTGTGTTTGGTAATGAAATATTTCCCGCCAATATTTCCCGCCAGAGTTGACAACAAAACAGCTTCTACGAACTACCGAATATCATAGTCAGAGTGAGATTAAGTAACGGATTCCCTGATTTGTTACTTATTCAGTCCATTTAACATAACATATAGACCAAAAACACGAGGGGCATTGGTTGTCCTAAGGAAAATCATGTTACGAGATCAAATTTCATAATAAATTATAGTAAAATTTCGGCTTTTTTGAAAACATTATTGTTATGTTGAATACTTTCAATATTTTGACCTACATGTACCAATCACAGTGTACAATTCCTATAAGCTGTAAAATGAGCTTCATCACAAATGTAGACAGGAAGTCTAGTCTGGTACCCAGCGCGATTGATAAAGTAGTACATGAAGCAGATAACCAGATAGAGAAAACTGCGGTCGGAAAAATATAAATACACCCCCCCCCCCCCCCAAACAAAAACAAAAAACGAAACCGGCTCTTGCTTCCGCACGAATTAGCAATTACTTACAGGAAGCCATGAATTTCCTTTCGAATGACAAGGGAGATTTAAAATATATCAGCAAATTTCGTTTTCGAGTTTTTTTAAAGTCTACGCTTTACTTACTGGGTAATAAATTTGTTAGGCTTAATGCTCCAGATCTGTCCAATCGAGACAGAAATATGCTGTTTAAACATGCTTTAGAGAAACATCAATAATATCCTCAATAAATAACTCTACTCTGACGGTTTTAATCGTTAGCTGCAGCCCTGAAAACCATTTATTGTAAGATTTTCCATGAACATTTACCGCTTGGTAGATTGAAGTAGTGTGCTGGAACTGATTACGTAACTCGGAGTGTCCCGTGCATGCGGTTGCACACATTATTCGCCGTAGTTTCACTGTGCATGAGAGATAATGCAGTTATTGCTATTATGTACTTTCCAAAAGTCAGCTATACGCCTTAAATCAAAAGTCAGTTTTTTAATTCTCACGAGAATGTTTTGTTGATTTAAATTTCAAGTCGGATTGAACAATTCATAAGTTTAAGGATAAAATTGCTACATAAACGTGAAACAAAAATACAATACATGATTGTGGTATTTCTATGTCAATGTTATAGCGCTGGCTTGCGGAGACTTAATTGAAACTAGAAACCCAACACGTACAACTAAAGTTTGAGTGCCAATATATGATACCTTGAGACCTTTGAAGGTAATCACAACGTATTGCAAGACGTCACGAGAGTCTTCTATTGTAATAGTAATTTTCTAAACGTAATTGTCAAAGTTATAAAAAAAATACTTCCTCTTACATAGTGACTATACGCAAGAGACGCGTTTTGTCCTCATTTTATCAATATGTGGATGCGTCGAAAGTTCGGTAAGAATATGCACACTGTGTTGCTAGGCAGATGTTTCAAAATTCTGCAAAAACGTGAACGGTATCGGAGACACATGTTTAGTACCGGCGACTCACAAATTTTTCAATGTTCGTGTAAAGATTTAAAATACATATTCAGATGAACTGTCACTTTTAACCGTATGTCCGAGTTACGGAACCTGTCTATTCGGCATTAGTATGTAAGTTCGTATACTTATCATAAAAACTTATTCCTGATTGGCTGATAGCGATCACGTGCAGGGTCCGAAAAAGTATGTGTAGACCTGGAAAATAATATGTAGACCTCTGCGGAATTTAAGACGTCACGTCATTTTTGTTATATTTTCGTATATTTTCACTACATTTTATGAGGTATACGATATAATAGGGTTATTAGTATAGTAACGTGATCCAGCATGCCGGATTTGCTCGAGTCGTGCGCCGGATCATACGAGTGCGTAGCACGAGTTTGATCCGACCTCGACGAGAGCCAATCCGGCTTATGGATCACATTACTATACTAATAACCCTTTTATTATATACCATTTGACACTTGTCTGCGCGAATTAACTAAATTAAAATGGCATACTAAGCATACAATTGAAGAATAACCTTTTTAGCGCGAAATATACCTAGTGTGCGACGTCAGTTTATTGACGTCATCGTATAAACAAATAGTAACGACTCAGTCAAAAGCGACGTTATTAACGTCATGTGCATTTGTGGGCCAATTGAATGCTCTCTTACAAATTATGCCGCGCTATTTGTATTGCACGTACTACAATACGGATTTTTTCTGTCAGGCCGTATTTGATGGTTGAATTGGGCTGTATTTTGACAGAATATTATGGTAATAATAAATAATTTTAGACTAATGTTTCGGTCAATATATAGTTTTGCGGATCTGTAAAAAGTATTATTCACATTAACATTAGTCTATAACATAATATAATATAAATAAAACATGCTGCGCTAATTTTGTTGGATGCTGTATTTCATAGCAACACAACGGGATGCGAAGTGAAACGACGCCATAAGAAAGGCTGTCAATAGACGTAGTTGTTTCTTATGTATGAAAAACACTTATGATTGGGCAATGCAGACAAAAATATTGAGAACAATCCAAACATTTAAAGATATACAGTTTAATACGCAATTAAGATTATTGTTAATGCCAGCGGCCAAGGGATTCCTGTCGATACCTTCTCTGTGTGTAGCACATAAAAGACTATCTAAAATATTCTATACTTTCCTGCATGTCTCGCCATAGACATAATAATTATTCTGGTGTATGATAATGCATTCTTAAGGAGTTTTAGCGGTAAGGTGTACTTGAAAGGGAAAATGTTTAAGTAAATAAAACAGTATTTTTCGGGAATAACTTGGGCATTTTCCGTTCCATAAAACAACTGAGCTTCAACACGAGATCAAATCCACACATTGCAACCCGTCGTCCTTTCAGATACATCGTTCTTGCATACCCCCCGGGGAAAGTATTGGCGGATCCCAGCACGAGGAGGGAAGAGATCAGCCTATACTTTCCCTAGGGAAAGTACACCTCGGGCTTACTTGACAGCACCCGAACTACTTTCGTGTATTCAACTCGTACCTGGAACACTTTATTTCCGAGATACGTTTCACGGCGGTTTACAAGTGAAAGATTAGATTGTTTTTCGTAAATGTAAACTAAGGTCTCATAAGAAAGCACACACTTCAATATTTTTCAAGTTAATGTAACAGGAATTTAATTTTTTAGGAATGGTTCGAATTTTCAGGGTACGCAATAACGGTTCAAATTACGAAAATTGTTGGTAACGAATATCCATTAAGTTTTGAAGCGAGAGTTGATTGCGAAAAGAAATGGTGCTTTTTATGGTGTCACAAGCAAGAGCATCAAATTTTAGAAATGTATAGCAACAGAATATATTCACATTTCAAAGAACATACCTGTAATCATACTTTTTTCAAAACAAAAAATGGCGGTAAATGACTTCACAGTTTCTCTTGATTAATGACGTCACTGTGTAAACAAAACAAGTTAATTGAGTCAATGTTGATGGTATAGTCGCATTAATCAAGTAAACTGGACGTGAGTAAGGAGAATTTCTGTTTAGGATTTAATTGATTTTTTTATTCACAACGTAAATAAAGTATAGTTTTGGGTGCGATCAAGCACTATGTTTTTAGCTCCAGATACATAAACAGTGGTAAATTCACGTGTGAACCTACCAAATTTCCTACGCAAAGGGGTTCCATGCGGGGAATTATATTTAATCAACATGAAGTTTTGATTTACCGCTCAACATAGTAGGGCCTATTTAAAGCGGTTTCCTCGTAGAATCTGCAATAACATCAAAAAAAGTATGCAAGAAAAAGGATCTTACATGGTCTACTGTGGAGGACTGGGTTGTCCGACCCTCGGGAAAGCGGGGGAAGTCGGAACCTCGCTTCGCTCGGTTCCTCCTATCCCCCGCTTTCCCTCTGGTCGGAACAACCCAGTCCTCCACGCGGCCGAAGACCCATAGTATTATATATGTATTAACGTATGCCTCGGGAATAAAACAGGCAAGGAGCAAAAATGTTAAAAAATCTTTCGTTCTTGTAAAAAAATAAAAACTGTATGATTGTTAAGTTCTGTCAACTTAGCCGGATGTTTACATCAGACAGACGCAGAGTTTTATCTCTTCTCGAGCTCATCAAATGGTTTAGGGTCAGCTTTATGAAGTTGCGTTTGTAACCTACGTGATCACCAGACAGCCGCAGGGCGTATACTTTCAACAGCATCCAATACCGAGAAGATATATTTCAGAAATTTTACTGGATAGCAAACAGATGTTTTTGCGACATTTCAATTTTATTTTGTCACTTTTTATGGCACTGTCTGGAATATTTCCTGATAATGCCACAGCATGTTTTAGGTTTTATCTTCTTGACAAATACGCTCAAAAACGTCTGCCTATGCAAGGACTGTCGCAATATAGCATTCGTTACGGTGTTCGTTATTTACACAGTTACTGTATAAACATGGTAACAGAAGTAAGTAAGTAGACAAAGAAGAAGATGCGGTTGAACATTTTACTTCACCATTAAAGGCGTAATATAGCTACTTTAGTTAGAACTGTTCGAGAAAAGTAATTCATGTGAATGTGCGCATTTTGTGTAAAAGGGTAATAGTTTAAAGGACATTATAGACACAATGTTTTGGAGAACCAGACGGTACTTCTAAAATAATATCATTTACAACCCGGTATCATGCATTGTGTTACAGACCTTACGTTACCGACTTGTTATTCAACAACCGGCCATGTCGGGACGAACCCCTGATTCGAACCTTGGACCACACGCTTCTAGAGAACAAGATTTAATCACAAGACACTTCAAACCTTTTTCCGATCTATTCAATTTTCCTGGAGACTTTTTCGCTCTTATTCTTACCTTATTTTTGAGAACGAATTGATCAGTTTTACTTGTCTTCTAAATAAATTTCTATGGTTGCGAAATCCTACGAATAAATGTATGTCTAATATTTATGACATATGACACTATTCTAATTTATAATAACTATAATTGTGTCAGAAATCTGAGAGAGATTCGCCGATTTTCAGTATTAAATTTCCGTATTAATGAATGATTACAGCCTATTAAAGACATCATTGTTCATAAACGCGGCCGTTTTTAGCCATCGGTATGTACAAGAAAATATTCAAAAGAGCGTCGTAGTTTTTTCAGTACAAGCAAAACGACAAATCCTCTAGCTGTTGCTCTTGCCTTAACTATGTTTTACCTTCTGTAACACTATGAAATTAATTAAAAATACCGATAATTTCCGATCACAAATGATAGACAGGAGTTGCTATTTCAATTGTTTTTGATGCTTTTACAAAATTGAATTTTCTCACTACAAAATAACAAATTGAATGTAATCAAGCACCTTTTTTATTTGAATGTACCTTTTCCAGAACTGTTTTACCTTGTATTTTCAGAAACACACTTTCATTACATTGCTGCAGAGGTGCATACATATTTTGTGTAAATCAATACAATTGTCAAACTTTCTGAGGTTCTTTTGTCTTATGATCATTTTTACATTTAAAGTACATTCAGGTGGAAACACCTGTTCAATTTTAACATCATAATAAATTTTAAATGTTGAGCTGATTTGAATTCAATGTTCTCAAACTTTGTACAGCATGTAACGTGAGATATTGTGGTACTAGGCCCTATATATAACACGACGTCAAACGTCGAATATTTGTCTTCTTCCAAATGTTCTTTATTAATAATTTCTGTCATGAGCACGAGGTTCAGATCGAAATATCCGTCACCGAGGGTAACTGTTTTGGCGGGAACGAGGCTCTGCCGAGTTCCCGTAATACAGTTACCCGAGGTGACGGATATTTCCATCTGAGCCAAGTGTGTCATGATGGAAACTTTTTCTTGCATACAGTCTTGCTCTTTAAAGAAGATTTCTAAATGCAAACTTATCAAAATGATGAATTATCATGAAAAACAAACGATTTTCCGACGTTGTGTTTGGGAAATTGATGTCACAATGTTTATAACGTTACGTCATAAGTGATTCACGAGAGTCGTCCGGCATAGGAGGGGTGCCAGACCGGTTTTTCCGGCATGGGCAAAATCACCGGAAATACCGATCCGATATGCAAGAAATAAGTTTCTGAATGTACAATAATAATAATTCCAGTATCATTTGAAAAGGTTTCTCATCGTGTAAATACGAGCAAATTCATTGCTATAGCATTATAACATGAACGCCTCGTGTTTGTTAAATCATTACACGCAGTCGTGCTGGGTTTAGAAAAAGTAAGTCTTTCCTCTACGTAAAAAATATCAACCGTAAATCCTTAACTACATGGCGAAATCCAATCCAATATCTCAAATGGAAATTCTTTTGGCTTCAACTTGTTCATAAACATCGATTATCAGTCATTCCGAATTCTGAACTCTTTACAAAAATGCTTGATTTGTTTGATAAGATGCTATGCGCAATTCCACAGGGAACCTTAATCTTTCTAAGAATTTCCCTATTAATTATTAAAATGGGAAATATAACAGAACATTAGCAAGTCTTAATTTAAAATGACTTAAACGGTATTCAAGTATTACATGGTAAACTGTTCTCTAAGACTAATGTACTGAAAATAAGCTAATTTCCGACTTACCGGATATACCGTAGAGAGGAGAATAAAGCCCGTCTCGCCGACACAAAGATAGCATTGATCTACAAAAACGACGGTAAATACTTTGATCCTTGTTATAATTACTTGTTGTCTAAGTCTCATAGACGGACAGAACACAGTCTGTGAAAGTTAAATAAATTAATCCAATTACTTAAACCACGCTACAAATTCACAATTCGTTTTTGCTTTTTGCCTGCTGAGGTGTAACGAATGTTTGCAGAAATGGACCAGAACTGACCAGCAATTATAAATTTTGCAACCAGTCCGAATTTTATTATTTCTGCAATTCGATGTAATGCCAAAATTAATTTGCGAACTTATATCTCGTCATCATTAGATATATTTATAGTTCAAGTGAAACACATGCCCGAATGTTATTGGCATTAAAGTAATTTCATGAATTCCCCTCTATCCATGTTGGCATTTGACTGTCATCTGGCAGCGACAATAAACCTATTGTTTTGATCGTTTGCAAGTAATGTCACGGGGGTATAAACAATTTCTGTGTTTTATGGTAATGTGCTTAGTACATTATTGCAATTACCATGGTGATAACATTGCCCCTTTTCTGACGCCGACGTATAAATTTTCAACAAAGTATGTTCAAATCTGTCCGCGTGCATTGATTTTGACGAAATAAGGCAAGACCAAGTTTTGAGTGGAAGTCAAATCGCTTGATTGACATCTGATGCTATGTCCTTTACACTACAGAACACTGAAGAAACAGTTTTGTACAGAAAAGTGTCACGAGCATGCCGCAGATCGACTGTAAAAACGTACATTTTTCGCCACTGAACTTACACACGCTGCATTTCTGAACAGGGATCAACGCAGGTCATGAACAAACTCGGGGAAGTGCAGAGCCATAATGATTTACACTGGTCACAAAGGCAGATTTTTTGCAGTCAGCAGAAAATACAGATTCGATGTGAATTGTAAGACAACCATGTGACAACAGAGTGTGGTGAGAACGTTACATTTATGCGAGACAGAAACTGTTATTTTCCGCGTTATATGTTAACATTGTACGTACTGTATTAGAAAATACTAGTATGCAAGATTTTTATAAACGTATTTATGACCACACACATTGCTGCGCATGACTTAATGAGAATTTAATTCCAGTAACAGAGGCTATACTTAAAGATAATAAGAATTTAGCTGCTGTTGAAATTATCAGTAATTAACTTACATTCGCAATCAAATGAAGAAGAGCATTTTGATTAGTTTAGATATTCACTCAGTTCCATTGAGGTAATAGAACATAACACGTAGGGTTAGTCTAAGTGCATATTGTGTTGATTCATGATTACACCTGTCAGTATATGTTTCCAAATAATGCGCGAGTACCAGATCATAGCTGGTCCGGACTAGTATGTCAACATCTTTTATAACCAGAGCTCTCGTTATCTTACCTTTCTAAGTTTAAGAATTAGCTAAGTATGTGGAAGGTTGGTTATGTTTCAAGAACAGTGCATTGCTTTGAATGTACATGACGGCTTTCTGCAGCATGCTAATACGACAGTATATCCAGACACAATTTGTCAATATTTCAAAGGATTTAGCATCAAAGAAATATGTTACTTCAGTATTGATCATTTCAACAGAAATTCAATTAATCATGGGTGTATCTAATTTGGTTCTTGATAATTAAATTTATGTCCCATTGCGAAATGTTTTAATGTTTTATATGTTTTATCAGGATATTACAGCGAATTCACAATTTCTGCAAACGTAATCAAAGAATGCAACAACATTCTATTATCGGAGGATAGATTGTTTAGAATTTTATAACAAATGCATTACAAAGACAAATGTGATTATCTGTTAGTTTATTTTCCTTACAGTCCAATTATTCTAAGTAATAATATTGAACGGTTAATATTGAAAATAAAATGTACTCATGGGTTTGTATTTCATGGCTTCTTTTGCAATTTAACTGATTAATTAATATATTTTGATAGGTTATTAGTATCTGGAAACATCTATCTATTGGCACACATGCTGTTCAAAACAAGAAACAACAATATGACTGTGTTTGTTTTGGCACCTACCTAGATCTAGATTAAATGCATTATATGAAGAAAAAGAAATTAAATATTATTAATATATCTGGATCTTTCTCTTGTCTCTAAGTAAATACTTTTCACTCATTACAAGCACCTTCGAACAGTTGTTATACAGATAATGGAAAACAAGAGTGTAAACTACTTGCTTACCCAGTCTAATATGTTGAAGGGCTTTGTTTCAGATAACATCGACATACTGTTGCTTATCGTCCCAGTGGTGTACTGATACACGTCATTTAAATTATTTATAAAATGCTTTTTCATCTCTACATCAACATCATTATCCTTATCGCATTATTATGATGTACAAGCATGAAGTGTAATGTGTTTTCTAAAATGTATACGGCTTAGAGCTAAGCAGGTAATTGTCTGTTCTTTCTGTATGTAGTCCTTAACTATTTTATTAATTCTTTTGAAGTGTTGTTTCATGTGGGATCCTGCATAGAAAAAAGTTTTGGTCAAGTATTTTTTCGTCTATTTGTGTTACAAATAGAGACTTCGCTAAAATAAAAATTTTAGATGGACCAAAACTAGGTGCAATTTTAATAACTTAAAACATAGCTCATTGATTGAAAGAATCGTCCCCAGACCTCAGCTTCAGCTATTAAACATAACAACACTTATTGGCAACATTAGCTAAATAAAACATGTTAACTTTCATTTGCAGTTGTTTTACACATGTTGGTGGATAGCGACTTTTGTAGAAGATTGCACACTCTTGTGAATTAGTGTTGATTCACATGGAAGTATTAATGCAAACATGTTGCTTATTGCTATGTAATTGTACATTTTATGTTAAATAGATATATCTTATATTGTTACGGTCGTGATAGTTAGTGCCCAGGCGTTTGGTCAAAAATGCATAAAAAGTTGCGGAGTTGACACTTACTAAAACGTTTTGGCGTGGAGACCACATTTTACTTGAAAACATCTGCTCATTTGACACTTTTAGAACGTCATTTTGGATTTAAAATGACAAAGTCATTTTAGTTACAACCGTTGCTTTTTCACCATGATGCCATGATATCATACATTACAAATGAAGCTTTATCGCATGTGTCAATGGATATTGCGTCGAAAGTCTTAATGGAAAAAAAAGCATGCGTGTTTTGTGAATGACTTGATAATTTCTAGTAAAAAGCTTAAGCCTTTTGTGATTAACTACATCACACAATTAAAGCTTTTATCTATCACGCTTTGTAACATCAACACGCTTAATCATTCTAAGATTGCGTGATCATATGTAGATGCAGTGGTTCTTCAAAGTAATTAGTAAGACAAGTATGTGCTAGAAATGTGCCTCGGTAGTATTTAAAAGGTAGGATTAGCACACTGCGTGTACAGTCTCTTTCGTGATATAACAGCTTATGGTATTGAATTACCGTGATTTTTGACAGTTGGTACCTTTTTAAAAGCCTGCGGAATTTAATTGCATGAAAGCAGGGAACAATATTTATTCGATACTTGAACCGCGCTATTGTTTTGTCTGACCTACTTGGAAAGAAATGGAAATTTGCAATCACGAATAATTTTATGTCTAGTTCTTAAAACGTTATATCAAAAGTGTAGGTAAGTCCTTGCCCTATATTTGTAAATGTAGACGTCTGTTAATACTGTGTACTGTCTTTGCAATTTGGGTTTGGTATTTATAATGATCATAATTTATATGATTTATATGCACCAGTTGGCCAAATACTAGTTTATAAGTCACTTTAAATTGCAACCAGTTTTAAGATATGTCTGTTTTTGGTTAGTATTAAGGCTGAAACGCGCGTTACGGAATGTTTTTAATACTCGTGTAGAGAACAAAACCTTGTTTGCGCGGTGACAGCAATATCAATTATATCTAGAAAGGAGTAATGACACATTATGTATTCTTTTTGTCTGTACAATCATGTTAATCTACTGCCAGTTTTATCACATACCCCATGTCTGCATTACTATGTGTTCTCCTTTATATGAAGACAATAAAATAAAAAGAGACACAGATGCTTTCCATCTCCATCTTTTGCACTTATTGAACCCTACGACATTGAGGCAATGTCTATTCAGTCGCAATAAATAAGCTGAATATATAAGACCTGAGACTGAATATAAAACTTTATCTTATGTAGGTGAGTGCTTCCAATGAGGGGGAATCAAGATATATATAGAAATAATACATTGCATTACCATTTTTATTAATCGTAAACCATTGTTTTTACAATTATAAAATCCGCTAGTTTTCCATTCCAGACACAAACAATAAACCGTGCTATAATTTTGCAATATAGTACACCAGACACTAACAAACTGGCGGTTATAAGTTAGGAAACGTTGTAAAATATATTTTTATCCTCGGTGATAGAAAAAATATTCCTGCATTTTCCAGATATAAATTAATTACATACGTAATACAGGTATGAAATAGTGGAAGAATTTACTTTTGCTCGGATTTTTTCTTACTTTCAAATCAAAGTCAATGTACTAGTATGTATCTTTAATTGTAACTGATTTGCTCCCTCGCTCTTGCTGGTATTATAGAGGAATTTGTGTCTACATCAGCAACAGAGTTCCGTTGTTGAAACAAGTCTTTTAAAATGGTATTGTTAAAGTTCTGTGATCACTTTATAGGTCTTATATTACCAAGAAAGATTTCTTTCCGTACATTGTTGTAAAATGGATTTTACATTTATATTTAAATATTATATAGCGTAGAATTTTAATGATATTGCAAAAGAATACGAAGCGCTTTCTGAAAAACGCTTTTTCGTGAAGAAGTGACAATAACATGAAAGAAAGGTCTACATTGCACGTCAATAGAGTAAAAAGAACACTGCTCTATCATTATTCTATCTGTGCATTCATGTTTGTACGAGTAAAGTGATCACGTGACTTTTAAGACTTTGAATTTAGATTTACTACAGTGTTATAGTATTACTTGCAAAGTAATATACCTTACAGTTTGTGCCACCTATAGACAGTATTTACATTGAAATATGAAAGACATTTAGGGGCGGAGCTTATCTCTGAGATGTCACAGTCATACTTACTGGAAAAAAAGGTGAAATGATTATTTTCATGCTGGTGTTATGTCGATATGGAGAATAAACCTCGTTCTTTCGAATGAAATGTATGACAGACTTTGAGTTATTACATCTGAAAGCATCTTGTTCGTAGGTCTTAACAATTGTACCATGTTTTACTTACTCACGTGTCCGTGCTCATCTACAAAATGTAATATATTATAAATGAGCCCCAATCATATAGCCTCGTCTGCTATACTGAAATTACAATTTCTACGGAATCTCATATATTTCTCTAAATGGGATGTAATAAGGTGCCTAACCGCTTCAATTAATCATATTTGAGAAATGAAGCTACTCGACATTTTGTTACCGGCCTTTTAAGGCCTTTGCCAACACGTGCAGCCGGCTTTATGGGCTATTCAGACTTCAGACCAATAATTCACTTCGTCTCAAATATTTGTGGATTCACTGATGTAACGTTGGTGATTAAACTGTCGCTTTCCTTGTAGGATCTACAAATGGGTTTGCTCATGGTGCATATTAATAATTCCGTTGGGTCACTGTGCAGCGGCGAATATCTCTTCATTCACTGCGTGATAATCGATGGATATGTGCTATGTTTAATAACTAGTATTTCGGTGTTAACAAATATGCCTAAATGTGTTTTCTGTCCGTTCATATGTTTTATAAACATGTATGTAACGATGTTTAATTCTGTCATTGTAGTCCATTGTAACCGTGACACAATCCTTTTTGTTAAATAAAGTCGATATGCGCATACATATATAATTCATTAAAATGCTTTCTATTTGTTAAACCCTCCATGATTAAAAAAGGCTAGCTCTAAGTTGTTATATGTAGCATTGGAATGCAAATTGCATCTTTTTTTGTTAGAGATTGTTAACAAACTTTCACCAAACAAAACTTCCATATGCACACAGACGATTTGTGCATTCACTATAATATATTATTGTATTATATACCAAAAAAAATTTTAAAAAAAAAAAACCAAAATTAAAAAAAAAAAAAAAACCAAAAAAAAAAAAAAAATAAATTAAAAAAAAAAAAAAAAAAAAAAAAAAAAAAAAAAAAAAAAAAAAAAAAAAAAAAAAAAAAAAAAAAAAAAAAAAAAAAAAAAAAAAACCTATAAAAAAAAAAAAAAAAAAAAAAAAAAAAAAAAAAAAAAAAAAAAAAAAAAAAAAAAAAAAAAAAAAAAAAAAAAAAAAAAAAAAAAAAAAAAAAAAAAAAAAAAAAAAAAAAAAAAAAAAAAAAAAAAAAAAAAAAAAAAAAAAAAAAAAAAAAAAAAAAAAAAAAAAAAAAAAAAAAAAAAAAAAAAAAAAAAAAAAAAAAAAAAAAAAAAAAAAAAAAAAAAAAAAAAAAAAACCCCCAACACCAAAACAAAAAAAAAAAAAAAAAAAACCCCACACCCCAAAAAACAACCTATTTTATTCAATCGTTGCCTACCAATGTCCGTAGAAATATTTCAATGTATCTATTTAGCTAATTGTATTCATGAAATATCAGTCTGTGGAATAGATTACAAAATAAACATTTAAGTAAACATAGGTTTACTTAGTTTGTTTCTGTGTACTTATTTTCAATTTTGCTTAGATCAGCTGAAAAGTTCTGGATTTAAAACAAACAAGAACCTGCCATACCGCATAACCAAATCCAGTTGCTATCTTCAGGTAGCATGCGTTCATAATATTTTCCTTGATTCTTTTTACTTGCATTCGTTAAAGTCCCATTAGCACTTGGGATGTAAACTTACTTAAGCTCTTACATAACCAAGAAAGATATCATACCGGCGAAATTGACCATTATTTGTTCGAAAAACATTCCAGATCGAAGTTACATGCTCTAAGTATTGTACAGTAGCTTTTTAATGACACTGGAAAGAAAGAATGCTTTCCAAAGCAACAAAATATGAAATAAATATATACGCCAATATTGTTTACACAGAACATAATTATATGTTTAAGTTTATTATTTATTGACGACTTTCTGAAGTGATAATTGGACTTTAAAACAATAAGGAAGTCAAAGAGTTTCCACGGTATCATCAATGCTGCTCAATGGATATAAAAAAGTATTGACGTACAGATAAAGGGGAGACAATATATATGTAAAAAGTAAATACATGTACCACTGTGCAAAGGAACCATCTATGTTCGCATATACAACTGTATCTTACCGCTTTGATTAGTATATCTTTGCCCAGTATATCATTATTCATTGATAATACATCAGCACCAATGTGTGGAACATCTAATGTTCGTATAGCTGTACATGTTACGCCATACTTCTGCTGTTGTATTACTGTATTGCGCAAGGCATCATAGATACTATTATAATAATATATTAACGACCAATTTATAACTTATTATGATTTTAAATTACCGTTAAGTCTAGAGATTAATTAGTTATTGAGTAGTTTGCAGCCTTCTGCAGCATGAGCCATTGTATATATATAAATACATAACGTAATTTTGGTATTGATTACCTAGATATTTTGCCAGTTGAGTAGTTTGCAGCTTTCTACAGCATGAGCCATTGTATATATATAAATACATTACGTAATTTTGGTATTGATTACCTAGATATTTTGCCAGTTGAGTAGTTTGCAGCCTTCTGCAGCATGAGCCATTGTATATATATAAATACATAACGTAATTTTGGTATTGATTACCTAGATATTTTGCCAGTTGAGTGTTCTGTGCGGCCTGATGACTGCCTTGTGTAAACTCACAAGGTTTATGAAATTATAAACAATGGATATTGAGTTTCAGGTAATCGTTTATACATGCATCACAGAACTTTATAACGTGTTGCACTGATTGTATTTATACCGAATTACAACACATGTCGCATGGTAACATATGCTATGAAACAAAAAGAAACGCTGTTCACTTTAGGAGATCGGAATACACATAGAACATGCAAAATGCCGGAAACAAAAGTATTGCAATGGGATTAAGTTACAAGAGAAGGCTTTAACAAACTACAGCATTGTTAATTTCAGTGCATTTCAATTTCGCGAACAAACAGCTTTCATCTCGCTTTATAAATAAAATATGAATTCCACATATTAATTACTCTGTTTGTAATCCGATTTGCGATCTTGACAATATTTATACATCAGGGTTAAGCATTGGTATTCGTTTTCGGACTGACAATATAGTAAACCTTACCATCGTTCTTATAAAAAATCCAAGAAAGTTCACTTTTTATCATCTTGATGCTAATCTTTGAAAATTAATATTTGAAAACGTCTTCTGCAGTTAACCCAAAATGTCGTCTGTTGTACGTTCGGGTGCCTTCGTCATTCTTCGTAGTGCAGAAGTAGTTAACGTAACAACAGTAAGAGCTTCTCATTAGTAGTGGTGGTGACAGTTTCTTTCAGTCTTATTTTCCCCCTTGCTAATTTACCCCTAAGCCAATGAACAAAACATTTCTTATATATCTATGCTTACTCACTTTTCCCTATTAAACCTAACATTTCTTATGTAGCTAGGCTAACTAGACTCAAACAGTTCTTATATATCTATTCTTAGTCAATTACCCCCAATGAACCCAACATTTCTTATATATATATTCTTTATCAATTTACCCAAATGAACCCAACATTTCTTATATATCTAGGCTTACTCAATTTACCTCAATGAGCCCGACATTTCTTATATATCTAGGCTTACTCAATTTACCCCAATGAACCCAAATTCTTTTTATATATCTAGGCTTACTCAATTTACCCCAATGAACCCAACATTTCTTATATATCTAGGCTTACTCAATTTACCCCAATGAACCCAACATTTCTTATATATCAAGGCTTACTCAATTTACCAAATGAACCCAACATGTCTTATATATCTAGGCTTACTCAATTTACCCCAATGAGCCCGACATTTCTTACATATCTAAGCTTACTCAATTTACCCCAATAAACCCAAATTCGTTTTATATATCTAGGCTTACTCAATTAACCCCAATGAACCCAACATTTCTTATATATCTAGGCTTACTCAATTTACCCCAATGAACCTAACATTTCTTATATATCAAGGCTTACTCAATTTACCAAATGAACCCAACATTTCTTCCCCCGTAGACCAATAATTTCCTTGAACATTTTCTCTCTGTCTGCAACTGATATTATATTTTGTATAGGAACTCATAAAATGCTGTGAATGGGATGTAATAAACTGGACAACAATTCCAATTAATCGTGCAGGAATAAATGGGCTACTCGACGTTTTGTTACCGGCAGTTTGAGTTCTTTGTCAATATGTGTAGCCTTATTTATGGAGTACAATTATTATTATCGTCAGATGTTAAGATCGCAGACCAATAATTCACCTCAACTCCGCATTTTTGTGAAAGCAATGTTCATGCACTGGTTATAAACCAAACTTTTTTTCTGTAACTTTGCTTGGAACACAATTGCCCCTGGGTATCCTACTGCTTTGGTAGATAACAGTTTTGAATATTATGCCAGATTTAAATACTTCATATGATGTTCAACTGATGTCTTCTGATGCATTTTATTATCTGCTGACTCAGCAAAATATTTCATTTTTCGTTTTAATTAAATTCAGTCAGAAACTTTGTTTTACATTTAAAGGCTTGATTCAACTTAGAACTTATGCAATTGAAGTGCTTGTTAAATCCATTGGCATTAAGTTACCATTGAAGTTAGACCCTTTGCTACTTAAATGGCTTGTTAACGTCATTTAGTTACCAAATTAAATGCTTGATTCAAGTCAAAGTAATTAACTATACACATGATGATAATAACCCGTAGCGGGCAACCGGCAACAAGACACTACCTACCGGTGTAAATGCATGACCCAAACATGTCAATGATACAAGAACCAACATCCTTTTCAGTAATGTGATACTTCAGTGTTGTATAGCAGAACCTGAGGTCCCTTTGGCGTGAACCTGCCATCCTGTAACAATATTATCTTTCTTTCTTTCTTTCTCTCTGAACCATTTTGCTTTACGCTGTGTTCTCTCCCTTGTTACAAATATAGCATTATTTCGGTTTCTTAACTTACTGTATTGCACAAACACAGTCCGTGTGATGAACGTACAGTATTAACAATAATTGTTAAGTATGTCACTTTTGTTGAATATTTTATAGATTTCGCGTCATTTAATAAACTGGTTTACAGTGAGAGTCAATGCGTTCTTTCAGATGTCCCGTTGACCTTACTTGTCCAGTTTCTTTGCGTGTTAACTACAGCGTTCTGTAAAATACATTCCCTTCTCTCTTATTGACGCTAGGTACATTGTAACAATAGCGATATTATTAAGATATTTTCCAACCTTTGATTGTAAGTCGAAACGTATTGTCAACGCAACATTTAGGTAAATGCCTAGTTTTTTAAAATTACTATTAACTTTAAGGTAGATTGTGTATTGTGTCTTTGAAGTTTATATTTGAAGTATTTGAGCTTTCAAGATTTCTATGCACGAGCATTTGTCATTTTGGCCTAAAGCTACGTTTATATTCTGAACAACGAAGCACAGAGCGAAATAAAAGCCAGACCGAGCCACATAGTTCAGTTAGCAATTCTTGTCAATCTATCAAAAGGACTGCTTTTTTACTATTGAAAAATCTTTGGATTTCTTGAGACGTTTCATGCCAATACATGATAGAGATGGCAATGCGAATATTAGCATAACCGATTGGATTTTATAAACAATAAAGCTACTGTAGAAAACGTTCGAGTGGTAATTCAAATATAATCAAATATAATGATAGTTATGAGTGCTTCGTAAACAAGAAGAATCAGCGATATGATATGTTTACAAAACTCTATGCTTAATAAACCTGTTACTGTTTTAGTTTAGTTGTTCTTATCACATTGAAAGTTAAAATCGACAGAAAGAAATGTAAAGTATATTAAATGCATCAAAACAATCAGTTGAACATCATATGAAATATTTGAATTTTGCATAATATTCAAAATGAGCTAAGCAACGTCAAAGCCACCCTTAAGTCAAATAAATTCTGCGATCAGTTCTAACTGTAGGATCATTCACAGTGATAAACCTGACTGACCTGTATCCAAAGACAAAATGTGAGGGCGTTGATCGGATTTGTATCAAACACGTTTCTGAACAGTGCGTGTATGCGTTGGGCACATGCATATACACTTATACGTACCAATGTCAACTTAAATGGTCTTTTCAAGCAATGATGCAAATGAAAATATGAACATTTACGAGGAAAGGAGATAAACCGAATAATGGACATGGTTTTAAACGGATGATATAACTTTGATTAAGATCCAGGGAACGAAATAGCTGACAGTATCGATCGTTGGATTTTCGAGCCATATAAAATCAATACAAGTAACATATGTTCTACAAGAATAAAATACGGTAGAAACGCTCGGTGATTTATGTCACACTTAAATACAATAAGCGTGTCTGCAATATGGTGCCTAGTGCAACAAATGCCGTTAATTGAGATACAACAACATGAGAGTTGGAAAAGGAACGGAAAATAGAAAATAGAACAGTACAGTAAGAGGAGCGGTGCTGTAGAGGTAAAGATGTATGCCACTCATTCCGGAGGTTGTGGGTTAAGTTAAGTTAAGTCAGGACCGTATGTCCTCATATGACACCAGGACTGTTTTCTCCAGGAAGCGGTTTCGAGAGTGACTCGATTAGCTACAAGCTTTCTTCACAATCATAAATATAGTATATAAGAACAGTACAATTAAATTTGACTAACCAGGGTATCGCGGAAACTGGTCTATGGTGTTTCGTTATAGTAACATGTTGTCAATATTGAAAGTGTATGCTGCTAACTAGATAATTAGCTGATAACTAACTTTCAAACAATAGCGACACTCTCATCACTAAATGCCGTTCTTTATCGTACCGGCTACTATCTATATCTTCTAAAGGGAGATTACTGGGTATGACAAGTGCACTGGAAAATGTTGTTTATAAATATACTGCAACACATGGTCATATATATTGTTGTGTCATTAATATGAAGATGATAAGCATCATATAATTCAAGTTTATTCTGCAAGGTGATGTGACTGTTTAGAAGTAATTGATTGCATTGAGATGCTGGCCAACTTATACCGAAAACGCAAATCCAATGAAAACATGTTTCATATAGCATCAGTACACGTGCATATTCAAAACTTCAGAAATTTCCCAAATAAGTACTTTTAAATGCAAAAACTAGCTTAGATTGTCTTTTATTTATAAATGCATGGAGATGTGCAAAAGAAGGAACTTTTGGGATACTAGTACACGAACATTTAACTGATAAGAGCTGAATCAGTTTGTTGTCGGCCTTTCAAAATCTATTCGGCGAACCTCTATCGTACCAGATTTACTGAACAAACTAGAGTAAAACATTGAGGATGAATAAAACAGCGTGATAAGGAGTACAGATCAATATTAAACAGATTGGAAACCAAAAAAAAAGACGGCATAGAGAACAATTTCATGGGGGATACAATTTCTAGGGAGTCACAGTAAATCTTTATAAAGCTGATTTCAGTTTGTGTGCAAATATCAAAGGGACGGTGAAGGTTTTTTGTCATAAGGGACGGTGTAGGTTTTGTAAAGTTTCTACTTTTTGTACATGTACAAAAGTACGAACTACAGAAATACGTGTATAAAGTTACAGTTCTAAGAAACCTCTAGACACTCGAATAATGTAATTATTTTGTCAATGACGTAGTAATGATAGAAAAAATCCCTTCCTTGGTATTGGCGTGGGAGATGTTATTATAATCAATCAGCATCTTCAGCGAACAGACTGAGAAGAGATGTGCCTAGTTTTGTTTGTTATTAATGTGTACATTCACAAGACATATTTGTCGTACACAAAATATTTCTAGAGAAAATTAAGAAAAAGAAATCTGCGTAACAAGGCATACAAACACGAACATTTCGCGATCATTTTCCCTTTCAATTACATATGAAACAACGTCCGATCAGACATTAGAGCCGACACATTTCTAGTTATAGTTAGACGTTCTGAAAATCTGAGAGGGATTATTGCACATTGCCAATGTATAAAGTGGCTGTTTCTGAGTGGGTTTCTTGCACATTGCCAATGTATAAAGTGGCTGTTTCTGAGAGGGATTATTGCACATTGCCAATGTATAAAGTGGCTGTTTCTGAGTGGGTTTCTTGCACATTGCCAATGTATTAAGTGGCTGTTTCTGAGTGGGTTTCTTGCACATTGCCAATGTACAAAGCGACTGTTTTTGAGCGAGATTCTTGCACATTGCCAATGTATAAAGTGACTGTTTCTGAGTGAGTTTATTGCACATTGCCAATGTATAAAGTGGCTGTTGCTGAGTGGGTTTCTTGCACATTGCCAATGTACAAAGTGTCTGTTTCTGAGAATGTTTCTTGCACATTGCCAATGTACAAAGCGACTGTTTTTGAGCGAGATTCTTGCACATTGCCAATGTATAAAGCGACTGTTTCTGAGTGAGAATATTGCACATTGCCAATGTATAAAGCGACTGTTTCTGAGTGAGTTTATTGCACATTTCCGATGTATAAAGCGACTGTTTCTGAGTTGGATTCTTGCCCATTGCAAATGCAGAAAGCGACTTTTTTCGTCATTTTCTGTAGCTTAGTGCCAGATAAATAACAATAATGGATACCGATGCTTGACACTATTAAAGACACATCTATCCGCAGCTACATATACATGTAGCACCACATATCACCACATGCTTTGTCTAAAGGAAGTCCGGCAACAGACATCACTATCTTTCAAGCACATACTGTGTCTTCAAGATGTCCGGTCTATTTCATTTAACATCATTGTTTCATATTTTAACCCGGGGTGCATTAAGAACATTATTGTACATTTTAATGAACTCACCGATTAATGAATCATATGAAATACTAAAGATGATGGGAAAATGACACTGTCTGCTTAACTGATGTGGTTATTGACATTTTGCGATATCTATAGCATCATCTACAACACATGCATCTTTAATAATGCATGTGAATAGGATTGCATTTATTAACCAGATAAGCACGTGACAATATGGCTAACTGTCGTTCCGTCCGTTGGTTTTAATTAATAATGAAATATATACGCAAATAAACCAGTTATTATTTGCTCGCTGAACTACAGGTGCATTGCATACGATAGTATATATTACCTGTGAATGATGGATAACAGAGTAGCGAAAACATACTTGATCGGAACAATAAAACGACAGTTCCATAGCATTGGACTGACAGAAATGTTTGGCCAGCTTTTGTTCAAACTGAGAGCATGAAGGACTCTTAATTCATGGTGTTTGAACAAAATTTTCTCTGCAAGTTCACATGTGCCTACGCAGTTAAAATATTTATGACATCTTAAATTACAGACAATCGTTGCAAAAATGTATATTGTTTATTCTTATTTGTTTTAGATCAGTTACAAAATAAGTTATCATGACATTTAATAAAAGTCAATCAGACACCAACCTTGTATGGGACAGTGCACAAGTCATTGTATCATTTGTACCCAAATATTGCCGGTAGACTTGGCAAACTGTAGATCAGTTTTAGGTCCATACATATTATACTTGAATTAACAAACTTATTGCTACGGATTGCTAACGCTCCCTTGCAATAAAGATGCTTATATATTCTTGTAATATCAGAACTATAACCTAAACTAAAAAGCATTATCAGGGGGGTGAACGTAGCCCCGTTTCTTCAGAGGGTTAAGCGACGAACCGGTATCTGCGGAGGAAAAATGGCGGATTGTGTTGTTTGAAAATGAAAGTAGGGCCATATTTTGACATGTAAGTATACTTTTAGCATACTTTGAAATCTGTGAGTACTTTCATCAGGTGAAGAAATATATAATCTTCAATCGGCTTTTCGTTTTAGCTTCGTAGGTGCCATACTTAGTCTGTTTGCTTGAACATTGTCTGCAACGATCGATGTTTACAAATGCAAAACGATCGACTCCCGATATTCTTGCGTCATTTCCAAGGCAAAAACATGGGCTCTGTACCTTGTTTTACAAGTTAACATTGCAGCTATACCCACTGTAAATTGTTGTGCCGGTGACGGTGACTACATGGACTATAAGGCCGAAAGAATTAGGATTATGCACTTTTTTGTCTCTGCAGAGAGTACTACGCAAGTTTTGGTATCTGCCTTCGTTAACAAAAGTATTCTTACAGACATTAGTTAAACGGAAAAAAAGTGTCGGTATCGATGTTAATCATTACTTGATAATACACCGAAACCAACAATTATCCTGTATATCTTAACTTGTTCCAATAAACATCTGACATTGAAAATTCATAAATGTTTATCTCACCCACCAAGTCATTTACATGCGTTTTGGACACCTAGTTACTCCAGACCCTTGTTGTTGCTCTACAATGCAAAATTGTGATGTTGTATTTGGCTTTAAAATGCCTTCGCTAGATACTGGTATTGTGACTTGGCGATCGGCAGGCTATTAGACTTTGATATATATCTCTTTTGAGGTGTATAATAGCGTTGATTGATTGTCGAAGCAGGGATAAAGACTAACATTTCGGCCTGGTGGCCAACTGGACCATTAACTATTGAATCACGGTGGCCCAGAGAAAAAAGTGTTGGTCCAACTATTTCAATAATACAATTACGAAAATTCATATCGGAAAATGTTTATTATGTTATACAACAAGCATACATGTACTTAATTAATTAACATTTGTTTTCTCCTTTAAGTGCAAAGTACACGGATACTGTCACACTATCTCTGTTACAATCCAATGAATCCGTTAATACCCTCTTCTAAATTAGAATCAAGGTCAGATCCAGAACTGTCAGTTTCATCATCAGATGAATAGTATTTCTCATGGCATCCTTCAGATGACATTGATCTTGTTGAGTAAGAGTAGTAAACATTTGCAAATGTTTGTGTGCCAGCTTCTTGAGAGTTGATATGGTCAGTTTGACATTCTACTTCAACACTTTTACAAGGCTGAGATATACCATTTCTGTCAGGTTCAGCAACATTTACATCCATAAGAGAGCTGGGTGGAGACAGGAAACTTTCTGGTTGATTGACTGTGAGCTCAACTGTCGGACCTATCTGTACTGGCTCAGCCTCTTGTTGTACTACCAAGAACTCAGCTGGGTTTCTCACTGACTTGTCCTTGAAGTTCATTCTTCTTGTTCTATTTCCATCACTGTGTCACAAATAAATAGCATCACTGGGGTCAAAGTTGAGGCATGTAACTTTGTAATTAAGAGGTCATTCAAACTACCCTGGCTTAAATTAGTTCTGATTTTGGTTTTTACAAGTTTCAGCATGGAAACCCCCTTTCAGCTTTAGCACTACTAGGACTCATAGTCATGATGAGATCCATAACATCTAAAATGTTCCTATACTGGTGTCCATACACTTCATTGACTTCTTTCCATGAATCAAATTTGACCATGCTGAAATGTAAATAGGACATATGTTAATTATTATCGACGAAGGGACTTTCTCAATTCTTGTTGTCATTTAATAACCATGGTCACTGAGATATTATTACCTAGGGACATGGGATTGAGTATTGACATACTTAGCCTGTTTACTTGAACATTGTCTGCAACGATCGATGTTTAGAAATGCAAAACGATCGTCTTTTTATGAAGTGGTTGAAAACATTTTATTGTTGACATTGTACATGAGAAAACGGACGTATGGTCAGTTCAAAATGTTCTTATAATCTGCTTAAGCCATGTTCTTGCAAACGCGTGAGTATGATGGCCATTATGCGTAAATAGTTGTCAAACGGGTACGTATAGCGATTATGAATTAACGACGGCAGACACCAAAACTTGCGTAGTACTCTCTGCAGAGACAAAAAAGTGCATAATCCTAATTCTTTCGGCCATATAGTCCATATAATCACTGTCACCGGCACAACAATTTACGTGGGTATAGCTGCAATGTTAACTTGTAAAACAAAGTACGAGGCCTTGTTTTTGCCTTGGAAATGACGTAAAAATATCGGGAGTCGATCGTTTTGCATTTGTAAACATCGATCATTGCAGTCAATGTTCAAGCAAACAGGCTAAGTATGGCACCTACGAAGCTAAAACGAAAAGCCGATTGAAGATTATATATTTCTTCACCTGATGAAAGTACTCACAGATTTCAAAGTATGCTAAAAGTATACTTACATGTCAAAATATGGCCCTACTTTCATTTTCAAACAACACAATCCGCCATTTTTCCTCCGCAGATACCGGTTCGTCGCTTAACCCTCTGAAGAAACGGGGCTACGTTCACCCCCCTGATTATTCAACTTCCAAAACTGCAGTCAAAAATCGAATTCGTGTTATAACAAACACTACTTTTTTTCTTTAAATATCTCTGCTGCCTCAAAAACAAGTGCAACTACTTTCTTACAGACACTGCTACACCAAGAGTACGTTCAAATAGCGACGTATATCTCAATATAAATAATACCAAGGGAAATCAATTTTCGTCTTATTCCTTTCTTCAAACGACGAAAATCTCATTCCGTTTAACTTTAAGAGTTCGTTATCTATTTTCGCATATCTTATTAGTCAGTCATTTAGTTTCGTGATTACTTATTTTGGTCTTTGTTGATGCTGTAAGCAAATTACTCAATGCCCTACTGTATATTTATTTTCTTCCATGTAATGACTTAAAACTTCGAAGGTTTCCGTCTGAATGTTTCACTTACGATTTAGTGTAATCAAATGATTAATATTTATACATGTATATGTAGTTACAGCTTGAGCATCTTTTCAGTAAGTCATTTAGTCTCACGATTACCTCTTTGTGGTCTTAACTGATTCTTTTTGCATACTTTTCAATGCCTATATATATTGTTTTCCATATAATGACCGAATTCTACAGGTTTCGGTCTGTAGGTTCCTTTACTAGCCTTTCATTTACGATTTAGCATAATTAAATGAAGAATATATATGTGTATGTAGTAACAGCTTGTCCTTGGAATAAAGAAATCATTGATTGCAATCTTGCAGCCGTTACTCTCCGTCTATTTGTATATTAACATTGCTCTAAGTCGTGCTGTATGTTGTTTACACTATTGTTTCAGTAATGTTTTCTTCTTAGTTATTTACCATAAATAAAAATTTTAATGACTTTTCCAGAAAGAAAAGTTTAATTTAAGTTTACGCTATAATACTCATGTTGGTCATAGGACGGACTGCAGTATAAAACTTCTGATCGCCTCCTTTAATTGCAGAGTTGAAGATGTTGACCCCTCAAACCCGACGTCTTGGATTCGAATCGTACCAGGATTCCAACTACACCTTAAATTTAGACACCACCAAAACGGTTTGTCACAGAAAGTGGAATCGGAAATTACTCTAAACGCTTCATGCTTTTACAATCGGCATTAGATAAATTGGCGTAAACCAAACTTGTTCACAAGAATATTGTCATTAAAGCTGAAGGGAATTATGAATAATTACATAGCTTATATAACAGAGAAAGATCACTTGAGGTGTGTTCTTGGGCAAAACAGTGTCTACTTAGCGGTAAATGAATACCAATAATGAACACTGATGTCTCCCTCCCTCTAATCAACTATTAATTGTATCCATACTGGGTTTGGTATTTTGATTACAAATTATGTTAGTTGAGAGAACAGGAATTAAAAACAAATTATTATAAATTAGAAGAAAGTAAAAGATCAAATTTCACATCAAATTTATCTTGATAAAATAAAATGTTATTTAAATTATTCATCCAATTTATCACAAGATATTGACATTGTATTCATGTAAAAAAAAGCTATCTTGTGAAGTAGGTCTGCAACAGTATAAGTTTACACAGTATGTTCATTTTGCTTTTTTCCTCAAATAGCAAAGAAAATAAACTAATTTAAGTAGTTTAATCTATCACCAGATTATCGGATGCATGTGCTGAAATATTCACAGCATATCTAATATAACAGCAACGAAAACAGATGTTCAAGTACCTTCACTGTTCAGAACCAAAGGCATACGTATACCCCCCTGAAGTTTTCTTTGAGAACAGTGTAAAGATATCAGGCTTATAATCATGACACGTGTTTATTACTTTAATGTCAATATTTATAAGACGTACAATACAAATGTTTGCATTCATTATGTGGATTAACAGTCTACGATTAAACCATATGGCGAAATGTACGTACTACTAACTAATACAACGTGAATGATGAATGAAAACAAATTGTAAACCGAATCCTGACGGAGTCAACGAATGAGTAAACCGGTCCTGTTTTATTATTCATAGGTTAATGCAATACTTTGTCAGATTGGATGATGTTGAAATTGGGTGCGCATTCATGCCGTTGACTGTGAGTCCGATAGCGCTCATAAAGCATGATACATTGTAAAATTCAGTGACTTTTATTAGTCATGGATCACTACCAAACACATGTCTACAAAGGAAGTAAATATTTAATGACGCTAGCGGATTCAGCGTACACGGAACTAGTACAATACGAATTCTTCACTTACCGATATTCCATTCGTTAATTCCAACTCACTGAGAAAAAAAATTACAATCCAGTAGCACTATCTTTATTCACTGGAAACAAACAGGATTAAATTTTGTCTTCGTATATTAATATGTCGGATTTCGTGCCAGACGTATAGAATTAAATTTCTATTGACTGGTCTCACCTTTTGCTATGAAGTAATAGCTGTTAGATGGCGGAGGTATCTTTTTCTTCTCTAATGGGAATGAAACTTTATTGTGAAAAATATCCTAAACACATGCAACATTATAGCTTTTTGTCTGCATATAGCTATCAAATCACCATTAAACGTGACGTTATTTAATAATCATAATCTCTTCTGATATCTGAAATCCACCTACTCATTTGTTTCTAGAAGCCCTCAACGAACACTCAAAATGAACCTGTGAATAGCCTTAATGCTCACTTGCTATTAGCTCAGTAATATTCCATTTATTGTATAGGTTTTCACGGCGCAAATAGGTCTTTTGTATTCCTGGAGCGATTCGTCTCGCACACTATTGACTGTTTCATTTACATGTAATTTCTTATTTGACTAATTTGATATCCCAAAATTAACATACAATACCACCGAAGCACGTTTCAAAATACACCAAACTCTTAATGTAAGTAACACGTTTATGACGTCTAGTCTGCAAACTTTTACAGCATTAAAAGACAGAGCGCTGACAAAATATCCGATTGTTCAATCATTTATTTGTGAAACTTCTATTTATCCAGAAGACTTGGATCTTAACTGCAATACTCAATGTGATCAAAATAACGACGCTTACACTATACAATGTTAACTTAGGAAACATGTGTGCCTCCGTCGGATCAATATATCGATGTTGAAAACTGGCGCGCAGTATTCCTGCTATGTCTTCAAGCTATCCTGTCCTAAATTTGTTAACTTGAAGTGCTTTTTCAATGACAATGATATGTTAAGAAGCAGTTTTCGTATATTCAAGCTGCAACATGTGAGATATATATGTTATATGCGTGGTTTATTATATTAAGCCTTCCATCGCTTACCTTAGGGAAAGAAATTTTCTATTTTCCAATTTTTAGTAATTTTATTATCAGTTGTTTAACGGGTTTCTGACTGAATAGTTAGCTACTGAATAGGGACTTAATAGAGTAGAGTGCAGATCATGATCGGACTGCATGGATTGTATGGCTTCGAAGGCAGAATCACTTGCTGCCAGTGTAGTACATATTTGTAACAGTCTTACTTATACATTTATAAGCTATGTGAGTATACAAAGCAATTACCATGCATTTACCCCTTCGGTTTAATAATTAAACAATAGTTATTGTGATTTTACTGGATGCAGATAAATGCAGAAAGAATCTTCTTCTCTTTAGACGCAAGACAACAAATTACTAGAACAGATCTACCAATCTTTTTTATTGGTTTTTTTTGTGTATTTACAATATTTATGAATCAAAAAATCGATTTTTTTCACTACATTTAAAATAACAGTATTATATATGACAAACCTGTTACATGTACATGTAGAGATTATATTACAAGTAGAAGATAAACGTCGTCGCCCCGTCAATTATTGATAACCCCAAAAGCGTACAAAATGTCAATACAAAATCCCTGTTACGGTAATTTATAAAAAATATGATGTTGCGTAAAAAGAAACTGTGTAATGATGGATTTGTTGTGACACACAATTATAGAGAATTAACGAAAGTTATAGGACTTGACCTTGAACTGAACCATGTAAATCTAGCAAACATTAACAGCAGCCATGTTTGTTTAGATATTATATGAGACGTACTGAACCTGTAGTTACATGTATGTTTGTAGTTGTTGTCTCCCTTGGTCTAGTGGTTTAGGCAGGGAGGTCGATGGTTCGAATCTAAGCAGGGGTCGATTGTTACCGTATGCCTACCTGCCTGGAGCCTGGTATTAAGGGATACGATTCGGGAGGTAAATGTATTCAGAAAAAAGGGGTCTCATAATTCAGAAATGACTGGCCCTTTAAGTAGAGGTAAGGAGAGATCGTGTTTGCAAACAAAACCCTGTATTACGCAATATTTTCTTTTGATAAGAGATTAATGCGGTTGGCAGCGGTCGGTAGTCCGTGTTTTTATATTGTTAGGGATGTTTTTGACGGCCGTAACCTTTTTTTAAAACAAAAACATTTTTCAATGTTTTATATCACTGGAAAGCTAATAAAATATACATTTTCATTTTTTTTGTTAAGATTCGAAATGAAAAATGTGCAAGCGCTTAACTTACACTGTTTTAGTAAATGGTTATAGCAGCAACAAGCCGTTATGAAAAATCAAAGTGTCATTAAAAACGGTATTTTTTTCAAAAGAGATATTTTAATGTGAAAATATGAATATCAAGAGTATTTCATAACTTTTTGAATTTTTAAAATCCTTCAGATAGCAAAAAAAATATAAAAATTCAAAAAGCTTCTTTCCAAAACACAAGCATTGTAAACACAACTATTATTGCCCACCATGCAGCGATCTTATCAAAATTGCCGCGTGACGTCACGGCGATCTCTCCTTATAAAAACACTTTACTTTTACTTTACATTTTAGTATCCCTTTTAGTAACAGGATATTGGCCCAGCACGCAAAACGTCGCAGCAAACCCGACGCCTAGACGAGTGTTTACGACACGGTCTATCTTTAACCGAACCAAACTCTTCAGTTACCCACAACCAATTTCGGCTTATAAATAGTAATTCTGACGAAAGCTAACTTGAACCCTAAATGATCTGAATCTACCGACCAGTGAACGTTCAGAGAACTCGGAATTACTCCAGGAATATATTGTTTTGTCTATAAGCAAAAGACCAACTTTTCTGCTAATAGTAGATGTTCTCATTTGTAATTGATAATAATTACGCTGGTTCGCGAGTGGTAATGTATAATCAAATATTGTTTTCCTTGGGGAAAGCTATCGTTTAGCACCCATGCACTATCATTCTCGTATGTCTTTGACTCGGTTTCATTCGCTCATTCTACCAGTAATTTGTACTTAAGAATGCAAATGAATAAAGATAATGGTTTATCCCATCGTTTGTTAAGAAAAAATCCAATTCCTTCGGACAAATATAGGTTGGTGTAATAGTTCTACACAGTCTCAGAAAATAACAAATTTTTAATCATTTAATTGTTATCAGAAACTGGTATTTTTGGGAGTTTTTGTTTTGTCGACATTTTGTATTTGATTTTGAATCAGTGTCCATGATTTTGTTCACCAAATTAGCTATAAGATATCTTAACTCTTTACTTGACTTTATTTGCAGATTCTGTTTTGTAAACTGTGTGAGCGGATTTATAATTTAAAAAAGCAGTTCCATTCAAAAACCCCGGTCAAATGTTTTGTAAACATGTTTATGTACACGTACAAGTAGGAAAATTAATAGTTTACAATACATTCAATTATATTTATTGACATTATTGTAAAATTTCTTTAGACAAAACTAGATGAAAACATTACACCCCGCTGCTATGTTGACAGATCGACAAGACACATTTACATAAATTACCACTTTAAATTATACACAAAGGACTTTGAAGCCCTCGGTACATTTCTCTTTTAATGTAACGGCACTGTGTCATTATTCTATCACTCAAAACCAAATTAAAATCAATTAAAGTTTTGAAAAGGAAGATTTGAATAATGACATTTTAGGCGATTTGTAAGATAGAATAGTAGTTTATAAGTATTTGGTTAACCTACATGTCACACATGCCATCACATGTACGTATAAATGTAATCGCAATTTCACATACTGCATTAAATATCAACCATTTAATGTAAGATTAAATTTCAACAAATTGTTTATTTGAATATTGCAAGACTTTCAATAAGTTTCACTTAAACTGTAAAAAAAGTAAATCAATTCGGGAAGAGCTCAAATATCGAAGTAAGATATTGTATATGTTATCATTGAAATATTGCTTATTTTGCAATTTCAAAGCAATTACATTCAAATACGGTATCATTAGCATATAAAAATTATAAAAAATAGACTTAGTTGCGGTTTAGCGGCCTAGCAGCAATATTCCAAATAAAGATGTGGTATCTTTTTATCAATACACATAACTTATTTTGCAAAGCAAAAACATTTAAGATCCATTATCTGAAAACAAATATACTTTGTTGATAATCAAAACGGACCGCTGTGATTGTTTTATGTCTAATTTTATCGAAACCGCATTTTCAATGTTATGCCTCAGTCACACTACACCATATAGTGTTAACGGACGTCCAACGTATAACAAAATTGTTCAATCCGTTCTTGTCGGTTCGCATGCGTTTCCTTTCCGTTTCTCATGCGGCGCCTGCACTCCTTGTCCGGCGATGTCTGGCGATGTTCGTTTCATCCGGTGGAAGGTTTTGAGCATGTTCAAAATACCGGAAAAAGTTGTCCGTTAGATGTACGGTAGCAATGCGCTGGTGCGCGTTTTGTTCGTCACTCGTGCGTTCCTTATTCTGTACTTGTCCGGTTCGCATCCGTTCTTGTCCGGTAGACCTGATTCACGGCCGGACTACTACTGGACATGCGACAGATGTAACGTATGTTCAACGGACGATAACTGACAAGGAACGCATAGGAACTGATAAATTACTGACGTGAAACGGTAGTCCACCGGACAAAACTGATGCGAACCGGACAAGTACAGAATAAGGAACGCCCGAGTAACGAACCAAACGCTATTGCTACTGTACATCTTACGTGCAACTTCGCTTTTGGCATTATGGAATAACTGCAGCACGTGTGATGTCTGAGCGAGCGGAAACTATTGTGTCTGAACAAAAAAAATATCGGACTCTTTATATCCGTTTTGTCCATCACGTGACCGGTAGAAATACGTTTGTCAAACGTTCGAAGAGTACAAGTCCGTTACTATTACGGTGATGTCCGTTAATAGGCCGTTGTTTGTCGTGTATATCTACGTTGATCGTGCGATCATTGTGCGTTTTGTCCGTTTCATGCGCCCCATACACCTATCGCAATAGCACCGAGCAAAGGGGGATGCCTTTCGTCACCGGATAACTTTCTGCCGCAATTTTTTTATACGTTGGGCGTCCGTTAACGCTATACGGTGTAGTGTGACTGAGGCATTATGGACGCCTGTAATGCAACGAATATATTTGTCAGGATAAGAATTAAAAACGTAGGACGAGCTATTCGCTTCATTTATCAGTAGTTCATAAAGACACAGCGCTAGAATATCCTGGGAATTAATGTAGCGTTCACATACAAAGACCTTGATTTCTTACGCCTTATAATAACTGACATGAAAATAAGTCGTCAGAACCAAACCCCTAATCAGAAGCCATGCAGTCGTAACACATGTTAAGCAGTGTTCGTTATGGCGTTCGTTAAAAGCTAAGTGGATTATAATGTGACATCTGTAAGTTTGCCACAACGGTCCTTTTATATGACTTTAAAGTAGATTTCTGCATTAATTTAAAAACCCAAATTCCCCTTAACCTACTTCTGTTTCTGATTTCCAACCTTTAAAGAAAATATGGTCATTTACAGACGCTACACATGTAACCGAGGATGCGTTTTCCCGCTAAGAGGGCTCTCGTGTCCCTTTACTATTATTTCCATAGGTGAAAAGAGAGTTTAACCTTATTGAATCGTCGAAATCCATTATTTTTCTGTGCCCCATTTTATAAAATATGCCACGTAGTACGCGCCCCTTGTCGGTTTTTTGCTCATCTTTTCAGCTGTGACTTTCATGTGTTGTGGTAATCCTTTTTAGTATAAACAGGTTGATGAAGTATTGCCCTGCAATGCGACGCCTCCTACCGGTTTGGAACAATCTTGCAAGAAGGGGGCGCACGTTTGAAGGAGATCTTGGATGTCGAAGATTGTGACATTAACTTGGGCTACAGTCCGTGCATGTACAATGTAGACAGAGGACATGCAATCTTGCTATATAACACTTTGTCACAAAATTTGAGCCTCAGTGTAACTTTGACCTCGTGAGCTTGTGATGTTCATGACACACCTTCATCACACAGACTGGAAACTATAATTTTTAAAATTAAATTGCAATAAGTAGTTTTTTAGTCTTGGGTATAATATTGAACTTAGGAGTAGATTTCATGCATGTGGTATGGGTAAAAACAAAGTTATATCAAAATCATCACGGTTTTTGTAAATGCACCCAATTTCTTCTACTGCTACTGCCAACTTCACGTACATATTTTTTTTCTAAGTTTCTGTAAGTAATTACCCATATCTAAAAATATTACCTAAATCATGATCGGTATTTTAATATAACTCCTATCTGAGTGTGAATTATGTGACTAAAGTGCATTTTGGCTTGATGACGCAGGAGACAGTTATTGTCGGTATTCAACATGCACGGAGGAGTTCTCTCCCGTTGAAGTTTCGGCTTTGGTATCAGTTTTGTTTCTTTTTAATATTGTTAAACAGATTTATATTGCACCTGTGTTGTATGAATTCGTCTAATCAGTGTTACACGTACCTTATTATTCTTTAGCAAACCTATTTCTTGTAATGTTTACATTAATCAATTATAAAACAAAACCAAAAAGCTATAATTATATTTTACCGAACCCATGATATGCGTTGTATAATCTTGTAGTAATCTTAGATAAGTTTTTGAACAAAATGTTCCGGATTTATGACTTATAAGTTATAACAGTTCACTGGTGGAAGAAGTATTATATTTCAGAACTATTAAACTAAACAATACTTAGACTTCAACTGTTTTGTTTATCTTAGCTCAACCAGTTTAAAAATTATACTTTAATGTTATTCTTATTTCTAGCAAAGTTTGGACATCTTTGGTATATGGAAACATTTCTAGTCTTTCTACATTTTAAAGGGGCACTTCCTACATCTAGCAGATTATACTCTCGAAACACAGATTATATGTTCATTGAACGTAAAATGATAAATTAATACTATTTCAAAGAAGACCCTATGGCGAAAAATGCATCATTCTATCACAAGTAATCAATATTGAGGCTTTCTATAATAAATCGCATCCACCCATTAATTCTACAACGACTCTACACAGAACATTGAATGGTTTATGGTACTGCAGTATATTGTAAACCGCTGATTTTATAAAAATGACTGGAAATGCATAGCTGAAACTTTTAGGTTATTTTATAATACTTTCAAAGATTCTATTACATGTATTTATGTTATGGAGGTTATATAGTTTGACATCAGTTATAGGGTATGTCCCTTTAAACTTGAACAATAGTGTTTAGCTCACCCGGCAAAGTGAGCTATTAGGATCGCATTCAATCCGTCAATCCATCAACATTGTCCTTCAAACGGCATTTCCTCTGAAATCACTTGCCCAATAATGATATTACTTGGCAGAGATGTTCCTTGCATAAAACCTTTTCAAGGTTGTTCAAATAATCCAATTCCATGCAGAACTCTAGTTGCAATCGTAACAGAAAGGAAAATCTTTATAAATCTTATTCTCAAGAAAGGAAGTCCTAGAGCTTCAATATTTGGCATGTGGCATAACCTATAGTGGACTTCAACCAAGATTGTTCAAATTATGACCCCGATCCAAAATTGACCCTACACTGGCTGTCACTTGGATTAGGAAAATCTCTAAAAATCTTCTTCTCTGAAACCACAAAGTGTAGAGCTTATATATTTAGCATGTGGGATAACCTAGTGGACCTCTACCAAGATTGTTAAAATTATGAACCCATGGTCCAAATTTACCATCAAAATCCTTTAAGGGGTTAAGGAGATATCGAGCGGACAACAATTGTTAGACTCAAACGTTTGACCTTAAATTGTGACCTTGACTTTTAGCCAGCGTGACCTGCTCATTGGTTCTGGATATCATCTTAATCAAATGAGCATCAGAACTGGGTTTCATTCAAATCCTTTAAGAGGTTAAAGGGACATACCCTATAACTGATGTCAAACCAAATATCCTCCAAAACATAAATGATAGAATCTTTGAAAGTATTATAAAATAACCTAAAAGTTTCAGCTATGCATTTCCAGTCATTTATTTTATAAAATCAGCGGTTTAAAATATACTGTAATACCGTAAATCATTCAATGTTCTATGTAGGATGTTGTTGGTGGATGCGATTTATTACAGAAAGCCTCAATATTGATTACTTGTGATAGAATGAGGCATTTTTCGCCATAGGTTCTTCTTTGAAATTGTACTTATTTATCATTTTACATTCATTGAACACATAATCTGTGTTTCGAGAGTATAATCTGCTAGATGTATGGGGTACCACTTTAAAGAGATACGGATCGGACATGAAATGTAACTGACGGAAGGACTGGCGGAGACCATTCCTATACACCTCTCCCGATACATAATGTATTAATATTTATTTTAAATTAAACGTATTTCTCACTTACTATATCAAATTGAAACATTTATTTATGACGCATACTAAATCCTTGGCGACGGAAAAAAGCAAGATGAATTTCACAAGTAGTGTATATTTTCTCAGTGAAATTGTTCATATTTACTTTATTTTTGCTAATCTTAATGAATTTTCCTGGCGTGCAAGGTTAAACCCTTTTTATTTAATACAGGAAATAAATTGTAACATATTTTTAAGGGAGACAACACGGTTGAGCATGTTCTTTATACGTATCTGAGTTAAGCTCTCTTTTCCCTTTTCATGCATATAACTTAAAAAATATATATATACATGTATATATATACTCAATTCAAAAAGAAACGCTTCAATACTGAAAACAATTTCGTATTTATTCCACATAAAAAAAATAACTTAACGAAGCTGTGTAAAATGTGTAACAATGGAATAGTATGCACTAACAAATAGCAACAAATAAGAAAGTTTCATGATATTTTGGTTCTTTAAACGCACATAATACAGTCACTCCCGAAGCCAGCAATCAGTTCACGAGCGTAAGATGGTTATTGAAACGTCGCACAAGAACGTCAGGAATATGATCGAATTACAATCCGGAGATGATGTTAGCTGTGTTATTGGTTAAGTTTGTAGTCACATGCGCGACGTTAGGACGTGCGTTTCCATGTTGAATAGTAATACCTTGACGTGTTCGAAACATTGGGACAACGATGGGATCAAGAACCTTGTCGATGTACCTCTAGGCAGAAAGGTTGCCTTCACAAATCACAAGCAACTGTAGTGATTTAATTCCATGGTTTATTGCGCCCATACCATAACGCAGCCTCCACCAACGCGGTTATGCTGCACTACACAATTGTTGGAATAACGTTCATTACGCCTTCGGTAAATACAAATAGTCCGTAAGCATTGTAAATTTTAAAACGAAACTCGTCAGTGAAAACAACCTATATCAAGTTCTGTATTGCCCAGCTCTGTCGAAACAATTTCACCGAGTTCCCGAGTCCTCTACGAGTTAAAATAAATCCGTATGGTGCTCGCAAGAGTCTGTGATGTCCGTACGGATTCCGTTCGATTTTGCAAAATTTCGACTGAAAACCTACTCGTACGGAGCTCGTAGTGTTAATGTGACCAGGGTATTACACCTACCTATAACTACTTAACTCACTAAGGGTTAGTTGGAGATGTGACTTAGATTACGGGCCTGTTTGTTACAATTTCAAGTTCTGATCGATTAAATAAAGTTTGCATAAAAAAACGGCGATAATTTTAGGTCAATTCATTTACTCAAATATTGACCACAAAACAGCATGAAATCTGGCAATGGTATTATAATTGCCTACAATTTATTTCAAAACTTATTAATTATCGCATTTGTCAACGGTTTTTTTGCTTGACAACTACTGTTTCTGGTTCAAGACAGCGTACAATATTACGTATCAGTGACGAATTGCTTGTATTTGAATTCGACAGATACCAGTATTTAAATGACTGTACAATTTAGTTATATGTACCCACTAAACATCAAAATTGCCACGGTGATGTGTAGGTCAAGCTGACATTCATATTCACTTTCAATCAGTACTTATGAATACTTTGATTTATATCAATATCTATGGCAAAACGAACACATTATTCATTGAAGCTTGTATTTAAAAAAAATCTCTAAATACGGAATGAAGTAAACTAAATACTTCAACATAACGTACAGCTTATAATATCGAATACTGTAACTTTGGAATTTTAACCGATGCATTACATTTTTGTATTATCATTAAGTTATTACATGTCCAATTACCATGTAAACTACAAATGTAATTGAGCAAAGTAAATAAAACTTATTCAATTTCAAGTACAAAACCTGATATTCGCTTCAATACCTGGTTTGCTTAGTTGGAAAAATTACTGATGTAAAGACACGCTACAATTAGCCATTACAATATTTTATGATTGTGCATAGGTGTTATCTAACAAAGGAAACATTAAGGCTCGTACCATACCCTACTTTATATTTTTTCCAACGAAAAGGCCGATCAGCTTTTCCATGACATTTATGTAATTTTATCGTTCGATCAGTTTTTATTATGGTTAAACAATTTCTATAGTACTGTTATTCAACAAATTACCGTATTTCTATACATAGTTATATAAACACGGTATTTTAGCTTTTGTGTTTATGACAAAGCAGTCAATTTGAATATAATCCAGGGAGTCAAAATATCGTGTGGAATTTATACACTTATAAATCGCACAATGTGTTTTGACCCCTCAGATTATTATCAGATTGACTGCTGTGTCATAAAGACAGGAGCTAAAATACCGTGTTCGTATAATGATTTGTTCTGTGTTTATCAGACACAAACCCCTGCAACGTACCAAAATACAAATTGTAATCTCGTCCCATTAGCTTTTCAAAGAAAGATACATGTATACATTTTATCGGTCGGTATGTCAGACACTGTGCACTATGTCCTAGAAAAATGACAATATAAGGCATACAATATATATTGCATTTATGGTAAGCGGTAGATACACATCAAGATAGTCTGTTATTGCGGGACACACTTTATACATAGCAAAAAAGTTTTAAATGTTTATAGAGATTTGAGATGAAAACGTAGACACTGGGCACACACTTAAGATAAAATATTTCAACATATGCAGTATTTTAGACAATCTCTAAGGTCAATATGTTTTAGAATTCACAGTTCGTTATAACAGGTAAGCAAATCATTGCATTTTTTATTAAATAATAACAGCGCCGCTCAAAATAAAACGCAGACCGGTACTGGGTCCAGTCAATGTCTTTCAAATAGTCCAATGAAATAGGTCGTTATGTCACATGGAACTGGTGAAATTAAGTGTAGTGTTGGAGATTTGATCTGTGTGTAGAGTGTTAATTAACAACATCTGTAAAATTCTACTACACAAATGGAAAAGTTTTTTTTCCACAATAAATCTTTATTTCTTCTAAAATGTTAAATATACTTTCAAGCAATGTTGATAATGTTACAAACAAGCTGCAATTTTGAAGGAAAATATGGTTTGAAAATGAAATATCACATACTTTTTAAGGCATTCAACATCAAGCGTTAACTAGAGTATGTAACATATATTTTATATATGTATGGAACGCCTTTACTGTCTTATTATGTTGTATTGTATTATACGCAGTACATTTTCATGTATACGAGGTACATATTTCATTTGACATGGTACATGAACATTTAGATAGGGTAACTTTTTCGTGATATGCAGTGCCTATTCTTTTATATATGGTGGTTATTTAATGATATGCAGTGCAAAAGTATGGATATACAGTAGAATAACCATTATATGTTGTACAAACAACGTTATATGCAGTACAAACAACATTATATGCAGTCAGTTTTACTATACATGAGGTGGTATTTTGATTATATGCAGTAGGTGTACCTTTATACGTTGTATGTTGATTAATAGATGTGGTAGATGTTTAAATGTATGAAGTGCAATCGTTTTTATTGTATACGTGGTGAATTATTACTTATATTAAGATAATAAATCAATATGTGTGGTGCATATGTCAATATACATAGTGTCAACAACTTTGTATGTAGTAAAGAGTTTTTAATTATGTTTGTTGCAAACAACTACATAAGCTGTACATACGGCATTCTATGCGGTGCTTTTCCCATTATGATGATGATACTTGAAGACAGTCTCTAAAAATACTCTCGGCGGAAATTACCGAGCGATCTAAGAAAAAATTACTATGACACCGTACAGTCAACATCGAGTAGCGCTTGCACGTACCTCAAAAACACGTCTAAGTCGAAAAATAAAGAGCCATAATTTGCATTATATGCAAGAAATAGTTATCAATCATGATTATTTATGTAGGTGTGATGATTGGGAAAGCTTGTATAAAGTTTAAATGCAATACATCAAGTAGTAATTGAGATATGGACTTTAAAGCTGCTCGATCTCAGATTTTGGTGCAAAAATAAAGTTCTTCAAACTGTCTGAAAATAACATATTTTAGAAGAATAGTCATATAAAAAGGTTCCAGTATAAATTCCTGTAATGTACGATTTGAAATAATACGATTCCAAAATTGGAAAGCATTTCACGCTTTTGAAATTCCGCTATAAACATATAGTGTGAAGTTGCCGTAAAACCAACATATTCAATCGATTTTTGCAAATTCCTACCTAGAATTTTACTTGTGTTGTTCATTCTAGCCTTTAGTTTCATGTTCTATATATTAGTATATCATTGTTGAAAATTTAATTTTCTCAACGACAACTGTGAACGAGCAGCATGCAAAACTTTAACCAGAATTTCTTAGTCGAAAAAAAGGGCCATACTTTGCATTATATACAAGATATAGTTATTTTACTTGATTATTTAAGTTTCAATGCAATACATCAAGTATTAATTGAGATATGGACTCGGTAGCGCTATACATTACGCACGTCTATGGTTGATGACGTGACCGCTATTTATAGTAATATCTATCTGTTTTAGTCGGTATTTTCCGGATAAATAATCCCGGAGAATGCCGGAAAGTATGATCATCGTAATGAAAAATGCACCGCATAATGCTGTATACACCATGTATATAGTAGAATGGACCGAACATAATAAAAAAGAAAATGCCGTTTCCGCCATGTATATTACTAAATGCATTGCGTACATCGTTTTTTTATGAACAAATAACTAATAATTCACCACGTATAGAAATAATCGCAAGCACTTCATATATTTAAACATCTATCACACCTATTGACCAACATACACCGTATAAAGGTAAAACTACTGCATATAATCAAAATACCACCGCATGTATCGAAACCATGACTGCATATAATGTCATTTGTACTGCATATAATGTTGTTTGTATTGCATATGACGTTGTTTGTACACCATATAATGGTTATTCTACTGTATCTTCAAGTTTTTGCACTGCATATTATTAAATAACCACCATATATAACGGAAAAGGCACTGTATATCCTGAAGAATGTACCATGTCAAATGAAATATGCACCTCGTACACATGAAAATGGACTGCGTATAATACAATACAACATAATAAGACAGTAAAGGCGTTCCATATATATGTATTGGAAAGGAAACTGTTGTATTTCTCAAATTAGAAAAGCTAACCGAAATCAAATATCAGTCTTTATCAGATCAGGAGTAATTGATAGGGAATTTAAGATCGCAAAATAAAGTTCTATTTACGGGGGACATGTAGGTTCGCCTTTTTACGTTTTTAAAGTTCACTATGCTTTTGCATTAGACATGCCGTGTGCGTCTGTACTTGAAAATAACAGTTTAAAATTTACAATTTTCAACAATTCCCACGTGCAAACATTACGCACGTGTAAAGGCAAATATTTAAAAAAACAAGTGCAAACACGAATTTTGTAGCTTTTGGATTATCATGTGATTATTGTCAACAATTACTACCAACGAATTCTTTTTCCAGCATCCGCTATTTACCTTAAATTCATTAATGACTGAACATGCGACTGTACTGGAATAGTTCTCTCTAGTTAAAACATTATTATTTTTATTATCATTATTGTTATTATTATGTGAATGATAATGTTGAATGTTCTTTATCTTCTGGTAGAAATGGTAAAAATTAAAACAAAAGTTACGCGGCAAGTTCAATATCCCCCTTAGGCGATATTTAAGGATAATCGATAATCAATGATTTATGACCCTGTCCGTTATTTACGGATATTACCGAACTATAGTTCTTTCCCGAAACTTATCGACTGCCAGCTGATATAGCGCTTGACACTTTTTCTGCTGTATGTCTCATCGTGCTTTAGATTAGATTATACGTGTACAAGTCTAGGACATTAACGTTTATAGCATCAAAGTTTAGCATACTTATGTTTTGTGATTTAATACTGTTGGTTTAACTTTCAGTCATTAACTACAGATATGCCAAATTCAATATTCACATACAATCGATTTCTTAAATCTGATTTCAGATAGCCGCTTTACACGTCACGCCTTCCTAAATGCTGATTGGTGAATTCTCACGCTTATTACCACGTGATGGCAGCGGTTATAGTAACGCTTCGTTTCAGTTGGTAAATGCTATTTAACTGCGGTGAACGGTTACAATGGGTTCTAACGGTTTATAACGGTCCAGTCCGGTCTAGTCCGTTCCCGGTTCGTTCCCGGTCCGGTAGCGGTTTTAAATGGTTCCGGTTGCGATTCGGTTGTAAAAAATACCGTTGACAGTACTGTACATGTGCAAGCAAAAGACATTGGTTAATCACACCAATAAACACGGATTATGAAAAGGGAGCTTTATTTACTTAAACTATGCTACAGCTCAAACTACAAAATATGCGCACATAAATAAGTATGCAGTACGTGCTAGTCTTAAATAGAATACGTGGCATGAGTAAACAAACATTTTTCAATAAAGGCGCACAAATTATGCATGTGATAAAACATGAGCAAAAATCAACAATAACATATAACTATGTAATACAGGCAGAGTGCAAAATTAGACGAATCGTCAACACAGTAAAAGGGTAGTTGCAGTAAGTAACTGACAAAAACAAACCCCGCTCCAAACGGAATTTTGCATATGGCAATTTCAAACCGCGTTTTAACATCGTTTTCTAGATAATTTTGATAGCAAGAGGATTTCCAGTCACCGGTGAGTTTGATACCATCTGAGGAAAAACCAATACGATAATAAAAACTAGCCCCTCCTGTACGGAAAGAATGCATAGCAAACATAGCAGAGTCCATATTACAAAGAGACATTAACGTACTATCTTATAAAAAGTGTGCTAGTGGGCGGCTTGACCTGACCACTAACATAACCCATATAAGCAGGTCCATGCTTGGAGGCCTTTTTACATAACTCAAAAACTAAGAAATATCACTAGGACTGGACATAAAATGACCCCCCCCCCTGCATTCACGGTAGAGGAAAATCAATATTTCTGGACTGGTATTGTATTACTTTGCTCCATCAGATATTTAATTGCACCCAAGTTAAAATATAGAACGTCACTACGATGTAAATGTTTCGCCGGGTTTACAGAAATACTATCTGTTAATAACATATTACAATATACGTCATAATATCCGATACAACATCCAACAGACACGCCGCCCAGACTATTCCGTCCAAGGACGAGTTCAAATTGTGTTGACAAAGTACATTTTTGTATGTTGTGTATTAAACATGTTTTATCAAACCGACTGTTGCAGGTTTGGTTCGTTCAGCAGACATGATAATTTATATTTTAAATTGTTTGTATTTAAAACATGAAGAAAGCCTTTACTGAGGATTGGTTATGTCATATAACGCGTAAACAAGCCTTGATTGCTCGATCAACGTGTTCAAGTTCAACTGATGCTTCATGCTTTTGAAAAACCCCCCCTGTGTTTTTGAAAGTCTTTTTCCCAAAAAAAAAACCCCCCCCCCCCCAAAACCCCCCCCCCCCCCCCAAAAAAAAAAAAACAAAAAAAAAAACCCCCCCCCCCCCCCCCCCCTAAAAACCCCCCCCCCCCCCCCAAAAAAAAAAAAAAAAAAAAAAAAAACCCCCCCCCCCCCCCCCCAAAAAACACACCAAAAAAAAAAAAAAAAAAAAAAAAAAAAAACCCCCCCCCAAAAAAAAAAAAAAAAAAAAAAAAAAAAAACCAACAAAAACACACCACAAAAAAAAACACCCCCCCCCCCCCCCCCCCCCCCCCCCAAACAAAAAAAAAACACCCCCCCCCCCCCCCCCCCCCCCCCCCCCCCCCCCCCCCCCCCCCCCCCCCCACCAACAAAAAAAAACCACAAACCCAAAAAAAAAAACCCCCCCAAAACCCCAAAAAAAACCAAAACCAAAAAAACAAACCCCCCCCCCCCCCCCCCCCCCCCCCCCCCCCCCCCCCCCCCCCCCCCCCCCCCCCCCCCCCCCCCCCCCCAAAAAAACCCCCCCCCCCCCCCCCACCCCCCCCCCCCCCCCCCCCTCCCCCCCCCCCCCCCCCCCCCCCCCCCCCCCCCCCCCCCCCCCCCCCCCCCCCCCCCCCTGCATTTATCATTTAACATGTTAGACTGTCAGAATGAATAACACAGTGGAAACAATCCATGGACGCTATCATAAATTGATGTATTTGTAAATGTTTCGATTTACTATCAACAAATAAGCCAGTAAGAAAATGCATTTGATATAGTATATGTTTTATAACAAAAATTATGAAACTTATCACAATATGACCCAGCCTATTGAGATGTGTTTTGAACTTGCTTTATTTGACAAGGCCAATCACACTACTGAATTCTGATGGAGAAAGCATACTTTCAGTTGTAGAACAGTCAATAAGTTACAAATTTTGTGTTAAACTTTAGGTAGATCAAATGTGAAACTCGGTGAAGAATGCGAAGGAGTTCCTACACCTAAACAAATTAAGTATTATTAAGTAATGCGTCTACGATTAACCATGGAATTGCATCTATCGTTGGCTTAAAATCTGTCAGCATCTCATATACTAAGGGTCATGGGTTCGGGCTCTGCTACCGATCATGTCCCTTTCTGAAAGAAAGTTTGCAGTTTCTTAAGGAGAAAAGGGTTCAACTAAATTTAATGATTTTTTCCAGGAACGATGGCCAGGTCATTTGCAAAGATAAATGAAAATAGCGTTTTACTCCCGGAAACAAATAAACAGCATCTCTAAGAAAGTTACGGTTCTTTAAAGAATTTACACACTCGAGTTACGTTATTCATATGCAAACATACTATATATACCTTAGGCAAATTTCCAGTTTCATCAGGTTCCAGTTCCACAATACCTCGGAGTTCTTTAAAAAGATCCCTAACCTTGTCATTGAAGTCGTATTTCCCAGAAAACTCAACATAATATTTCTGTCCTAGCAAAATGCCTAGCCACCCATCTGGTGTGTATCCTTGTTCCATCTTTAGTGGGATTATTGGTTTCTTTAGGCCATACGCATATTCAGCTTCTGCAAAAGTTAAACATCGCTAGATCCTACATGTTAGCCGCATATGTAAATGAAGCAAATATTAAATATCTGAAAATATGAAAATGACAGCACAAAGTTACTGAATTGTGTAAAATAAAAGTAAAAGCTCTCTAGGGTCTGGCTGTGGCTAGAATGATCTACATTAATGACGATTAGGAATATAGCGTATACCAGTTATATAGTTTCCCGACAAAAAAAAAACAACCTATACACCCCCCAAAAAAAATTATTGTAGGAAAAAAAAAAAAAAAAAAAAAAAAAAAAAAAAAAAAAAAACCCCATTGTTCAGGAGAAATATTCCGATACATTTTAATGGGGAGTAAGTGCAAAATATGCTCTTTCATATTCACAAGTTTTATTTTCTTTTTGTTTGCCATGGTGGCCTAGATATTGACCCCAGGTGACCAAGATTCCAAAACATCGGGACAAAATCGTTACAAATCTTGCAGGTCTGAGGGTCATACACATTATCTTTGATCAAGCCCACTTTAGAACTTAAGAACGAGATCATTGTTGCTGTTCCCAGGTTTTAACAAGATTGACAATGATTTGAGGATGATGTAAACAACAATATTGATAATAGCCGACAAACTACGGACACCCATTCCCCCATTTCATTATGTACTTTGGACGCAGGTGAGCTGAAAACCGTGATGAAAGCGGCGCTGCATCAAAATAGAATTACATGTACCTGACTGGCAATATTGACTTTCCTTATATCTCCGACAGTAGCAAATTAGCACAACACTGGCGTTTTCAACGGCGCGTGCCATAGCCTGAAGCGTTGAGCCGCCCATTTGATCTACGTCCATCCATACCTTAAAAATGAAAATATCAAAGCTGTTGCACAGTATATTAGAATAATGTGGAGATGCTTTGTGTGACTGCTATATATCTTCTACAAATAATATTGAAACTTGCTATTAAAATATGTAAATTGATGGTATTTGTGTTTTTTTCGTCATTGATGCTTTTGTCCATTTTCTTGCAAGATCCTACTAAATTAGGTAACACAATGACACAACCGTTCAAGTAGACTAGATCAACGTTCTTTTAATGCAATGATAGATTCAACTGGAATGTAGAGATGATTTAATCATAGTTTATGGCGTGCTATAGTTTGCAATTCCTTCGTAAGTTATAAGGCAAAACTACTTAATTTGAATTTTATGTGTGGTTTCTGTGACATACCGGGTAACAGAATAATCGCGGCAACATATCAATTCTAATTTTAGCGCATTTTATGAAAGAGAAATTTTGTCATTCTGACTACATGTACCTCATTGTGGGCATTATGTATTTGTGAAAAATCTAAATTTTGAAACACAGTCTCATTGCGTGAGTTTGTATTTACTTGAAAAGGGAGCGAGGATTTTTGTAAAACTTACAACTTCTGTCTTGAATAAACATTTTGTGTCGTTTACAATTTCAATCCAATTCAATTACAGAAATCAATCCATCAATTCCTTCTAACATTTCACACGTAATTTTCCAAATATTCATATTCTTACAATCTCCGATTGATGTATAAAGCATATCACTTTCGGGACGATCGGTGTGGATGCTTTTTTTAAGCGATCATTTATATAAAGTTGCCTTAAGACTAAGATTACGTAAATAACTTTAACATGCTTTGCATCGAAACTATAATCATCGGACAAAGGTTTGACTGTTTTGTAATTTTCACATTTTTGACAGCATAGAATTCATTTGAAGTTCAACTATTGCTGTTTTAAAAAAGTGATTCAATTATTTGCGACCATCAAAATATGCGTACTGGCGGTTTCCAAGATAAGGCGGTTTCTTATTTCACAATCCTTATTAAACTATTTTGTATAAATCATTAACTCGCCTTTCCTTTGTCAGAGATTTGTTGTAAAATTAGCATTGCTCTGCCAACAATCATTATATTGTTGCAACATGTCACAACATTTATTATTCATGGACAAACATCAGTTTTAATTTTGACTTCTTTTTCTCAATATATTTAGCTAAAAAGAACTCAAATTCACTACAAAAGAATTCGAATTTTCTATCAAAAATTGTGTATTATTTATAGCACCGGTAAGGTAACAGATTAAGAAGAATAACAAAGTTTAATCTGTCTCTAACCTTATATTGTTTATTGGACCCTTCTGTGAATACAAATGTTTGCTGCATCAGATGGATTTCAAAATAATTTACATATACTAGACTGTCATTGCGCCTTGATAAAATCGGACTTAAAATGTAACAGGCATTGTTCACCTTGACGACCTCTAAAATGTCTTTTGAAGAATATAAGAGGCTTCCAAAAGTAATGTTTGTGACGACATGTCATCTACTTGTGGTTACAAACTTATTGCGCCTCATTAACAAAATAAGACTCTTTTTACATGTACCTTGTAATTTTGATCTTTCAGGTTGTCCCTGATTTTTCGCAAAATGTCCCTGTGTCTGCTTTGATAAGATATCATAATGTGACCCTCCTTTACTTCCTTTTCTTCTGTGTCTTGTTTCCACTCGATTTCTTTTACTATTTATAAATAACATATTACAATGATGGTACGACACCATGGTCCAATGTTAAATAATTAGAAAACACGAAGTAAATTTATTTGTTGTAATCATTTGCAAAATTTTGTCAGACATAGGGCTATTTCTGCGATGACATGATACATAATTACAGATTCTTTCCTTAAGAAAAAAGTTTTGACAATTTATATATCAGTCATTTATTACATAGAAGCTAGATCTATATCCTTACATATCATAATTATGCTATTATCAAAAAGCACTCTAATAGTTCAATTAAATCGTCATAAATGTATCGCTGTTGTGTAAAAATGTATATAAAGAGATGTACACCTGCTTCTTTATTTTCCTTGACTGGATGTTCCTTAAGTTCCTTTCGCAGTATCCATAGGCACCTTTCGCACGCATCGTTCAGCTTTTTGTTCTCCTCAAGGGGTTCTTACCTTTCAGTTTTTGACCAACAACCCTAACCACCCGACTCTCCTCCCCCTAACCGACGAGAAGTTCCACTACGCCTTGTTCAACATTTACCGCCATGTCTTTTCTTATTTGTCTGTCAAAGGCCAAAGTCCAGAGAGCAAGGACTCCCTCTAAAAAACAGACAATTACAAAACAAAAATATATAGAGAGAGTAAACGAAAAAATAATGCTTCAATTCTTAAGAAAAGCTATTTTAGGCTAACATGTCATTTGTACTTGTATCTGGTACTTTGTACTCGATTAGGCATTTATGCTAGCATTTCACGTGTTAGACTGTGTCTATTCAAATACTTAACACACATATTTTTTACATAATCAACTTAAAATCTAGTGCTGAATACACTTAAATCTGAATTGTTGATTTCGAAAGCATTAAATTACATTTTGAACCGACTTTGAAGATATTTTTGCGGATTATCGATGTGGTCAGGTAGTAACATAAAATGCTCAGACAGAAAATAAACTCGAATTAGTAAAACAAAGATTGACTTTCTGTATCTGATACTTGCCATACTAAACAAGGACAAAACAGTATATAAAGATAAAGCGATAATCTGGCAGTGTTTTGTGGTAGTGGAGCAATCGGCGTCAACGACTGCTTTGGTCGTAATTGCTTCACCGAAACAGCTGCCGCCAAAAACAAACAGACACTTGAATGGCTACTTAATATATATTATCGAATTAGGAATAAGACAATGTGATAGAAAAACAAAGTGTTCGACATTTGAAGTTGGCGACAGCAAAATAACCATCAATACTTTAAAAAGGATGTAGACGTTCATTAACGGTCCGGCCCAGGACGTGATATGGCAAGTACATAACAAGTACATGGCTTCTCATCTCTCATACCCTCACGGCGATGGATAACATCAGGAATGAGGTGTCGAGAGTGATTAATATAAGTTGTATAACTTGTTTCACAATCGACCTACAAATAAATTAGTATAAACTAAGTACATAACAAAACCAGAGCTAAGTCTTAACCGGGGCGTGCAAATCGGCCTGCATAGACCACGGCGCATTGAAACTTACTCGTACTCACTTATTTTATCCTCTAAATATTGAGTACACAAACAATGTAGTTAGTATTAGTTACCGAGTTGTTCCTCTTCGTCCCCAGTTTTTGTGAACTTAACAAGTAAAGGTATTGCCTTCACACTCCATAGAATATGCTTGTTTGCATCATTCTTGGCGAGTTTTCTAATGGCTGTAAATAATAAAATGATTGCATTTGAAATAATTCAACTACAATTCAGACATTGAAATACACCCTTTTTTTCATTGATAACAGAATTTAGAGGTTATTGTGTTTCTCATTATGTTCGCTGTATTAATTCACAAGGACATTCAGAACATAGAAATGAAACGTTTTGTTCATTTTACGCAAGTGACATCAGCTGTGTGTTTCTTTTATTTGTTCAGTTACAATTTTACTATTACAAACTATGTTATTATTACCTAAAACGCATTCCTGACACGACCAGCCCATATATTTACGATTTTTATCAGCAAGGGCTTTACATAAGACCTCAAGAAGACGAACCACGTTTTGTTTGTTTGCTTTGATAATGGCACATTCCTCTTCGTTTACTAGGTTTGCAAGTGTTACCAGACATGGTATTTTTATTTTGTCTTCGTCGGACATCATATACGGTTTCAAAATATTTATAAAACCAAGATTTCGAAGAAGGTCAACGTTCTCATCTGTTTTCGAAATATTATGAACAATGCAGAGACACTGAAATAAAGCATCCTGAAAAAAAGATCAAGATGTTTCCAAATATTCTCTACAACTCTGAAGAGAGGTTCAATATGTTTAAATATCTCAAGGTATTGAATTTTGACGATATTTTTATATTTGGATGTTACTTTCATTACTAGCACATATTTAGCATCACCTGTCTTCTAAATATTACATGTAACTATATCATTAACTTAATTTGTAGATTAATTGTTGAACTTAAAGAAATGCCTAATAACTCTAAGATTATACTATTTGTGATGACCGATTTTTACTGAGGTGATGTACACTGAAGTTCTAGTTTCGGCTCATCATTTGAACTTTTGTTTACTGCAAATAGTGTGACGTCAAATAAATTGTAATGAAGCTGTATAAAAATGTCATTGAAAAGTACATGATAATTATCATAAACAAACATACCAATGGCTTTCCTTCAATATGGTGTTCACGATATGTCTCGAAGATGTTCTTGCATTTTTCAAGAATTATGGAATCTGAAACCGCAGTCACAAATGGTTCGGAGCAATCTGTATAATTCAAAATTATTTCCAATGCCTCGGTAAACAGCGAACTCTTTTCGCCATTTTTGAACTGCACGATATCACACCCATACATTGTAAAGATGGTTGTGATGAAATAAAAAATGTGTGTGTCCAGTAATAACTGAGCGATTTTTTCCCGACATTTCTTCAATTCGGCTCGGGGTACTCTGTTGTAAAGGACACTGAATATTTCGCCAACAAATTCTATTTCCCGAAAAGCTTCTGAAATCCCATTGTCAGTGGATATATCAATCACATTCACTATTTTCGACATTAGCTGCAGACGCAGAAGACTTGCTTTCTTGAACTCTCGAATATCACTTTCTCTTTCTAAAAGCGACCAAAGGGTGCCAGTTCCGAGCTTATAATCGTCTGATTTATTTTTAGTATCTGAATTTTCCGAAATACTTAATCGTCTCTGCCATCTAAGATTGTCATCTTCTCTTTTTTTTCTTCGACTACTTTTGGCATCTTGAGAACCTAATTTTGACGGTGACGATCCCATTTTTTATATTCGTTTCAGTGTTTTAGATATTAATTGTTTTCTGTTCTCTTAATCCTGTTGCTACGTTTTCTCGCTTTGCCTTCGCATTATGTATCTTACTTGATGTGAAGCATAATGTTATGTTTCATAGAACTATTGTCGATCAATTATATAGACACAATCGAATTTAAACGCAATTTATACATTTTTGCATTATCCAATATACACTGATACAAGTTGGACAATCAATTGAGATAAGATTAAAGGTGGAGTAAAGTATTGATTGGCAGGGGTTCCATGAACCGCCTAAGTAGTAAACTAGGCGCGAAACGGCTTCGTAAAAGCATAAGAACGCTTCTTAAATTAACACCGAGCAAAACGTGTTTGTACAAGTACATGTAATTATTCAAGTTGCATACGTTTTTGCATAGCTTATGAAAAATTCTATTTATTTTCCTTTAGTTGATATGTTTGCATTTGCTGTGTCAAAATGAAACGTCTTGCTATAGATTTCAACAAATATAAAACCTGGCATGCCAAATCTCTTAAGAAATGAATGTTATAGTAAATACTAAAACAAGTCTTCCATATTAAATCACCACTCAAGATTGTCATATAAAAAACAGAGTCATGTAAAATCAAGTGAAAGAACACCTTTTCATTTCAATAAAATAATGAAGTATACGATAGCATAACACATTAGGGCTCATTTAAACCATCATACAGATAGTATACCATATGCAATACAACCTAGCTAAAATACACATATATCTACTAAAATAAAGTCAAAGAATATTTTGGAGTAGATATGTAATCATGCATGTCTTTCGACGAGAAGTATTAGCAGGTTTGACAGCAAATGAAAAGTATGAGCGCTAGTATTTTAAAATGTAAGTGTGATCATCAGCAATAATTATTACAGGGAACAGCATCTTAATCGAGACATATGTCCGGGTGCTTTTTTCATCACTAGTGGAAGCGAAATATATAATCGAGTCTTTATAAAAAATAGAGCGACTAGCATGAGTTACCTTAAATATGACTATATTTAGAAGAGTCAATCTTGAAATTCACGTTCGTTTAAAATAAATAAACTTTGTTTAACAGGCGTTTACCCAAATAAAGAGAGAACATATGCGTTCTTGTGTGCTCTGATGAATCTATTATACGATATCTCTATGTATAGCCCGTAACATCAATATGTCTTTCAATGTAGAATGAGTCATAAAACAACTGTGAAGGGACACATTTACATATAGATGTACATGCGATTATATACTGCCGTCAGAAAGAATCGCTCCGTGATAATTTTCACGTAATTGCCCTCTTAGAGCACGTTTACGCTGGGCAGGTGGGCATCGTCGCTGGCGTCGCCGAGATTGGAACTCAGTTTTGTTTCAGACGAGTCTAGGTTCAATCTCAGTCATACCGACGGTCGTCTTCGTGTTTACCGTCGTCGAGGTGAACGATTTGCCCCTGTCTGTTTTTAGACAGCATGATCGATTCGGAGGCGGTGGCGTTATAGTGTGGGGGACGAAAGACAAGACTCGTTATCCTTCGAGGTAACTTGAATGCCCAGAGGTACATCAACGATGTTTTAAATACTGAAACCATTTCATTTATGCGAAGAAATGCTCCCGTTGTTTTTCAACAGGACAACGCCCGACCGCATTGTGCGAGGGTCACTCGTGCTCATTTAGCTGCCGCCAACGTTAATGTAATGCAAAAGCCAGCAATGGCCCTGGACATGAATCCCCTAGAGCACATCTGGGACGAGCTTATGAGACGCGTCCGCCGTCATAATGTATTTTTGTGGATGGCCAAATATCTATAAATTCAAATCTATTATGATATCATCGGAGAAAATCGCAATTGTTAATTTAGCAAAATAAAGCATTTCTCAAATTATTTAGTTAACTACACCGAAACCAAATCCAATGGAAATATATGTAAAATAATACTATATGAACTGACTGTTTGTTTTAATTTTGACCTACTTTAAATTATTCGCCGTTTCGACATTTAAATAAGTTTGCATACAAAATTAGCGATAGCTTTAAAGTCAATCCATTTACACAAATTGTAACCACAAAACAGCGTGCAATCTGGAAATTTATCTAACAAGTCCCTACAAAACCGCTTTTTTCGGTTTAGCGTGCTTGACAACTATTACGTACCAAAGATCCGGCGGATACCAGTTTTTAAATGACTGAACCAGTCAGTTATAAGTTTGGGAAAATGTCACCTTTTTACTTAGTCATAAATGATAAGCTGATTCAGATTTTTAAAGTACAACAACTGCTATTTGCTTCACTAAACAGGTCGCTTAGTTTAGACAAAAGATTGATGATAAAGACAAGTAACCGTTGCAAATTTGTATAGTTATTCATAAAAGATATTGTATTTCTTTGTGTCTGTAGGAACAATATCCTATTTTAATATCTTTTCTACGAAAAAGGCGATCAGTTTTGCATGAAATTTATATGATTTTATCGGTAGGTATTACGTTTTAATTATGTTCGAGCAATTTTTGGAATAATAATATTCAGCAATTTACATGTACGGTATTTCGATATTTATTATCCGAACACGGTATTTTGACTATTATAATCAATTTGAAGATTATTCGACGTTGTGACCCCTTAAATCATAATCAGATTGACCGCTTTGTCTTAGGTACAAAGGCCGAAATACAATGTTCGGATAATAATTTGTCTTTGTCGCCCAGGGACAAACCCCTACAACGTACATGTTCCCTAAACAATTTAAATATCTTTCCAACTAAAAGGTCGGTAATTTTTTCGACGAAATATATAAATTTAATCGGTCGGTGTGCAGTGAAGCAAAACACTGCGTACTCTGCACTATATGAATGACAATATAAGTCAAACATTAATAATGCATTTATGTTAAGAGGCTGTAACAATAGTTTAAGTATGTAGAACAAAAGTTCTATATTTCCTTAATCGTTTAATCACAGTGATGATCTACGCCAGTGAACTCAGAGCACAGCGTGAAAGGCAGGGCCTACATTTTTATCAACAACAAACAGATAATGTAGACCTTTTTTTCCTTCTTTTTTATTGAATAATTTTATGTGTGTCTATGAAACAGTGAACTTGCAATCAAAAGCCTATATGTTTATGTATTCTTGTTCGAATACTATTTAATAAACAAGCAGGTACAACAAATTAACCGCAGACATCAACTGGCTACTGTTTTGTGTTAGTGTTTTATGTACTCTATCGATACATCGGACCTCGGTTTTAGGGTTCATCCGAAAGATCATTAGTTATGTTAGTGGGGGAGCGCGGGATCAAACCTGCGATGCCTGGACTACCAGTCTAGACTAGCGCATTAACCACTAAACACTCTATCAGACAGGAAGGAGTACTTTATATATGCTCATAGTAATACTTTTTTTTATAATTTAGGGTCTAAAGTAGGTCTCTGGTGCATTTCCTGACATGAACTTTGTCTTTTTTTGCTTTGGTACTTAAGCCCATTTTCACAATTCTGGACAATACAGGTGTTGCATGACCAGTTTTGTTTGTATCTTGACCATTGTCAGAGATATCAATAGCATCGTCACTGAAATTAAGCAAATGAATATTTATATAGATCATGTAGTTCATGTAGATAGTTAAATACTTGATAACTTAATATTAGAATTGAAAAAATGTGGCTGTTTAATTAGCACATAATGTTGTTTAAACAATTATTAATTCTTTCTTCATTGTATGATCTATCAAGTACTAATAATTAATATTCACAAATTTTCATTAAAAATGTATATTTTTCGTAAAATATTTTTTTTTGCAAATGTATAACGAAAGTACCGCATAAAACGCTAACTTCACCGGCAATGAAACTATAATGTTTGCTGGCACGTGCGCCGTGCACGAGCAAAAATTTTCGGCGGGAAAATAACATGTAATGCTATGATATAAAAGTATTAAAAATGTTTAAAAATGTTTATGCGTAAGACAAACTACGTCTGATCTACTGAAGCCGATGCTAATTATCGTATTTTATATACGAATATGTATCCTTTAAAATAAAAAGTTTTGATTTTTTGAGTGTGTACAGTACAGTAACCGTTTGGATTGGAGATTAAATCTTAGTATACATGTGGGGGAAAAACTACAAAAAAGCGTGCGTCTGGGAGTATCTGCTAATCTAGAAAGTGTGTCGTGAGCCAAGGTAGCACAGCTTATTTACTGTACAGGTACGATTGTTTACTTTAGTTATAGTTGTGTACAGTTACAGTGCATGTAGTTTGAGGCTACATCGCATGTTGCAATGTAATGGAATTTACTGTGTTTGTAAACACTAAAACAGCCTGTGTTAATTGACTATTGACAACAAATCTTGATAGAGATGCAGTATATTCTACTGTAACTGTATATCTGGGCATGGTCTATACCAGTCTAGTTTGTTCTAAGATTATATATATTATATATTCTACAGTACAGTTCACTTAATCTACTGTAAGAGATAACACTGAAACTACACAAATCATTGAAATAGACATAAATAACAACCTAGCCAATGAAAACAATTAAAGTGAAGTTTAACAGTTACGGTCAGTTAATTATGAATATCATGTTGGATCACAGTATTACATTTTGACACAAATCATTGAAATAGATTGAATAACAACCTAGTCAATGAAAGCAATTAAACTAAAGTTTAAAAATGTAATAAGGTAACTCAATTATAAATATCATGGTAGGTCACAGTATTACATTAGACCTGATATACAGGCTTAAAAGAGGAGTATTTCTAATTTGTTGGTATTAATAATGGTAATTTTAGAAGTTTTAAGTGAAACCGTGAGGCACTGGTATAATGAGTATAAAAATATTATATTGTAAATTGATTCATGGTACTTTTTAAAAATTTAATTGCTTCTCTTAAATTTGAAACCGATGGAGACGATAAGACGGTATTTAATGATAAGGTATAGTGTTGTGTATTTGTACTAATCAGATACTGGTCTCTTTCATTTAGAAAGAAAGGGCATTCAACAATATAGTGTTGTTCAGAGCCTACTTGTCCATTATCACATAATGGGCATGTCCTGTTATCAAAAGGCGTACCATCATAGCGTCCTTTTTCAACAGGAAGATGGTGATTGGCGGTTCTGAATTTAAAAAGTGTTATATATACTGTTTTGGTCAAGGATTTTAAATAATTTTCAAACTCGTGATTTTCTTTAAAAGTGGAATATATTTTGCCTTTGTTTGTTGTTCTAAGTTGTTCATGCCATGCTTGCTTGAATTAGTCAATAAGTGTTTGTGTATGTGAATATTTTTTTGGTTTATTTGAAATTGGTTAGTCCACAGATCTGGTTGCCCTACAGACTGTAATATCAATAAGGGCATGCTGAAAAACCAGGGCTGGGCTTGTGGGCTGGTGGACTGGGTCCAGCTGGACCCAAGGTTAATTGACTCTCTTGAATTTAAGGTCAGAGTTTCAAAGACACCACCTTGTTCCGGAATAACCTCTCCCTAATTGATGATAGTGGCTATTAAGGGAGGACATAATTTTGATAAGTTGACAATGTATAAACAATCAGGGGTCAATGTTTACAGATTTTGAAACAATACACTTTTAGATTGAATATGTGATGCCTGTCTTCTATGTTAAGGCTCATAAGTTCATTGGTAAAGTGTACACATATGCATTACTTTGCAGCTACATAAGGTAAGGAACGGTTGGGTTTTTAAATAATAATTTAAAATAGTTAACTTAATTAAATCAGTTTAAAGACCTTAATTTTCAAAACTGAACGGGATATTATTTTCTTATCTTCAACAGCCAGTTCAAACCAGACTGGCATGGTTAAATTAAATTAATTAAATAGGGAGAAATGCTATCTAAATGTTCATGAATCCAAGCTGTGTTTACATCTTTGGAATTAAAACATCAGTCACAGACCAAACTTATTATACCTCAACACCCACCCCGCACAGGAAGTTTGAAAATGGAATACTGGAGTCACCATGTTAAGATTGGTTCGTCTTTTATCAACTGGCAATTATTTTTAAGTTTATGTATTAAAACTTAATAATTATTTGTACAATTTTAAAACTATTCATCTAATATAAGCCCCACCCCCAATAATACTGTAAATAATACAATAAAACCCTAATACCTGTATGTGATACAACAAAACCTAATACCTGTATATCATCACAAAGTGTACCTTTTGCTGACTAATAGCACATGTACTTGATTCAGATCATTATAATGACTCCATTGAGTCACTTACAGTCATTACTGCCTGCTAATGAAATGTCATTCTAGCCTCAACAAGGAACAATAATGCCTCTTTAACCTTATGACCACGAGGTTATGACCCTATCGTCCGAGAATTCATGGCCTTGAGACTACGGGTCTACGGCCTTGGGTCCAGCCCACGAGCCCAGCCAAGCCCAACCCACGAGTCCAGCCCTGATTTTTCAGCATCCCATCAATAAGGACACATCGGATAATAAAAACAGTAAAAGGGCACATGTGTCTTTTGCTGAAAAGGCCACAGGGCGCTATGAAAATCGGCGGGGCGCTTCTGAAAGGCGGCAGGGCGCCGTGCCCTTCCATCCCGCGCTAGCTGGAGCACTGCCTCATAGTATTATCAACCATTAATCAACCAAACAGTTTATCACACCTAATTGGCTATTGTAGAATTTCGGCATTAATTTCCACATCATCGCTATTATTATTTTGTCATTTATCCTTTCAAATATAAAGAAGTTGGTGCTGAGGGTATTTTGATACACAAGTAAAAATAACACTGTAGTTGTATCTATCATAATTGAGTTATTCATGTCACTTGACTGCAGACAATGGATTTTAAATCTATTTAGCTTCTCAAATGTTATCATATGTGAGTGTTTGTATTTGTAGGAATAGACTATCATCTGTTAACTCAAACGCTGTTGCCACACACTCCGTTGAAATCAATATCGATTTTCATTAAAATCCTTACGGAGGTTAAGGAGATATGAGGCGGACAGGAAATGTAAGACTCAATCTTTT
>JAFMSR010000003.1:20277513-20294211 GCA_022818135.1 Saxidomus purpurata | reverse complement strand
GCATGAACAGCCACATGTTTAATATATGTAATTTCACGGATCCAGCATTTTCTTCTTATGTATCTTCACACTTTAATCTGGACAATCATAGTAAAAATGTTTTTTTCATTTATGCCTATTGATCTTGTAAGGAGTACCATTGGTCGTTTTTGCAAGGAAACTTTCTGGATCCACAAGCTCAAGACTTTATATCTAAATGGTTTAAACTCAAAGCTTTTATTTGACATCAACTGATTATTATTGCTGTACACATGTGTAATTGTAATCGCTGAGTTTTTGTCGTTTTTTCCTATTTCCGTTTGTTTAAAAAAGTATTCTATAAGAAATCTTGTATATATGCTATCCGACAATATACTCAGCATGTACAATTTACTCCCTTATTTCATCACGTTAATTATGTAACTTTATTTCCCGCTAAACGTGCGTCAAAATGTTTGACGTCACGTCCGTTGTTACTTTATGTATTATCCTGATGAAGGCGTCAGCCGAAACGTTGATGATCATATAAATTATAAAGAAGAAAACGTTTCCCTCATGAAACGCGTAACACAGTTAATTTCATTAATTAAATCTTTATTTTAAAGCCATTAAAAACTCAGTTTTATTTAATCCATTCTATATATATTTCTTAAAATGCCGGAAAATATATATATAAATATATATACGTACAAAATACAACAACTGTTCCGGAAAAAAATTGTATATATATTAGGGTTTATCAAAGCATTACCACATATTACATGAGATACGAATCTTGAGATTTCCTTCAAAATTTGGGACCTGTTCGATGGTACGTCATTCCTTGTCCTACAATTATGACTGTGGTCTTATAATAAAGCTGGGACACAGTCCTACATGTACACATAACATGAATATTTATATCTTAATCATAAGTCTCGCTATTTCCGTGATGTAGTAATTATCCAAACTGTCTGTTAGAACAAATGCGAGATAACAGTTCCTATAGTAATACAAGCATTTTACAGAAACAAATTATATGCGACGCATTTCCATTTTACAGTGAAATGGAGAATAACTGTGTTACAAAAGCGATAATTGTTGTATTATAAGAGTCACGTTAATGAATTTCAATAAATCAAATTAATTCCAAATAGCATGTAAATTTCACCATAAATTTATTTATGTTCTATATTGAAATAAATACATGTTATTTTTGATGACCCACTCTGGTGGTTAATCATTCTGTTTTAAGTTAGAATATAGTTCGTCTACATGTTAGCAAATCCTTCTGTTACAAGATCGGATGTTATTCGTCAAAAATTTGGACAGTTCCTAAATTTGTTAGGAATTTCGTGATTTCCATGGGTTTTAACGGTAAATTATGTCCATTTCTGCCCAACGAATCGTAGTGGACACTTCGATTTGGAAAATCCCCCTCCTCCCAACTCAGCTAGTGTATACACATTGTACCATAGATACTGCTGTAAGTTTATATTTCAGAGATTTCCACCACCTGTTTCACGGATACCAAACTGCAACATGTGCAAGAGTGATGTCTTCATCACATTAGTGGAACAGTGGATAGAACATTAAATTGCGATAAAAACTTCAGTGATAAGTGGTGATATAGACATCAGTTTTATGTGAATGATGAACAAATGCTTCATAGGACACTCTTGTGCTTAGTTAAACAGAAATTTGGTGAGAACATCTATAGGTCATCGTAAGTTTCGGTCATCTGTGTACAAGGAATTGCGTTCACCATGTATGCACATACGTTTATAAATATTACACAAAAGTGTCTTAATATGATTTACAAACCGTCGTGGCTTTAAACATTTAATTCAGGTTTCAGTCGCTTATGAGTAGCTGTGGTTGCCTATCATCTATAGCCTGTTTACTAAAAGCAATAAGTTATTGTCTACTGTAGTGAATATTAAGGTGAGCTTAATGTGAATATTAGTCCACAAGAAGTTCGTATTTGTGTGCTCACCGGTTACTAGCTTGGCCATGACAATCAGCAGTTAGCCATTGATTGGCCATGTCTTATATTTGTGTTAGGGACAGTGTGTCCCGTAAACAGTTAGAGGGGGCTTTGTACCATAGTGGTCGGCCATTCAATAATGATCCTCGAACTGGCTGCTACTTATTTTAGCAGGGATGTTTCCACTCGCCGGCCAATTGGTCTTGTAGTACCGTTCGGGAGTGAAGAAAAGTTTGTAATGTGTATGAGTAGTGCGGCCATACATATTGTATGTTTAACTGTGGACATCTTTGTTTCATACCTCTAACACCGGGTTCATTGTTAATGCTAACAATCATAATCCCCCTGCTATATGGATCCGTGTCCAGCTCATATTTTGTCTGTCGCTTAGTGCAGCCTGTTCTTGGGTCGTAAAGTTAATAACGCAACTTAATGGCTTGGCACCGAGACCGACGCCAAATGGTAATGAGTTGCTACCACCCCTTTCTTTGCACAAGTCTGTTGTAATTACGTATAAAAAGGGCAACTTGGTTGTTGCTAAAGGTTGTTTCGGAGTTTGTTTTACAAAGTACGTTATCGTTGTGACTTCTTTGAAAGTCTTCGGCATATGGACCTTGGGCAAACACAGCTGTTCATTTGGTATGGCATAATGTAATCAATTTCTAATATTTAGTAATATAATTGGAATGCCTGATAATGTCCGTCCGTTTTGGTCGTTCTATTTTGCAAGAAAAAGTGTTGTGCAACTTCGCCTCCTTTCTCTTCAGCTAGAGATGCTTGACTCTCTGCAATATTGCCAGGTCATCTTCCAGAGCTTATTCCGATAGTTTCTGCTACGTCGCGTTGTCTATCATATCTCTATGCATCTTCGCTAGTGATATCCTTCAATTTCTGGCGCAAATGTCTTCTTTGGGATTTTTTAGTTTACATTATGCCATAAATCATCTGTATTATTATACATTACTGAATTAAAGCCACGGCCTTTCTCCAAACATATTTGCATATGTGATTGCTCACAGAAATATATGTATCGACAAATCTATGTTGTTGTTTCAGTTTTAATTCAAACTTTTGTAAAATCCTGAAGCCCTGTCCAAATCTGTTTTATTCAGAGAAATGACACTGGAATCATCTGTCTATGCCATCACAATTTTAACTGACCGTACTGTTCTACTATTGTCCGTTTATTCTGACTGTCATTAAAATCATGTCCAAACAACAGCTGTATTAAGGTCACTAATAAGGCAGCTACAGTGCTGCTGTAATTCAAAAGGGTCACCAATAAAATAACATAAATTTCACCATAACATTAATTCCCTCAAAATAAAGTTTTTCATCTAAACGGTTAGCATCCACAGGTCTGACAAGAATTGTTTTTCTTAATACGAGTGTAATATTCTAGTTTCATATTCGAAAACACTTTTCTGAGCACTGAAATTTGGTTCATTTAAATTATGATACAATGTTTTAATATTACAGTCTAGAGTGCATTCTTCTATTATTTAAACACACCTGTATAAAATGTGTCAATACTTTTACTTAATACTTAAATATTTACCAGGATAATAGGCCAAGCCTGTCTCACTTATTAGACTACACTTCTTCTAGTTATACCATGGCTTCCCAGACAATTAAATTAAAAAACGTAAGATTTGTACTTAATGAAATAGTACCAAAAGGACGAGTCCAAATAAAGAAATGGAGATGGAGTAGGTCTGGTTTTATAACTAATATGAAGTATATATCTTCAAGATGTGATTTAACGTACACTTTCACTTTGTGTTAGGGAATGATCGAACATTCTTTGGTTTGGACAGTGCATGTTGACGTTCCATTAAATCAGGAAAGCCGTGTAAACAGACCTCTGAAATTTTTACTTGAATATCGTTTAATAATAGTATAGCCTATTAATTGTGTATTGCTGTTGATTTGACCAATGAAATTACATGTATCAACTTCATCAATACATGCTAGGTGTTCATGAACCTCAAAGTATTCAGATTTATTAAGAAAATAACAACGAAGTATATAAATATTTACCCATGTTTGCTTGTTTTTGCTTGTATTTAGTGCTTCGCTTTAATGAAATATTTAACATACTATGCAGTAAGACTGCTAGGGCGGTTGTGTTGTCAACCCCCAAAAGCGTATATCATTACCGTTACGTCTTGCCAATATCTCATAACACCTTCGCAGTCATGGGTTTCCATGTATAAATTTAATGTTAAATGCATTATTCGGCTTTTAAAACTTACATTGTTACTCCCTGAAGCGGAAATGTATAGCACGATCACCTCCAAGCTTTGGTCCTTTGTGATGCTGTTTTGAACAGTTTGTATAATTCTCTTTTCTTTGATTTACTTGAATGATGGAGTAATTAATCATTATAGTTATGATTGGAAAGAACGATCATTATTATTTAAACTGTGCAGTTGTCATTCATTGTTTTTTGTTTTATCGTCCGCAGCAAAGAATAACTATAATATATAGAGGATATTTGTTTGTTTCAGTGAAATATCAATTTTATTTCACAAGTGAACACCAAACATTGATATTTTCACGAGTGGCGTATTTACATATATTCGGTAAAATCTGGAAGCATGGTATTTCTTATTCCCCATGGAGAACCCCAGAATGATTACTACCATCATTACTGAAAACGCAACAAAAGTAGTTCAAAATATTTTGATTATTTCAGATAAAAGTATTTAAGAAGTCATTTCAATCTTTATCATACAGCAAAAATGAAACATCAGTTCATTAGATATAGGCATAAATTGATTTTTTTTATTAAATAAGTCTGCACTTTGTCACACCATGAATCGTGGCGTTATAATCAATCAGCTGTTCATTCATTAAAAAATGCTCAGCAAAGGGCTGACCAAAGTGCAAAATTTGTTACAATTTAATGCATTTGTGAATAATGAGCGATTGTAGAGGTAGTATTCCATTTTTTATAGGTAACTTAAAGGTTTCAGACCATGATCATACAAATATTACATGTAAGAAATTACTGTAAAATTGGATGTTGGTGAAAAAAAATGAAAATAAACTTTTTCTCAAATCTTTGTTTAAAATTGCTATAAATGGATAGAAAATGATCTAACTAAGAAAATGAATACCAACAACCCTATGTTTATTTCAAAAATATAATTTTATTTAATGTTCTATCACCGATAAATGAGAGGAAATATGTATCTCATAGGTGAGAAATTGGATAAAGCTAAGTATTTTAACGTAATTAATCACTCACTGTCAATCATGTGTATGATACTTTTGTATGGAGGACGAGCTGGAGATCCTAGGTGTGAAAATAAGGGACGTTTGTTTAGAATGTGGTTAAAAAGTAGTTCGGCAAAAACAGTGAAAATAAAAATGATATTTTCACTGCTTTGAAACAGTGAAATACCAATTTTATTTCACTGATATATTTCAGTATTTCACTGAAAAGCATAAAATAAAAATATGTCGTAATGTCACCTTTCCGTCATTCTCAACAATGTATGATCGCACGATTGTAAAATCCGATGCCTCGAAAATTGCTCGGGTTAGATATTATCAATCACATTTAGGTGACTTTTAGTTATAAAAAGTTTAAAGGAGTTAGTTGCCACAAACAAGTGAAACAAACAATCTTAATAAAAATGTGTATCAGTTTTTGCACTGCTGGCACAAATTGCCCAATGGCGGTGCGACATAGCAGTTCGAGATAGTATCCAAGTTAGTCACCATAAAGTTCACGTCTATGTAATAGATCATGCCCATATGTGATAATTTAACTTATGACGACAATGCGGGTTTTGTCTTCCGGATAGACACTGACAATTTCCTTTTAATACTTACAAAAGTATACATGTACTGATATACATTACATTTACACCCACTGTTGTGTTATACAATGCAAAATTAAAGGGAGATAATAGAAGATACAAAAGTGTAAGCGTTTCAAGATTAAGTTTTAAAAATTTACAGTCACCGTTTCCGTTGGGCTTAAATGATAATATTTATCAAGAAGGTAATATCTCTAAAAACCCTGATATCGATATATTTTCAATTTTAAATATTAGGAAACGTAAATCTAGGTCTCATGGAATTAGACGCAATGGTAATATTAAGCGCATATCAAAAGTCAATATTTCTGTTGCAGACCTCGATATAATTCTTTCAAACTCTGGTAGACATTCAATGCTTTCTCGTCTCACATCTTTATCTATTCAGTCTATTAAAAAATTAGACGAGGAAGCGGACCAGTACGTTATTCAAACAGATCCGTTTTACACTGTGTCATATCTTATCCAAAATTACACACAACACGTTCTCCGTCCACACATTGACACTCAGTCTGATCATGATAGACATTTTCTTAAAATTCATTTCATTAATAAAGGTATTGACTTCATCGATGTACCCAGTATATTTCGTGATAGACGTGTCATTGATTCTGTGCCTAAGTATTTCCGAAACTCCGAAGTTCCTATTATCTGTTATAAATATAAAACACCTGTTAGAAATGTTATATTCAATTACAATAAAATTGTTTCCGACCTAGATGTTCAAACAAATACCCCTTCTTACTGCGAATGTAATAACTCGAAATTTTGCTATTCAGATGCCGGTCATGTCATCACTGGTAATTTTGATATTATTAAAGACAAGCGTATTCGTAATTTATTCTTTAAAGGACCAAAATACAGAATTCCTTCTACTATTGATTTTCATGCTTGTCGTGGTCATATTGCGGAATCCATCGAAACTTTTTGTGTCAAATGGTGTCGTCGTGAGAATGCTGATCCAAATGCATTAACGTCTTGGAAACGAAGTATTTTTAACATTGTCGATTCTCGTATAAAATTTTACCAAACAAATGAACACCTACTTCCATCAAAACCCAAGTTTACTTTAAGACATCTGAAAAAGGAAATCCAAGAATGTCATTCTAAGTATGTCTTAGTTCCAGCAGACAAGGCGGCCAACAATATTATCATCATTTGACGCCTACATTATATTAATGTTTTACAAAACGAACTAAATAGCACTAAAGCTTATATATTGAGTCCTTCCGTTGAACAAAATGTGGTCACTGATCACATCAGTGAAGTTTCTAATTTGAAAGTTCGTATAGATGATCAACATATTAAACTTCCTACTATGTACTGGATTCCTAAATTACATAAACAACCATATAAAGCTCGTTTCATCGCTAATTCAAGCTCTTGTACCACTACAAATATTTCAAAACTATTAACATCTTGCCTAACTGCTATAAAAACCCACGTGAAAAGATATTGTGATAAAGTATACGAAAACTCTGGTAAACATTTTTTTTGGTCGATCAAAAATTCTGGCGAAATCCTGGATAAGTTTAAAGTTAATAATTACAAAGTAACTTCAGTCAGTACATACGATTTTTCTACTCTGTATACGACTTTACCACATAATTTGATAAATGACAAGCTAACTGCCCAATCAAAAGACTTTTGCCAGGGAGAATGTTACATTTCTCGCCTGCATTTTCGATAAAGCTTTTTTTACTAGCTGTATTGTTAAACATTATACTATGTGGACCTGTGACGAAGTTTGTAAAGGCCTTTCCTTTTTATTGAACAACATATAAGGTTTGGGAATGCAGTTTTCAGACAAGATCGGTATTCCCATGGGAACAAATTGTGCACCCCTTGTCGCAGATTTGTTTTTATATTGTTATGAAAGAGACTTTATGTTGAGTCTTTCTCCAGATACGCAGGCAGACATTATCACTGCTTTTAATAATACATCACGCTATCTGGATGATATTCTTAATATGGATAACCCGTTTTTTGGTCAATTGGTGGACACTATTTATCCCCGGGAACTCCAGTTAATTTAAACTAACAATTTGGATACTGGTGCTTCATTTTTAGATTTACATCTCTCTATTTATAACAATATTATACATACCAAAATTTATGACAAGAGGGATGATTTTAATTTTAGTATTGTAAATTTCCCCCATTTGGATGGGGATGTACCTCATGCTACATCTTATGGGGTATACATTTCTCAGTTAATTCGGTTTGCCAGAGCGTGTAGTCATGTTGAGGATTTCAATGAACGTAATCAATATATTACAAATAAACTTCTTCAACAGGGCTACCGTTATTACAAATTGCGTAAATATTTTGCTAAATTTTACTATCGTAATTCTGATTTGGTTTTGAAATTCAATAGTAATCTAAAGACTCTTCTGCGAGAAGGTATTTCAAAACCCGATTTTTATGGGGATGTGGTTTACAAACTTCGTAAGATTTTGGGTCATGGCAATTTTCCAACTGTATTTGCTAAAATTATAAAACGTTTTGTTAAAAGAGGTTACGACCCAACTGTTTTGAGACACACCGCATGTTTGGTGTTCAACCCGTTTACAGTTGGACGCTATGCTTCCCTCTTTGATTGTGTCTGACGGAAGAGGGGGAGGACTCTGTGATGGGCAGTTTTTAAATCCCACTGGGACGAAGCTGTTTTGATTTCTGTCCTCTGGTCTGTTTTGTCGGGTCCTTAAGGGTGTTTCTCTTGGTGCTCTGCCTTCTGCAAAGGCACTGAGTACATACGTTTTTTGGTTCTCAAGGTTTGCTTTTTATATATTTATACACGAGCATTTTTGTGTTTTACATACCATGCCTTTTGTTTCCATTGCGTGTGTTAGAGATTCACCTAGCAGGGATTACTTTTATTTACACTGTCCTGTGACTTTGGAACATGGTGGGGGTAAGAGTGAGGTTGGGTGCGCACCATAAACCGGTTTAAGCTCCCCAGTGGTGTTTTTGCCACTGACCGTTCCAAGGCGGTGCCCCACTGTGTTCCTTTAATTGTTCGTTTTGTCCTCGTGTGTTTGCTTTGTATGCTAGTGTGTGTTGGTAGTGTGTGTGTGTGTGTGTGTGTGTGTGTGTGTGTGTGTGTGTGTGTGTGTGTGTGTGTGTGTGTGTGTGTGTGTGTGTGTGTGTGTGTGTGTGTGTGTGTGTGTGTGTGTTTGTGTTGTTGTGTGTGTGTGTGTGTGTGTGTGTGTGTTGTGTTGTGTGTGTGTGTGTGTGTGTGTTGTGTGTGTGTGTGTGTTTCTTGTGTGTGTGTGTGTTGTGTGTGTGTGGTGTGCACTTCTGGGTGCTGTGGGGCTCGTTTTGGGGAGGCTGCGTTTTTGGTACGTGGCATTCCCTGTTTGATATTATTTTTGTTTTTATTGACAAACAATTATTTAAGTTTAAGTAATGCAGGGACAGTCGTTATAGTCCTGAGAATAGGTCTATAGACACTTACGAGAGTGACTTTGCATTCTTATTCATGTCAATGTGTGAACAGAAGAATATTGGATGATAAATGATACATACTTTCTGTGTATATGCCTATATAGCTATTTCAATAAAGAGCATTTGAATACACACACTTAACGATTAAAAATCCTGATAACATGACAGAAAGAGCATATTATAATACATATGTATCTGTAGCAAAGTCTCTGAACAGAACTTCAGGTATACTAATTGCTAAATCAAAAGCATTTGCAGGTTTATCGTTTGAAACATACATTTACAAATCTGTACAGGTTTCAATTGTATCAGTAATCACTTATGCATCGTCTGTGTGGGTGTTTTGTCAATGCAGCTCAAAGTAAAACAGCGATGCAGTTTTTGAATGTAGGTAAATATACTCCAAACGCTGCTCATTATGGTGATATCGGATGGAAACCTATTTTATATAACTGTTGGAAGCCTGCTAATTCGTGCAGACTAACTAGTATGAACCAATCAAAACTGAATAAGACGATATTTGTATGCTCGATAAGCTTGTCAAGTACATGTTAAAATGTAAGAATTGGTGTGCCTAAGTCTGTCAAAGTTTAAGTAATCATGTTTTTATAGGTTTTGTAATATGTAAACAGTATTCCAAAAAAGGTGATATTTTTAATAATATATTACCTAGAGCACTTGGTGATTATATAGAAGAGTGGAATAGAAATGTCAATCGTGATACTGCTAGGAATTGAATTGGAGGAAACAAACTTAGACTGAAGAAACCTTTAAAGAAAATTTTGTTGTGAACAATATTGTAAAACAGGTTTTAATAAATGATACCGGGGTGATTTGGCCAAGGTAAGAAGTGAAACAGCTCCAATTGTTGATCTGTGGAACAGGTTATTACAACAATCCGAAAATGGTAAACTGTTCCAAGTTGTCTTTAACATATACAACAACATCAAATCCTTTAATGTACACAATGCAGATAACTCCCCTTTTTGTATCAGCAATTGTTTTGCGAACATCTTAAACATTTAAGATTAACGTTATTAATCATTCTTTTGATACTAAAGTAATTATAACATGATCACTATTGGTTGCAATACTGTTCTTGTTCAATATAATAGAAAATCCCCAAATTGTATGTAAATACTTGTGTGAAATAAAGAGTATGTCCGTATGTCAGTCAGATATATCTCGCCGTCCGTCCTTCCGTCCGTTCGTCTATTCGTTAGTCTGTCGGACTGCTATTGAGTTCGGAAGACACAATAGTGTGCAAGTTGAGAATTTAACTTGTTTTCACTGCAGGAATACTGTAAAGGACAAAATATATGTCCTTTTACATTGCCCCTTGTATGTTCTATTCGAGCGGGTCTGTTACACATTTCTTCATAGTTGAATACAAATTTTACAAACTTTACTCATAATAATAAAGTTGGTTTTCTACTTTTAAACGAGGACATTGCTTTATTGTGTGCCAAAACCTGTTTAAGCATCTGAACTAGAAGGAAAACAGTCTTGTGTAGTTGATATTTTAATAGAAGCATTGGACCTACGGACACACGCTTTTCTTTATAAAGATTTGGCTTTTACTAAATAACAATATGATTAAACAGATGATCTATAGACAGTTGTGTTTCCAAGGACGTAATGCTGGACTGTTTTGTATATAAAAGTGTTCATGCAATTTTTACTGCTTAAGTAACTTTTAATATGGCAGTTGTAAGGTGCATTGTATGAAGTTGTTTTTAAAACAATTTTAGAATGTTATACATTGCAGTTGTATGGTGCATTGTATGAACTTGTTTCTAAAACAGATTTAGAAATATTAGATATGGCAGTTGTATGGTGCATTGTGTGAAAGTATTTTTAAAACGGTTTTAGAATAGTTTAATGCAAGTCTCTCGTATTTCTTTAAAGAAAAGTGAGCATTATTATGTTAAATGTAAATGTACTTGGATATGTACTGTGATCATGCAGAGTGAGACTATTATAAACATGTCTGATATTATACAATGTTTTGACTGTACAGTTTAGGGCAAAGGAGTACGTTCAAAATAAGAAATAAGTAAATGTCTAAAATACAAAAAGAGTTGTTAAAATTTTATTGCATAAATCTATTTAAAACACGTTCACTACAAATAAAAAAATAGTAAAATATCTAAGTTACCAACAGATTGGTAGGAATTATTTGGCATAAATCTATCTAAAAACACGTTCACTACAAAAAAGAGATAAGTAAAATATCAAAGTTACCAAAAGAGTTGTAAGAATTATATTGCATAAGTATTAAAAATACGTTCACTACAAATGTATTATAACGGCTAAAGTTTGAAAAATGTGATGTGACTGTGAAAATGGGTTCAAAAAAAAAAAAAAAACATTTTTTTTTTAAATTTTTTAAAAAAAAAAAAATCTTTTTAAAAAAAAAAAAAAAAATAAAAATCCCACCCATTTTTAAAATATTTATTTTTTAAAAAAAAAAAAAAAATTTTTTTTTTTAAAATAAAAATAATAAAAAAAAAAAAATATTATTTATTTTAAAAAAATTTTTATAATTTTTTTTCCTCCTTTTTATATATTTTTTTTTTTTTTTTTTTTTTTTTATATAAAAAAAAATTTTTTTTTTTTTTTTTTTTTTTTTTTTTTTTTTTTTTTTTTTTTTTTTTTTTTTTTTTTTTTTTCCCTTTCCCTTTTTTTTATTTTTAAAAAAAAAAAAAATTATTTTTTTTTTTTTTTTTTTATTTTAAAAAAAAAAAATTATTTTTATTTTTTTTTTTTTTTTTTTTTTTATAAAATTATATTTATTTTTTTTTTTTTTTTAAAATTTATTAAAATTTTTTTTTTTTTTTTTTTTTTTTTTTTTTTTTTTTTTTTTTTTTTTTTTTTTTTTTTTTCTTCCCCCCTTTTTTCCTTTTTTTTTTTTTTTTAAATGTAATGTTGAAACGTACAAAATTCCAGTCTTCAGAGTAAAGAGACTCGATAAAAATCGTTGCACACACAGAATACATGAAATGTCCATTTTCTTACAGCAGTATTGAAATCTGGAGAAATATTCCAATAGATATAAGAAAGTGTACGACTTTGGCATCATTAAAAGTAACTACAAGATCTTATCTAAGGAAATCAAAAACTGGTTAGTTACTGAGTTACGTTAGATTTAGAAGGTCAAGCCTAGCGCTCCATATATATGAGCATGCTGCCGACCCCAGCATTTCTCCCATGATGCTTTTAAAGTAATGTTTGGAGCCAAAAAAAAAGAAAATGTCCAGTCAGTTTAAGTCAGTGTTTGACAGATGTTTCACTCGTCTGGCGGTGGAGACAAGTTGCTACTACAAGTGTTTCTGGCAGTGGTGTCCCTTCACGTTCCTAGCGTCCGTGCCAACCCAAACACTATAAACTGTTACTAGCCAAAGGCCGCATGCACCAGGTGGAACTGACAGAGAGGAGGGGAGGGAATTTGTCCCCTGACCCGCTGCCCAGCATAGGTTGGGGTGCCAGCCGAATTCCAAAGAACACACATAGCAGCAACCCATCTTCGTTGCAGAAGGTACTAGATCGTGCCATGTTCTGACAAAAAGTTAATTCCGAGTTCGAAAGTAGGTCACCAACGCGGCCACATTGACCTAGATGTGAGTGACCTTAGCCCTGGTGCACAGCTTAAGAATGAAGCCCTGAAAAGGCCATTATGCCTTCCCCCAACATAGAAGCTGTTAGAAAAATAGATAAAAAACTGGTATGAAACATAAATTCTTGTTAATACCGTTTAATTGGATGCTTTTAAAATTATATTATACAAGCATGGGACATTATTTATAGAGCAAGTTTTGAAACTGATATAATAAGAAGCTGTCCCCCTCATGTCAACATGACGCTGCTATAACGACCAGAGAACGTGCTCTACTTTAAGTATGATAAAAAGACCACATAAGTAGCTTGTATATACTACAATGTATATACAGTCAACATTTTGTTTAATTATGTTGTTACTAAAAGAAATAAGAGAGTTTTCCGGAAACCTTTTGAACTCTCCTCGTATTTTCTTATTGTGTTGCAAATTATCTATAGATAATACAAAAGTTCCTAGTCATACATGGAAATTGGTTGAGCTGATGATTTGGTCTGATTAGGTAAATTTGATTGTCTATGGTCATCGCTTTGAAAAACAACACTGTGTTAGCTGTTATAGTGTGACGTCAGCGTTACCACCCCTTCTGCGGATACTGTTACTTTCCATGTTGGTATTTGTTTATACTTTGGATCCTTTTTCCACAAATTGTTATCTGATCAAGAGCTTTCCTTTCTTTAAGGAACAAGACAAAAGCGATAAAAGCGGTTGTAAACATTAGCACTCCACCTCCAAAATACGGAATGTTCGACCAATCATCTATCTCAGCTATAATATAAACACAGAAATCGGAGTTGAAAATAATTTTGTTAAGGATTAGTATCATTATGCGGTATTTATTTTTTCATTTATTTGAAATAATACAGATAGAAAGCATGACTTATCGAAAATGTATTATATTCAAGGTATAAAACAAAGCAAATATGACTAAAAATATAGCTTTCCAAATCTTCCTGGAGAACAAGAATATAAGAATGTTTTGGTCAATAACAATGTTTAATTGAAAATTGAAATCAATGTTTATTTCAATTTTTCACATTACCGCTAATTTCATTTGCGATTAAACCACCAAGCCCAGCTGCCATAAAAATAAGACCTTCAACAATTCTTATGTTATCTCTGCCAAACTGCTCAGGTATGATATCGTCTCTCATTTTTTCACAAAAAGCTGAAAGAAGAAATGAAATTATATCAGTCGAAATTAGCTTTACAATTTTAAACATTTACACACTTTATGACTAGTAATTAATGCAGATAATATGGAAAAAAACTCCGATTTCGTGCTTCTTGTACTTATTTATTGTATTGTTTTAGTTACATTTATAAGACTTACCGACGAAGGCGGCGTAAATCACACTAAAAGAGACGAAGAAGGTAAAGTCGACGGCATGAGGCGCAATGAAGCAAGCAATACCCATTGTAAAAGCGTTTATCATTAATACAACAAGTATGAAATTCCAAAGATTGTTCTTCAGCTTTATACAGTGACACCTGAAAATAAATTAATGTGTAACAATGTAAAATAATTATGAACAAAAATGTACGTATAAAACAGTATTACTGCGAGTAGTGTTGGCTCCGAGCTCTTTTATTTACAGTCAGGTACCTACTAATAGAATGAGTAGAAAATAAGCATTCGACTCCTTACCAACGTAGCTGTAAAATTCATTTTAGATTAACAAAAGACAATTGTAAAGATGAGCAAGCATTCTTTAGCTTAAAATTCGACAGACATGTGCTACTATCAGATTTTTAATGTTTTACTTGCATGATCTTATGAGTGCTTTTCATCCGTTCTACTACAACATTTTGAATCTGTTCCATGAAAAATACGAATATTAACGTATCTTAACTGCCAACAATGAAAATTTATGTAGGAACAAACCAACTATCTTCCTTAAGTGCAGCTTTCTTGAACATCCATGCAAAGAAACTTCCTACTACCAAACCGATTGGCTGACTGAGGACAAAGTAAAGTGACTTAGCAATATCCCCATCGAACTTTAACCGTTCTGACGTCTCTGGATTGTTAATCCATGCCTGCCCAGGCGCAATTCCTGAAAATGTATACTTTTGTAAGTAATTAAGAAAAGCTTCCATCAAAGCACTGATATTATATTGGCATGAAAACTACATGGAAACTAATTTTTATTAAATCATCTTCACCAGTTGTGAAACAGTTTTAAAAGTTTATGGTTATCCCTGAATTGGCTAGGCTTATTTCTACTCATTATATTAGTAGGTACCCGACTGTAAAAAAAAAAACCCCCCCCCCCCCCCCCCCCAAAAAATTTTAAAGTCTCTTTGATCATTTCGAATTTGCTTGGACACAATAATGAATTTACTGATATAATTAAAATATTGACGTGTGATTTTCTTTCATAAAACGATAAATGGCACCAGAGAGCGTTTGGTTTATTTGTAATATGACTTTTCGTTATAAAAGGCAGTTTTATCAATATTTTGTTTTTGTACAAATAACGGCTAATTTCGCCAGTAAGACAGCTTTCGTGGTAATATAAGTGCAATGACTTTTATATAACATCTCCAGTGAACAGTGGCCTATAAGTATACACATGCTATTTGCTTAAGACAAAACGCTTATGTTCATCACCACATCCGGTGTTTTCGTATTCTTTATAAAGACCCCTTATCAGTCATAATGATATTTTAAAGTCCCATGATCACTGTATGGAATAATGAATTTACGGATACTATAATGATCGTTCTTAAATAATTTTGATGTATACCTTGTTTCATTTTTTTCACACCTTTCTTGGCAATATAATAGCTACAAGTAATTTAAAATCCAAAGCGCTAATGGGACTTTAATCAAGAAGCTACATGTTTTACAAATAATTTCAAATTATTTTAAATAAGAAATAGAAAAAAACAATAAACATTCTATTTCAAAGTCAAGCTCTATCATTTCTGAACATTGTGAATAAAACAGTTTAATAAATCTGTTTCATTTTCATTTAATTGTTCGTGTGGTCACGGGTTCGAATTTCAGCCGGAGCACGTTGTGTGCCTTAGGCAAAAACACTGATACCACACGTGTCTCAGTCCACCAAGACGTAAATAGTTTTTTTTAAATAACTAAGCATTTACCCCACTGGTAAAAAAAGTATACGATGCAAGTAATCCATAGTAATACGCTCCTCAAAATATCTTTCTTCCCCAGTCCAAGCGTTCTCTGAACAAACGTAACCGATTGGTCATTTTCCATAGTAAGCTTTAGGTTTTTTAAAGTAAGCCCTATCAATCCGATACCAACGCAGAGTGCTGAGCCAGCCCTGTAAATAAATTAACAATTAAATGTATAAAGTTCAATCAAGTGTATTTTTCATCGCTTCAACAGTGGAAGAGGTTGCATGCATTCACCTTTAACTCAATAATTAGAACTCCCTTAAAACAGCTTGTCGGTTGGTCGGTCGGTCCTTGTCCGTCCATATTTCCTTAACCCATTGAAGGCTTTTCAAGAAAAGTGGTTCAATGGTTCATCTCATCAAGACAACGTGCATAACCCATGTTCCGCAACTCTGTTGGATCAAATGCCACACTAAGAGATAACTTATATGTTCGTGTCTCGACCACTGGACATATTTTCATTATCCGTATGGAGATACATGTACTGGTTCATTATCAAGGTCGAATGTCATGCGACTTATTATTTGCGAGGTTAATATAACCGTGGTAAAGCAATTTCTCCCGACAAGGCGGATTTTTAAAATTATGTTCAGTGATAATTTTAGTTATTTTGGTTGCCTTTCATTTCTTCGTTTACAAAAAGCATCGTATGTTCAGATGAAATGACATGAAAAAATCAATACATTCGGAATATATTGGCTGTGAAATTA
>JAFMSR010000003.1:20224366-20277013 GCA_022818135.1 Saxidomus purpurata | reverse complement strand
GTATTAACCTCGCAAATAATAAGTCGCATGACATTCGACCTTGATAATGAACCAGTACATGTATCTCCATACGGATAATGAAAATATGTCCAGTGGTCGAGACACGAACATATAAGTTATCTCTTAGTGTGGCATTTGATCCAACAGAGTTGCGGAACATGGGTTATGCACGTTGTCTTGATGAGATGAACCATTGAACCACTTTTCTTGAAAAGCCTTCAATGGGTTAAGGAAATATGGAACCGACCAACCGACAAGCTGTTTTAAGGGAGCTCTAATTATTGAGTTAAAGGTGAATGCATGCAACCTCTTCCACTGTTGAAGCGATGAAAAATACACTTGATTGAAATTTATACATTTAATTGTTAATTTATTTACAGGGCTGGCTCAGCACTCTGCGTTGGTATCGGATTGATAGGGCTTACTTTAAAAAACCTAAAGCTTACTATGGAAAATGACCAATCGGTTACGTTTGTTCAGAGAACGTTTGGACTGGTGAAGAAAGATATTTTGAGGAGCGTATTACTATGGATTACTTGCATCGTATACTTTTTTTACCAGTGGGGTAAATGCTTAGTTATTTAAAAAAAACTATTTACGTCTTGGTGGACTGAGACACGTGTGGTATCAGTGTTTTTGCCTAAGGCACACAACGTGCTCCGGCTGAAATTCGAACCCGTGACCACACGAACAATTAAATGAAACTGAAACAGATTTATTAAACTGTTTTATTCACAATGTTTAGAAATGATAGAGCTTGACTTTGAAATAGAATGTTTATTGTTTTTTTTCTAGTTTTTATTTAAAATAATTTGAAATTATTTGTAAAACATGTAGCTTCTTGATTAAAGTCCCATTAGCTCTTTGGATTTTAAATTACTTGTAGCTATTATATTGCCAAGAAAGGTGTGAAAAAAATGAAACAAGGTATACATCAAAATTATTTAAGAACGATCATTATAGTATCCGTAAATTCATTATTCCATACAGTGATCATGGGACTTTAAAATATCATTATGACTGATAAGGGGTCTTTATAAAGAATACGAAAACACCGGATGTGGTGATGAACATAAGCGTTTTGTCTTAAGAAAATAGCATGTGTATACTTTAGGCCACTGTTCACTGGAGATGTTATATAAAAGTCATTGCACTTATATTACCACGAAAGCTGTCTTACTGGCGCAATTAGCCGTTATTTGTACAAAAACAAAATATTTATAAAACTGCCTTTTATAACGAAAGGTCATATTACAAATAAACTAAACGCTCTCTGGTGCCATTTATCGTTTTATGAAAGAAAATCACACGTCAATATTTTAATTATATCAGTAAATTCATTATTGTGTCCAAGCAAATTCGAAATGATCAAAGAGACTTTAAAAAACCCAATTCAGGGATAACCATAAACTTTTAAACTGTTTCGCAACTGGTGAAGATGATTTAATTAAAATTAGTTTCCATGTAGTTTTCATGCCAATATAATATCAGTGCTTTGATGGAAGCTTTTCTTAATTAATTACAAAAGTATACATTTTCAGGAATTGAGCCTGGGCAGGCATGGATTAGCAATCCAGAGACGTCAGAACGGTTAAAGTTCGATGGGGATATTGCTAAGTCACTTTCCTTTGGCCTCAGTCAGCCAATCGGTTTGGTAGTAGGAAGTTTGTTTGCATGGATGTTCAAGAAAGCTGCACTTAAGGAAGATAGTTGGTTTGTTCCTACATAAATTTTCATTGTTGGCAGTTAAGATACGTTAATATTCGTATTTTTCATGGAACAGATTCAAAATGTTGTAGTAGAACGGACGAAAAGCACTCATAAGATCATGCAAGTAAAACATTAAAAATCTGATAGTAGCACATGTCTGTCGAATTGTAAGCAAAAGAATGCTTGCTCATCTTTACAATTGTCTTTTGTTAATCTAAAATGAATTTTACAGCTACGTTGGTAAGGAGTCGAATGCTTATTTCCTACTCATTATATTAGTAGGTACCTGACTGTAAATGAAAAAGCTCGGAGCCAACACTACTCGCAGTAATACTGTTTTATACGTACATTTTTGTTCATAATTATTTTACATTGTTACACATTAATTTATTTTCAGGTTTCACTGTATAAAGCTGAAGAACAATCTTTTGAATTTCATATTTGTTGTATTAATGATAAACGCTTTTACGATGGGTATTGCTTGCTTCATTGCGCCTCATGCCGTCGACTTTGCCTTCTTCGTCTCTTTCAGTGTGATTTACGCCGCCTTCGTCGGTAAGTCTTATAAATGTAACTAAAACAATACAAGAAAGAAGTAAAGGAAGAACGAAATCGGAGTTTTTTTTCCATATTATCTGCATTAATAACTAGTCATAAAGTGTGTAAATGTTTAAAATTGTAAAGCTCATTTCGACTGATATAATTTCATTTCTTCTTTCAGCGTTTTGTGAAAAAATGAGAGACGATATCATACCTGAGCAGTTTGGCAGAGATAACATAAGAATTGTTGAAGGTCTTATTAATATGGCAGCTGGGCTTGGTGGTTTAATCGCAAATGAAATTAGCGGTAATGTTAAAAATTGAAATAAACATTGATTTCAATTTTAAATTAAACATTGTTATTGACAAAATCATTCTTATATTCTTGTTCTCCAGGAAGATTTGGAAAGCTATGTTTTATTCATATTTGCTTTGTTTTATACCTTGAATATAATAAATATTCGATAAGTCATACTTTCTATCTGAATTATTTCAAATAAATGAAAAAATAAATACCGCATAATGATAGTAATCCTTAACAAAATTATTTTCAACTCCGATTTCTGTGTTTATATTATAGCTGAGATAGATGATGTTTGGTCGAACATTCCGTATTTTGGAGGTGGAGTGCTAATGTTTACAACCGCTTTTATCGCTTTTGTCTTGTTCCTTAAAGAAAGGAAAGCTCTTGATCAGATAACAATTGGTGGCAAACGATCCAGTATAAACAAATACCAACATGGAAAGTAATAGTATCCGCAGAAGGGGTGGTAACGCTGACGTCACACAATAACAGCTAACACAGCACGTTCTCTGGTCGTTTTAGCAACGTCATGTTGACATGAGGGGGACAGCTTCTTATTATATCAGTTTCAAAACTTGCTCTATAAACAATGTCCCATGCTTGTATAATATAATTTTAAAAGCATCCAATTAAACGGTATTAACAAGAATTTATGTTTCATACCAGTTTTTGATCTATTTTTCTAACAGCTTCTATGTTGGGGGAAGGCATAATGGCCTTTTTCAGGGCTTCATTTTTAAGCTGTGCACGATCTAGTACCTTCTGCAACGAAGATGGGTTGCTGCTATGTGTGTTCTTTGGAATTCGGGCTGGCACGCCAACCTATGCTGGGCAGCGGGTCAGGGGATAAATTCCCTCCCCTCCTCTCTGTCAGTTCCACCTGGTGCATGCGGCCTTTGGCTAGTAACAGTTTATAGTGATGGGTTGGCACGGACGCTAGGAACGTGAAGGGACACCACTGCCAGAAACACTTGTAGTAGCAACTTGTCTCCACCGCCAGACGAGTGAAACATCTGTCAAACACTGACTTAAACTGACTGGACATTTTCTTTTTTTGGGCTCCAAACATTACTTTAAAAGCATCATGGGAGAAATGCTAGGGTCGGCAGCATGCTCATATATATGGAGCGCTAGGCTTGACCATCTAAATCTAACGTAACTCAGTAACTAACCAGTTTTTTTATTTCCTTAGATAAGATCTTGTAGTTACTTTTAATGATGCCAAAGTCGTACACTTTCTTATATGTATTGGAATATTTCCACAGATTTCAATACTGCTGTAAGAAAATTGACGTTTCATATATTTTGTGTGTGCAACGATTTTTATCGAGTCTCTTCACTCTGAAGACTGGAATTTTGTACGTTTCAACATTACATGTGATAAAAACATATAATTGTGACGTGGACTGAGAAAATGGGTCCAGATGAGCATTAATCATTATTGCGCAAATGTAAAATGACAAATAACCAATTTTCACCAAATTTCGACTAGGCGTAACCATTTAAAAAATAATGTTTATTGGAAATGGCATTCACAAATATACATGAAAATGATTCTATCATGTCTTTATCATAAAGCATATTACCATAGCAACCACTAATTCTGTCACATTCGAAAAAGTGAAAATAAGGGCACGGTCAATCAAAATGAGGATTTACAACAAAATTAAAACAAGCTAAAAACTGAACAATAAATTATGTGTTATCAGATTAAATTTCAAGAAAAAATACCACCATATGAATGTGTAACAAGGCAGTCTACAACGTCTAATATATTGACATTAAAATTACTGTTTTGACGTCACAAACGTCATTATGAATAATAACAATGTGTGTTATCTGAAGACAAGCGTAACTTTAAAAGAAGTTGGTACTTGAAATTTTCAATTCATAGTCAACAGACTTCACACTTTTAGAAAACATGTAAAACAAAATGTGTTATTTTACTCATCTGAACCCATTTTCACAGTCACAGTCACATATTTTCAAACTTTAGCCGTTATAATACATTTGTAGTGAACGTATTTTTAATACTTATGCAATATAATTCTTACAACTCTTTTGGTAACTTTGATATTTTACTTATCTCTTTTTTGTAGTGAACGTGTTTTTGAGATTTATGCCAAAATCCTACCATCTTGTTGGTAACTTAGATATTTTACAAATTTTTGTGAAGTGTTTTAAATAGATTTATGCAATACAATTTTAACAACTCTTTTTGTATTTCTTATTCTGAACGTACTCCTTTGCCCTGAACTGTACAGTCAAAGCATAGTATAATATCAGACAAGTTCATAATAGTCTCACTCTGCTTGTCCAAGTACTTTTACATTTAACATAATAATGCTCACTTTTCTTTAAAGAAATACGAGAGACTTGCATTATACTATTCTAAAACCGTTTTAAAAATAATTTCTCACAATGCACCATACAACTGCCATATCTAATATTCTAAATCTGTTTTAGAAACAAGCTCATACAATGCACCATACAACTGCAATGTATAACATTCTAAAATTGTTTTAAAAACAACTTCATACAATGCACCTTAAAACTGCCATATTAAAAGTTACTTAAGCAGTTAAAATTGCATGAACACTTTTATATACAAAACAGTCCAGCATTACGTCCTTGGAAACACAACTGCCTATAGATCATCTGTTTAATCATATTGTTATTTAGTAAAAGCCAAATCTTTATAAAGAAAAGCGCGTGTCCGTAGGTCCAATGCTTCTATTAAAATATCAACTACACAAGACTGTTTTCCTTCTAGTTCAGATGCTTAAACAGGTTTTGGCACACAATAAAGCAATGTCCTCGTTTAAAAGTAGAAAACCAACTTTATTATTATGAGTAAAGTTTGTAAAATTTGTATTCAACTATGAAGAAAAGTGTAACAGACCAGCTCGAATAGAACATACAAGGGGCAATGTAAAAGGACATATATTTTGTCCTTTACAGTATTCCTGCAGTGAAAACAAGTTAAATTCTCACCTTGCACACTATTGTGTCTTCCGAACTCAATAGCAGTCCGACAGACTAACGAATAGACGAACGGACGGAAGGACGGACGGACAGATATATCTGACTGACATACGGACATACTCTTTATTTCACACAAGTATTTACATACAATTTGGGGATTTTCTATTATATTGAACAAGAACAGTATTGCAACCAATAGTGATCATGTTATAATTACTTTAGTATCAAAAGAATGATTAATAACGTTAATCTTAAATGTTTAAGATGTTCGCAAAACAATTGCTGATACAAAAAGGGGAGTTATCTGCATTGTGTACATTAAAGGATTTGATGTTGTTGTATATGTTAAAGACAACTTGGAACAGTTTACCATTTTCGGATTGTTGTAATAACCTGTTCCACAGATCAACAATTGGAGCTGTTTCACTTCTTACCTTGGCCAAATCACCCCGGTATCATTTATTAAAACCTGTTTTACAATATTGTTCACAACAAAATTTTCTTTAAAGGTTTCTTCAGTCTAAGATTATTTCCTCCAATTCAATTCCTAGCAGTATCATGATTGACATTTCTATTCCACTCTTCTATATAATCACCAAGTGCTCTAGGTAATATATTATTAAAAATATCACCTTTTTGGAACACTGCTTACATATTACAAAACCTATAAAAACATGATTACTTAAACTTTGACAGAATTAGGCACACCAATTCTTACATTTTAACATGTACTTGACAAGCTTATCGAGCATACAAATATCGTCTTATTCAGTTTTGATTGGTTCATACTAGTTAGTCTGAACGAATTAGCAGGCTTCCAACAGTTATATAAAATAGGTTTCCATCCGATATCACCGTAATGAGCAGCGTTTGGAGTATATTTACCTACATTCAAAAACTGCATCGCTGTTTTCCTTTGAGCTGCATTGACAAAACACCCACACAGACGATGCATAAGTGATTACTGATACAATTGAAACCTGTACAGATTTGTAAATGTATGTTTCAAACGATAAACCTGCAAATGCTTTTGATTTAGCAATTAGTATACCTGAAGTTCTGTTCAGAGACTTTGCTACAGATACATATGTATTATAATATGCTCTTTCTGTCATGTTATCAGGATTTTTAATCGTTAAGTTTGTGTATTCAAATGCTCTTTATTGAAATAGCTATATAGGCATATACACAGAAAGTATGTATCATTTATCATCCAATATTCTTCTGTTCACACATTGACATGAATAAGAATGCAAAGTCACTCTCGTAAATGTCTATAGACCTATTCTCAGGACTATAACGACTGTCCCTGCATTACTTAAACTTAAATAGTTGTTTGTCAATAAAAACAAAAATAATATCAAACAGGGAATGCCACGTACCAAAAACGCAGCCTCCCCAAAACGAGCCCCACAGCACCCAGAAGTGCACACCACCAACACACACACACACACACACACACACACACACACACACACACACACACACACACACACACACACACACACACACACACACACACACACACACACACACACACACACACACACACACACCCCCCCCACAACACACACAACACACACACACACACACACACACACACACCACACACACACACACAACACACACACACACCACACACACACTAGCATACAAAGCAAACACACGAGGACAAAACGAACAATTAAAGGAACACAGTGGGGCACCGCCTTGGAACGGTCAGTGGCAAAAACACCACTGGGGAGCTTAAACCGGTTTATGGTGCGCACCCAACCTCACTCTTACCCCCCACCATGTTCTAAAGTCACAGGACAGTGTAAATAAAAGTAATCCCTGCTAGGTGAATCTCTAACACACGCAATGGAAACAAAAGGCATGGTATGTAAAACACAAAAATGCTCGTGTATAAATATATAAAAAGCAAACCTTGAGAACCAAAAAACGTATGTACTCAATGCCTTTGCAGAAGGCAGAGCACCAAGAGAAACACCCTTAAGGGCCCGACGAAACAGGCCAGAGGACAGAAATCAAAACAGCTTCGTCCCAGTGGGATTTAAAAACTGCCCATCACAGAGTCCTCCCCCTCTTCCGTCAGACACAATCAAAGAGGGAAGCATAGCGTCCAACTGTAAACGGGTTGAACACCAAACATGCGGTGTGTCTCAAAACAGTTGGGTCGTAACCTCTTTTAACAAAACGTTTTATAATTTTAGCAAATACAGTTGGAAAATTGCCATGACCCAAAATCTTACGAAGTTTGTAAACCACATCCCCATAAAAATCGGGTTTTGAAATACCTTCTCGCAGAAGAGTCTTTAGATTACTATTGAATTTCAAAACCAAATCAGAATTACGATAGTAAAATTTAGCAAAATATTTACGCAATTTGTAATAACGGTAGCCCTGTTGAAGAAGTTTATTTGTAATATATTGATTACGTTCATTGAAATCCTCAACATGACTACACGCTCTGGCAAACCGAATTAACTGAGAAATGTATACCCCATAAGATGTAGCATGAGGTACATCCCCATCCAAATGGGGGAAATTTACAATACTAAAATTAAAATCATCCCTCTTGTCATAAATTTTGGTATGTATAATATTGTTATAAATAGAGAGATGTAAATCTAAAAATGAAGCACCAGTATCCAAATTGTTAGTTTTAATTAACTGGAGTTCCCGGGGATAAATAGTGTCCACCAATTGACCAAAAAACGGGTTATCCATATTAAGAATATCATCCAGATAGCGTGATGTATTATTAAAAGCAGTGATAATGTCTGCCTGCGTATCTGGAGAAAGACTCAACATAAAGTCTCTTTCATAACAATATAAAAACAAATCTGCGACAAGGGGTGCACAATTTGTTCCCATGGGAATACCGATCTTGTCTGAAAACTGCATTCCCAAACCTTATATGTTGTTCATTAAAAAGGAAAGGGCTTTACAAACTTCGTCACAGGTCCACATAGTATAATGTTTAACAATACAGCTAGTAAAAAAAGCTTTATCGAAATTGCAGGCGAGAAATGTAACATTCTCCCTGGCAAAAGTCTTTTGAATTAGGGCAGTTAGCTTGTCATTTATCAAATTATGTGGTAAAGTGGTATACAGAGTAGAAAAATCGTATGTACTGACTGAAGTTACTTTGTAATTATTAACTTTAAACTTATCCAGGATTTCGCCAGAATTTTTGATCGACCAAAAAAAATGTTTACCAGAGTTTTCGTATACTTTATCACAATATCTTTTCACGTGGGTTTTTATAGCAGTTAGGCAAGATGTTAATAGTTTTGAAATATTTGTAGTGGTACAAGAGCTTGAATTAGCGATGAAACGAGCTTTATATGGTTGTTTATGTAATTTAGGAATCCAGTACATAGTAGGAAGTTTAATATGTTGATCATCTATACGAACTTTCAAATTAGAAACTTCACTGATGTGATCAGTGACCACATTTTGTTCAACGGAAGGACTCAATATATAAGCTTTAGTGCTATTTAGTTCGTTTTGTAAAACATTAATATAATGTAGGCGTCAAATGATGATAATATTGTTGGCCGCCTTGTCTGCAGGAACTAAGACATACTTAGAATGATATTCTTGGATTTCCTTTTTCAGATGTCTTAAAGTAAACTTGGGTTTTGATGGAAGTAGGTGTTCATTTGTTTGGTAAAATTTTATACGAGAATCGACAATGTTAAAAATACTTCGTTTCCAAGACGTTAATGCATTTGGATCAGCATTCTCACGACGACACCATTTGACACAAAAAGTTTCGATGGATTCCGCAATATGACCACGACAAGCATGAAAATCAATAGTAGAAGGAATTCTGTATTTTGGCCCTTTAAAGAATAAATTACGAATACGCTTGTCTTTAATAATATCAAAATTACCAGTGATGACATGACCGGCATCTGAATAGCAAAATTTCGAGTTATTACATTCGCAGTAAGAAGGGGTATTTGTCTGAACATCTAGGTCGGAAACAATTTTATTGTAATTGAATATAACATTTCTAACAGGTGTTTTCTATTTATAACAGATAATAGGAACTTCGGAGTTTCGGAAATACTTAGGCACAGAATCAATGACACGTCTATCACGAAATATACTGGGTACATCGATGAAGTCAATACCTTTATTAATGAAATGAATTTTAAGAAAATGTCTATCATGATCAGATTGAGTGTCAATGTGTGGACGGAGAACGTGTTGTGTGTAATTTTGGATAAGATATGACACAGTGTAAAACGGATCTGTTTGAATAACGTACTGGTCCGCTTCCTCGTCTAATTTTTTAATAGACTGAATAGATAAAGATGTGAGAAGAGAAAGCATTGAATGTCTACCAGAGTTTGAAAGAATTATATCGAGGTCTGCAACAGAAATATTGACTTTTGATTTGCGCTTAATATTACCATTGCGTCTAATTCCATGAGACCTAGATTTACGTTTCCTAATATTTAAAATTGAAAATATATCGATATCAGGGTTTTTAGAGATATTACCTTCTTGATAAATATTATCATTTAAGCCCAACGGAAACGGTGACTGTAAATTTTTAAAACTTAATCTTGAAACGCTTACACTTTTGTATCTTCTATTATCTCCCTTTAATTTTGCATTGTATAACACAACAGTGGGTGTAAATGTAATGTATATCAGTACATGTATACTTTTGTAAGTATTAAAAGGAAATTGTCAGTGTCTATCCGGAAGACAAAACCCGCATTGTCGTCATAAGTTAAATTATCACATATGGGCATGATCTATTACATAGACGTGAACTTTATGGTGACTAACTTGGATACTATCTCGAACTGCTATGTCTGCACCAGCCATTGGGCAATTTGTGCCAGCAGTGCAAAACTTGATACACATTTTTATTAAGATTGTTTGTTTCACTTGTTTGTGGCAACTAACTCCTTTAAACTTTTTATAACTAAAAGTCACCTAAATGTGATTGATAATATCTAACCCGAGCAATTTTCGAGGCATCGGATTTTACAATCGTGCGATCATACATTGTTGAGAATGACGGAAAGGTGACATTACGACATATTTTTATTTTATGCTTTTCAGTGAAATACTGAAATATATCAGTGAAATAAAATTGGTATTTCACTGTTTCAAAGCAGTGAAAATATCAATTTTATTTTCACTGTTTTTGCTGAACTACTTTTTAACCACATTCTAAACAAAAGTCCCTTATTTTCACACCTAGGATCTCCAGCTCGTCCTCCATACAAAAGTATCATACACATGATTGACAGTGAGTGATTAATTACGTTAAAATACTTAGCTTTATCCAATTTCTCACCTATGAGATACATATTTCCTCTCATTTATCGGTGATAGAACATTAAATAAAATTATATTTTTGAAATAAACATAGGGTTGTTGGTATTCATTTTCTTAGTTAGATCATTTTCTATCCATTTATAGCAATTTTAAACAAAGATTTGAGAAAAAGTTTATTTTCATTTTTTTTCACCAACATCCAATTTTCACAGTAATTTCTTACATGTAATATTTGTATGATCATGGTCTGAAACCTTTAAGTTACCTATAAAAAATGGAATACTACCTCTACAATCGCTCATTATTCACAAATGCATTAAATTGTGACAAATTTTGCACTTTGGTCAGCCCTTTGCTGAGCATTTTTTAATGAATGAACAGCTGATTGATTATAACGCCACGATTCATGGTGTGACAAAGTGCAGACTTATTTAATAAAAAAAATCAATTTATGCGTATATCTAATGAACTGATGTTTCATTTTTGCTGTATGATAAAGATTGAAATGACTTCTTAAATACTTTTATCTGAAATAATCAAAATATTTTGAACTACTTTTGTTCATCAATCATTCTGGGGTTCTCCATGGGGAATAAGAAATACCATGCTTCCAGATTTTACCGAATATATGTAAATACGCCACTCGTGAAAATATCAATGTTTGGTGTTCACTTGTGAAATAAAATTGATATTTCACTGAAACAAACAAATATCCTCTATATATTATAGTTATTCTTTGCTGCGGACGATAAAACAAAAAACAATGAATGACAACTGCACAGTTTAAATAATAATGATCGTTCTTTTCAATCATAACTATAATGATTAATTACTCCATCATTCAAGTAAATCAAAGAAAAGAGAATTATACAAACTGTTCAAAACAGCATCACAAAGGACCAAAGCTTGGAGATGATCGTGCTATACATTTCCGCTTCAGGGAGTAACAATGTAAGTTTTAAAAATGTTCGTGAAGTTGGCAGACTGGCAGCGTAGCAGCGTGAACTTGGCAGACTGGCAGACTGGCAGCGTAGCAGCGTGAACTTGGCAGACTGGCAGACTGGCAGCGTAGCAGCGTGAACTTGGCAGACTGGCAGCGTAGCAGCGTGAACTTGGCAGACTGGCAGCGTAGCAGCGTAGCAGCCTAGCAGCGTGAACTTGGCAGACTGGCAGCGTAGCAGCCTAGCAGCGTGAACTTGGCAGACAGGCAGCGTAGCAGCCTAGCAGCGTGAACTTGGCAGACTGGCAGACTGGCAGACTGGCAGCGTAGCAGCGTGAACTTGGCAGACTGGCAGCGTAGCAGCGTGAACTTAGCAGACTGGCAGCGTAGCAGCGTGAACTTGGCAGACTGGCAGATTAGCAGCCTAGCAGCGAGAACTTGGCTATATTGAATGAAATGGATGTTTAAAATACGACAGAAGCACGAATTATGCGTAGATACAAATAATATACACGCTCTTTCATTTTGATATTTTTTATCTTATACCGGTTTTCATTAGTTTCCGTTACTTGAAGAGTTTTCGCTGCACCCCCCCCCCCCCCCCCCCCCCCCCCCCCCCCCCCCCCCCCCAACCCCACCCCCCCCAAAAAAAAAAAGCAGACTTCCCCCCCCCCGCCCCCCCCCACCCCACCGCCCCACCAACCCGCCCCCCCCCCCCCCCCCCCCCCCCCCACACGCAGCTCAGCGACCGCATTCAGCGACCCCCAACGATCGCAGTTCAGTAGCCGAAACTCAAAGTTATATTGTGCTAATTGAATGAAATGTTTTTTTCCAAAAAAATTCGACAGAAGCACGAATTAGCTAGAAACATAATCCGCCCTTTCATTTTGATTTTTATATTTTATATTCATGTTTACTTTCTTGGAGTTTTCGTTGCAAGACTTTTGCTGCAACAACCCAACACCCCCCCAACCCCCCCCCCCCCCCACCCCCCCCCCCCCCCCCCCCCCCCCCCCCCCCCCCCCCCCCCCCCCCCCCCCCCCCTGCCGCACCACCCCCCCCACCCCCCCCCCCCCCCCCCCCCCCCCCCCCCCCCCCCCCCCCCCCCCCCCCCCCCCCCCCCCCCCCCCCCCCCCCCCCCCCCCCCCCCCCCCCCCCCCCCCCCCCCCCCCCCCCCCCCCCCCCCCCCCCCCCCCCCCCCCCCCCCCCCCCCCCCCCCCCCCCCCCCCCCCCCCCCCCCCCCCCCACAGCCAGCCGAAACTTCAGTCCCCCCCCCCCCCCCCCCCTTTAAGTTGGCTATTTGAATGAAATGGATGTTTAAAATACGACAGAAGCACACTTATGCGTAGATACAATTAATGACATTTTGTATTTCATATCTTATACCGGTTTCTTTGTTTCCGTTACTTAAATTTGTGCAAGCAGACTTTTCGCTGCCAGCAGCCCAGCAACTCAGCAAACCAGCAGCTCAGCAGATCAGCAGCTCAGCAGACCAGCAGCTCAGCAGACTAGCAGTTCAGCAGCCGAAACTTCAAAGTTTAATATTGTGCTATATTGAATGAAAATGTTTTTTTTTTTTCAGAAATATGACATAAGCACGAATTATGCGTAGAAACAATAAATACACGCCCTTTCATTTTGATATTTTATATCTTATATTCATAAGTTTACGTTACTTGAAGAGTTTTCGTTTTTATTAAAGAAAATGGGGAATAATAAGTTTTGACTTTTTTTATTCCAAGGTATTGTTTTCGTCTCAAATAACATGTTCCGATAGCTTTAAAATAGTCATTCAATATTTGTCAAGAAAAAATGGCTTAAATTTTACAAATTTCAAGCTTCAATTTTAATTTTGAAACTTCCTTGTGATTATTAATATAACAGTCAGTTTTCTGATCATTATTGCTGTGAACCTTATTATAAAGTTGATATATGCCGTTATGGAAAAAAAAAAATATAGTAATATAGAAATTTCTCCATTTATACATGTTTAGAATCTAGTAGTACAGTTTTGTTAAAGCACTGTTCGCTACCATATCTTTATTGTAAGGGCCCCCATGGGCTTTTTAGCCTAATTAAAATTTAAGCTTTAAACTTGATTAAGATAACATTACAGTACACATGTTAATAAGTACGTATTAAGCTTGGATTTAGTAACAAACATTACAAAGCATTTTGACAGAGCTATAGTCTGTTTCTACTTTACATATGGCAAAATATTGTTCTTTCGTACTTAATAAAGAAATATACAATGTAAAACGTTCACATTATATTTGCTTCCCATCTTTCTGTCGCTTTTTTGGAAAAATATTTAGACATATAAAAACGCTGTGTCTGTCCGTCTGAAAATTTTTTAACTTAAGTTTGAATGTGACTATTTCTGCAGATATCTTCATTAAACTTTGAAATTGTATTGCTAAAGACAACAGGGTCGTAGTGCAGCAAAATTGCCTATGTTAAAGTCATTTGTAACAGATTTATGCCTCTTTTTGTACTTAGTTTTTGTCCAGAAAACATTAAGTTGGTAATAACTACGCCATTTCTCACGATTTCTTCATATTCTTTCATATTTTCTTGCCTTTTACAAAGCGAAAACTCTGCTGGCAGCGAAAAGTCTACTAGCAGCAAGAACTCTTCTAGCAGAGAAAACTAAGAAAAATACGATATAAAGTATCAAAAGTAAAAGGGCGTGTAAAATAATTGTATCTACGCATATTTAGTGCTTCTGTTGCATTTAAAAACCCAATTTAAAGTTTGAAGTTTCGGCTGCTGAACTGCTGAGTTGCTGGTCTGTTGAGCTGCTGGGCTGCTGAGCTGCTGGACTGCTGGCAGCAAAAAGTCTGCTAGCAGCGAAAACTCATCTAGTAGCGAAAACTTATGAATATATATCAAAATAAAAGGTCGTATAAAATAATTGTATCTACGCATATATCGTGCTCCTGTTGCAGCTGGATAAGTTTTGCCTGCTGGTCTGCTGGTCTGCGGAGCTGCTGGGCCGCTGGCAGCGAAAAGTCTGCTAGCAGCGAAAACTATTGAAAATAAGATATTCAATATCAAAATAGAAGGGCGTGTAACATAATTGTATCTACGCATACATCGTGCTCCTGTTGCAGCTAGATTATTTTAGGCTGCTTGCAACAATACTTTCCTAGTAACGGAAACTAACGGAAATAAGATAAAAAGTATCAAACATAGGGCGTGTAAATTAATTGTATCTACGCATAATCCGTGCTTCTGTCATTTTTAACATCCATTTCATTCAATATAGCACAATCTTAAACTCTGAAAGTTCGGCTGCTGAACTGCTGGTCTGCTGAGCTGCTGGGCTCCTGGCAGCGAATGTCTGCTTGCAACGAAAGCTCTTCTAGTAACGGAAACTTATGAATATAGGATATAAAGTATCAAAATGAAAGGGAGTGTAAATTAATTGTATCTACGCATAATTCGTGCTTCTGTCGTATTTTAAACATCCATTTCATTCAATACATGTATAGCACAATCTTAAACTTTGAATTCGGCTGCTGAGCTGCTGTTCTGCTGAGCTGCTGGTCTGCTGAGCTGCTGAGCTGCTAGTCTGCTGAGCTGCTGGACTGCTGAGCTGCTGGTCTATTGACGGTTGCTGGGCTGCTGGCAGCGAAAAGTTTGCTTGCAACGAAAACTCTTTTAGTAACGTAAACTGATCAATATAAGATAAAAAACATCAAAATGAAAGGGCGTGTATATTAATTGTATCTACGCATAGTTGGTGCTTCTGTCGTATTTTGAACATCCATTTCATTCAATATAGCACAATCTTAAACTTTAAAGTTTCGGCTGTTGCACTATTGGTCTGCTGGTCTGCTGAGCTGCTGGTCTGCTGAGCTGCTGGTCTGCTGAGCGGCTGATCTGCTGAGCTGCTGGTTTGCTGAGTTGCTGGGCTGCTGGCAGCGAAAAGTCTGCTTGCAGCAAAAATTTTAAAGTAACGGAAACTTATGAATACCGGTATAAGATATAAAATATCAAAATGTATATTAATTGTATCTACGCATAATTTGTGCTTCTGTCGTATTTTAAACATCCATTTCATTCAATACAGCACAATCTTAAACTTTTAAGTTTCGGCTTCTGATCTGCTGAGCTGCTGGTCTGCTGAGCTGCTGGTCTGCTGAGCTGCTGAGCTGCTAGTCTGCTGAGCTGCTAGTCTGCTGGTCTGCTGAGCTGCTGGTCTGCTGAGCTGCTGGTCTGCTGAGTTGCTTGGCTGCTGGCAGCGAAAAGTCTGCTTGCAACGAAAACTCTTCAAGTAACGTAAACTTATGAATATAAAATATCAAACTGAAAGGGCGTGTATTTATTGTTTCTACGCATAATTCGTGCTTCTGTTGTATTTTTGGAAAAAAAACCCATTTTATTCAATATAGCACAATCTTAAACTTTTAAGTTTCGACTGGTGAACTGCTGGTCTGCTGAGCTGCTGATCCTCTGGTCTGCTGAACTGCTGGTCTGCTGAGCTGCTGAGTTGCTGGGCTGCTGGCATCGAAAAGTCTGCTTGCATCAAAAACTCTTTAAGTAACGGAAACAAATGAATACCGGTATAAGATATAAAATATCAAAATGTTTATTAATTGTATCTAAGCATAATTTGTGCTTCTGCCGTATTTTAAACATCCATTTCATTCAATATAGCACAATCTTAAACTTTGAAGTTTCGGCTGCTGAGCTGCTGAGCTGCTGAGCTGCTGGTCTGCTGAGCTGCTGGTCTGCTGAGCTGCTGAGCTGCTAGTCTGCTGAGCTGCTGGTCTGATGAGCTGCTGATCTGCTGGTCTGCTGATCTGCTGGTCTGCTGAGCTGCTGAGTTGCTGGGCTGCTGGCAACGAAAAGTCGGCTTGCATCAAAAACTCTTCAAGTAACGGAAACAAATGAATACCGGTATAAGATATAAAATATCAAAATGTATATTAATTGTATCTACGCATAATTTGTGCTTCTGTCGTATTTTAAACATCCATTTCATTCAATATAGCACAATCTTAAACTTTGAAGTTTCGGCTGCTGATCTGCTGAGCTGCTGATCTGCTGAGCTGCTTGTCTGCTGAGCTGCTGGTCTGCTGAGCGGCTGGTCTGCTGAGCGGCTGGTCTGCTGAGTTGCTGGGCTGCTGGCAGCGAAAAGTCTGCTTGCAACGAAAACTCTTCAAGTAACGTAAACTTATGAATATAAAATATCAAAATGAGGCGTGTATTTATTGTTTCTACGCATAATTCGTGCTTCTGTCGAATTTTTGAGAAAAAAAAACCCATTTCATTCAATATAGCACAATATTAAACTTTAAAGTTTCGGCTGCTGAACAGCTGGTCTGCTGATCTGCTGGTCTGCTGATCTGCTGATCTGCTGGTCTGCTGAGCTGCTGGTCTGCTGAGCTGCTGAGTTGCTGGGCTGCTGGCAGCGAAAAGTCTGCTTGCAGCGAAAACTCTTCAAGTAACGGAAACTAATGAAAACCGGTATAAGATATAAAATATCAAAATGAAAGGGCGTGTATATTAAGTGTATCTACGCATAATTCGTGCTTCTGTCGTTTTTTAAACATCCATTTCATTCAATATAGCCAAGTTCTCGCTGCTAGGCTGCTAAGCTGCCAGTCTGCCAAGTTCACGCTGCTACGCTGCCAGTCTGCCAAGTTCACGCTGCTACGCTGCCAGTCTGCCAAGTTCACGCTGCTACGCTGCCAGTCTGCCAAGTTCACGCTGCTACACTGCCAGTCTGCCAAGTTCACGCTGCTACGCTGCCAGTCTGCCAGTCTGCCAAGTTCACGCTGCTACGCTGCCAGTCTGCCAAGTTCACGCTGCTACGCTGCCAGTCTGCCAGTCTGCCAAGTTCACGCTGCTACACTGCCAGTCTGCCGGTCTGCCAACTTCACGCTGCTACACTGCTACGCTACCAGTCTGCCAACTTCACGAAAATGTAATTATTAGATAGATAAATTGAAGAAATAACCAAAATATCATTTTGTTATGTTCCGGATTAGAGTAGAGATCGGTTATTTACGCAACCGTTTTTAAAACTGCAGGGGCGGCTTTTGAGTCTTTTTATTGCTATGTGACTTCGAATCCTGGTAATACATTAATTTATATACTATAATCAGTTCAATATTTAGATAAAATAGACTCAACTATTCAGGAATTGCTTGTTATGAAATGTATCAGTTGCTTAGTTGTGGAACTTAAATCCACATAATTTATACATAAAGTTTAACGTCATTTAACAAACGGAGGCATTAAATACCGCGGTAAATAGCGATTGTTGGTCCCCAAAAACAAAACAACAATCGCTGTTTACCGCGGTATTTAGGTTCAACAGTATTATCAGTGTTTTAATTACAGCCGTGCATTTTTCCTAACTATCGTTCCTTGGGAGGACCAGTGCTTGACCCCCATGCTCCTTTAGAAGCTGAAACTGAAACTATCTCACATAAAGAGTCGTGGCCGGTAAGCAGGGCTCGAATCCTAATGAGAGGTGGCAGCGATTTCACGCCAGTTACTGACAAACGGAACGGGGCTTTATATAGTACAATATTGCAAGGAGTAGATTCGTATTATCATTTAAGTATACTTTACCATACTAATAACCCTTTTGTTTGTCATGCGCACATTATTTTTATTGGTTTCCTTTTTAGTCTAACTGACAAACGGAACGAGGCCTGTCATAGTACACAATTGCAAGTAGTAGATTGCGGAGGTTTCGGGTTCGAGCCCCGCTGGGGTCACGACGGTACCTCCTCATATGACACCAGTACTGTTTTTTCCAGGGAGCGGACTCGAGAGCGACTCGATATGTCACAAGCTTTCTTCACAATCGAGCTAAAATAAATTAGTATAAACTAAGTAGTAGATTCGTATTATTGTTAAAGTTCACCTTATACTGTCGTTACGTATCTTTTGTGTTACTTGTTGAGTTTCGATGATATCCCAATCAGGTTAAGTACATTTGCCATAGTCAGTTTATCATGGTAAAGTGGTTCAAAGTTAGTATTATTATCATTTATTATCATCATCACACTGGTTTAATAATCTTTCTATCATTGTGCTATTATGAGGTACTGTATATCGAATACAGACTATTTTGCCTTATTGGACACCATATAAAGTACATAAATATGTTTTTAGAAATAACAAGTGAATCAGCAAAATCTATTGTAATATCTTTTAATGAATGCGAGGCGATTTAAACTGGTCAGTTACTAAGCCAAACATAGACACTTTAGACATTATTTTGTTACAGGAAACCGATATCGTACTTAATTAATGACAATAAGTATAATCATACATTTCATCATCCACACCAGCAAGCAATGATTGCACATTTATACTGATATTTGAATGTATGCATTTGCAAACATCGCCGTTTAGCTATATTTTAAATAATGGATAATATTCAATTTCATTTAGGGCGGGAGTCAGTGATGCTTTATATATTTTTGAATCAAATTTGTTTTCTAACCTTTCACTCTCGTGACACAACGGAAAGAACACAAAGTTGGCTCCCCTGAAAATCTTGAATTAGATTACAGAATTGAAGTTTTACATTAATTAATTCAAAGGGTGTCGAGTTAGATAACCTGGACTATTGGTTAGTAGGACCATAGCCCGCATCATCTTGGACCTCTAGCGAAACAGAGCGACTAGTATTTGCTCCCAAATGGAGAAACATAAACAACCTAGAGCCGTATGCGACCCAACCTACATTACATGCACGTGATTCTACATCCACTCGTTGCTAAAGTATACTTAACACAAAACGTAGTCAATACAGTTTTAAATCTTCGGTGGCTACATAATTTACTATGTAGTTCTAGAACGTATATGGGCGCGACCTGTAAGTAATGGAAGAAACTGTCACAGTTTTGGCTGCACACCAACTTGGCGTTCAGGGCTAGCCACAATAACTCAGTTTGTCACTACGTTCATACAACAAATAAATTTGTAATTTAACTAACTGAAAATATCCAACCATAGGAGACAGAGATCGGACACTAAATGTTTTTAAGCGAAACACGAACAGCCAAATTGGTTGCTTTCAATGAAAACCATAGATTGAAGCGAACAACCGCCAAACGTAAGGATATAAAGTTCTTTTGCGTTGAAAAGGTAAGAAATACTTAAAAATTCTCTAGATCAAATTGATGAGACAGAGAAAACATTCTGAAATCCAGAATAAAGACTAAACTGAAATAACAAGTAACACTAAGTAATATTTCATGATATGTGTGATCGAACAGAGAAGTATTTCTGAAATTCAGAATAGAAACTAAACCGCATTACAAAAAAGAAACTATCGCTGATATATACCTATCACATAATATATTGATGACCGTTCAGTGAACAAACACAATGTCATACAGTTCAGTAAGAAAACATTTATTTCCAAATCAGATAAATGAACTCTCAAACGTGTTTGAAGTTTTCACGATTCAACTGACTCAATGCCTGGTGACACAAGTAAGCACAACCAGTAAAAATGGCTGAATATTTGCCGGCAGACATTGTAACTATTAATGCATTTCCGCGATGTTCCTATGGTAACATAATCATGAGAATACCGCCAAAAATCCTCGGTAATATTTCAGACCAAATGATTTTAACTCCCGGGAGGTGTTTATCAACACAAGTGCATATATTTCAGAGAAACATTGCCTTAAGGTCCTCATGTCAGCGCTACTCAAATCATTACCACCATAACACAGTGAAAAAGAATAATTGACGGCTGATCACCGATTGCGCCTAAGTCATTCTCTTGTTTTATACACAGTTCACTGTATCCCTAAGCATCATCAAAATGCAGTATGCTCGATCCTCAGAGTGATTCCTGTCTGGTGATTTCAAGCAGCAACAAAGACATCTCTAATAATTGAATGAACCCTAACACCAAACCACATGCTTAAATCCTGAAACAACTTGTGAGATTGAATCTCAGTCTGGTGGAGGTATTAGGGGTACATGTCTGGACCCGACGGAGACCTGACCTCTTTCGTCTGTCAACTATATCCTTCAGGACGCTGTCTGTTCGTTTCTTTGGCACGATTGCTCAGAATAAACATTTTTGTTTATCGTAAATAATAAAAACCTAAGGACTGAACGTACTGGGGGATCGATTGTCTCTGAACAACACAGACTGTATATATACATACAAATATCAGAACAACCCTTACACGAGTAAAGATATAAACTGGATATACAACTGTTCCCAAATTTTTCATTTTACCAAAACTGAACTGAATATTCAAAATTTGCACAACTTTCAATGTCATTCAAAAGTTATGGGATTTGCCCATAGGGTTGATTGTGTTGTGCCAATTGAGTGATTCGGATTTTATGTCGCACTGAACAGCTAAGGTCATATGGCAACTTCCAGCTTTCATGGAGGAGGAAGACCACATGTGCCAATTCGGGCATTATTTCAGACACGGCGGGCACCTGGTAGAACCTAGATAGCTTCCAGACATAAAAGAATCCGGCCTAAGTAAGGCACGAACCTACAGTGGTGAGGGGCAAGTGATCATTAGTCGGTGACCTTAACCACTCAGCCACAGAACGGTGCCAAACAATTGTTTGAAGTTTCAAGGCTTTAATGGTTACAGTTAAATTGAATTTTAAGAAAGCTTTAACCAGATTTAAGACGAAACTGCCGACTGACGTCAAGAAGGTTATGACAATTGCTATTCTGTTTTTCATAGAAGAGCTAAATATAGCTAAATCATTCTTTTGTTGTTGATTCAGTATTTACCGATTGTAGAACAAGAACTTGCGAACGGAAGGAAACCTATATCGTTGCAGCATTAGTTACATGTACTCTTAATTGTAACCAAATCGCAACACGTCAAACAGGAATAGAACCATTCAGTTACTAAATGTAGTCGATATCGGTCTTGATTTGATATACAGTGCCGCAGATATCTAGAAGAACCTTACTGGTTACGGTCCTAGTTACGGTCATATATTTATATGGTACATATTATGCTATAACTCGCAAACTAGTTACCAAATCTTTATGCAATTTTACCTCAACCAACTCCGATTCCTCATTTTTTGTTTACTTCTAAAAATTGTTTTAGCTAACAAATGAGACCCGACAATGAGGTCATCAAGGGAGGTAAGTTTTATAATCGAGAGTACCCTAATTTCGGAAAGAGTTATCTGCTTGCTTTTTTCCCCTCTTCATCCCTTGTTTTTTATTCTAAACTAAAAAAAACCAAGAGCTGTCCCTCACAAGTGACAAATGCCCCCGAAAGAAGTGCCTCACAGCCTGTGTCCTCTCCATGTGCTCAATAAATGTGCTATGTAATTTTAAAATCCTTCCATGCATGACAGAGTAACCATGCATACAGTATTCCATTACTTTTAAACACTAAGTGTGACCTTTACCTTTGAGGTAGGGACATGGTTCATGCAGACAACACATTGTCTTGATGTGCTGAACATTCGTGCCAAGTTATTTTAAATCAATTAATGCATAAAAAAGTTACAATCCTGACACAAATGTATACATATATACAGGATTCCGTTACATTTAAACTCTAAGTGTGACCTTGACCTTTGAGGTAGGGACTTGGGTCTTGCACGCGACACATCAGCTTGATGTGCCAGACATTTGTGCCAAGTTATTTTTATATCCTTGAAAGCATGATAAATTTATAGTTCAGACACAAATGTATGCATATATAGAGGATTCCATTACCATCAAACTCTAAGTGTGACCTTGACCTTTAAGGTAGGGACGTGGGTCTTGCACGCGACACGTCATCTTGATGTGCTAGACATTTGTGCCAAGTTATTTTAAAATCCTTCAATGCATGACAACGTTACAGTCCGGACACGAATGTGTGCATATATAGAGGATTACATAACCTTCAAACTCCAAGTGTGACCTTGACCTTTGAGGTAGGGACGAGGGTCTTACACGCGACACGTCGTCTTGATGTGCTAGACATTTGTGCTAAGTTATTTCAAAATTCTTCAATGCATGACAAAATTACAGTCCGGACACGAATTTGTAAGTTGGGACGCACAGACGGACGGACGGACTTACCAGACGGACTTTGTATGGTTATCCCTTTGATCTTTCTTTGATCTTTTAAAACCCCACAACACAATCATTTAACCCCACAATGCCATTTTTAAACCCCATAATGACGGAATGAACTCAAAGAACCTCACAATGCTAAGTTGTACTCAAACCCTAACCCCGTAATGTCCATGTACGGACAGACAGACGAACGGACATCCCTGCGTAAGTGTTATAAGGTGGTAAATCCATTGTTCTCGAACAATAGAGTGACCACTTAAGTAACAAAACAATGACCACTTAAGGGACAAAAGACGGAACGAAGACAATAGATTTCTATTGTCTTAGGTCACACCTCCTACCACATAAGGTACCCAGCATGATAGCGGACGGACAGACGGACAGACGGACGGTGCAATTTTAATATGCCACCCTTCGGGGGCATAAAAATAAAGCAGCAAGTACTCAAAATAAATTTACATTCCGGGTGCAACTGCTTCTAACAGCTGAATACTGTGATGTCAATGTTGATGAAAGAATGAAAAAGATAAATGGTACCTTACCAGCTTACAGTAAGATGCAAAAAAAATCGGACCGCCTTCCCGGTACTTGCCTGGTTTGAATAAATTCCTATCCTAAATTGTAGACAAAAACTGAACAGTGGGCAATATCAAGGAATACACAGAATAAATGAAACAACTGAACAAGAAAATCTGTTACAGAAAGTATCACAGCGGGCCAACAAACAAAACTGACATGTATAAATGTTGAGGCATGGCCCAAAAAGAATTCAAGGACTAATTCTGGCTGAACAAGCAAAACCTAACAAGACTGACCTGTAGTAACGAAACTTTAGCCCCTACTGTTATCGAATGATATTTTTCTATTCTGAAATGTTTAGAAGTTATTTAGATCTATTACTATGTGATTTTGAAAACAGAAGACAGTATAATGCCTAACAATTCTTTATTTAATCAATATATGGAACTACTTGTTTGTATACGACACAAGGAATTTCTGCTCTATTAACATTGGATCGAAAAATTAATCAACCGCAATATTAATCGGAATTGATACACCACCATAAACATGAGGTGCTAAATTAAGAATTAGCTGACAATCGAGTATCGTAAATGTTTATGTACATAGTATGTTGTATGTTTTTCAGAATAGGTATCAAATATTTCATCTTTTTAAACGCTATTTATAAAACAGTAGGATAAAATATTTTGGATAGCTGTACTTTTTTGTCTACTCCTGAATAAACGTTACGGTCCTTAACATTACCAAACCCACTCAACTAAAATAAGATTTTACATCTTTTGATAATTCTTCCATTTTTATCAAACAAAGCAAACAATTTACTCCACCATGCACGTACTTAAAAGATAACCTGGACTATGTGTAAGTGTAGCTATAGTCCGCATTACTGTGTCAAATTGCTGCGCTTGTCGGCGAGCACATGTGTCCTAACTTCTAAAGTAAAAAGTGTATCAATTGGATTAAACGTTTAGAAATTAAATTTATATGTCTTAATAGGACAGACAATGAACGCCAGTGAAATAATAGACGAATAAATTGTGCCCGAAGAGTCACTACAAGAATTAGGTTACGCTAACAATGCTAACGGTGCACTGAAGCTTGAAACTCCAAAGGATGGTGCGACAACAGAGGAACCCCCAGATGGCGGACTCAGGGCATGGCTAATAGTGCTTTCTTGCGTTGGGATAAACATATTCCTGAGTATAATACTTGGTTTGATTAGCGCCGTTCTTACTGATAAGGGTTTTTCTGATGACACAAATATAACCAGTGTAACATCTTCTGAAATGTCTACCAAGTTCTTGAGTACGTCCAATATTTATGGTAAGTTAATTCATCTTATTTTCATATTCATGTGTTGTATTGTCATCGTACTATTTTGTTTGGTAGTACTTATAGACATCGAAATTGTAAAGTCAAAACGCAAAATATTTGTAATATTATAGAATTGGTTCTTTAAAGAGTGTTGCTGTTACTCAGAATTACAGAAGTATGTGGTCTTGCGATGTCCCTTAACATATAATGCACATACACTCAATTTTCATAGTTCATTTCTGTGGCGCAAAATCTGCATTTAACATATTCAACATAATTGAATGTAGTAACATTGTCATTTTTCATGATGAAATATAATACCCTGAATAGATACGATTACATTGCATGTATCTCAATAATACTGCTAGAAGAGATGTCTGGGAAATCTACAGAAGGGCATCTTTCAGGAGGTCTAAATCGGTAACAGTATCTTTTATCTAAGATCCGAGTAATCTAATGTAGGGCTTTGCTTAATTAAAACGCAAAAGCTATGTTATATAGACTACTTCATGTTTGTTATGTACATTCTTTGTTTTGTTGTGTATACTCTTTGGTATGGTATGTTAATTCCCTATTTTATTCTGTATATTCTTTATTATGTTATGTAGACCCTTTATTATGTTCTGTGCATTCTTGATATATTGTGTATTTTTTTGCCTGGGGACTGAAAGTCCCCTAGGCCTAAGTTAGTATACCACATTTCAAACACTGCAAGAAATTTAACTGTGCTATGTGCGAATAACAACTGTAAACATGCGCTATGCGAAAGTAGTGCAAGACAGACCAGATCAATCTTCTGTTTGAATGTCGCATATGATAAGAACATATTACAAATAAAAACAGTACATAAAACTTCAAACGACTGCAGGAAGGTATATAGCTTACGGGCTGCATTACACATTTTTTTCTGTTTTGGAAATTAATGCGCTGTTAGCTGATTACGGAAGATAATCATATGCATATCACGGAAAAGTACGGATATTTACGGAAATTTACGAAAACGTACGAAGCTCGATATAAGAGTTTGTAGTTTGATTTTCAAATTTCCGATGTTATTTCATTGACAACTTTGTTATTTACGAACGATTACATATATATTTACCTAAAAATAAATGTCTCTAAAAAAAGATATAATTTACGTACATTCATGAGAAGGAACTCACGTGATCAAAATCACCCGCCATTTATCGAGGACGCTGCATGTCAAGGCCCAGTGAACGGTTTCACCGATTACAACTACAAGGTAACCAAGAATCATTTTTGGTTTTCTCTGTTATACACATTGTACAGTACTGTATTTATATTTCATTGCTGGTATTGCTTTGTTTATTTCTGTTTCAAGGTCTTGTCCTTGGTACACAATAATTTTCGATCCACATCATCAGATCATATCTCTTGAAGTTGTACAAAGCGCAGATCGAATTATTTCTATTGGCTTAAACATTTTATAATGTTGACTATGTGATTATTTTTCATTTAACGTACGTTTTATAATAAAACAAACTTCCCTGCCACCCATATATTTGTGAATCATTCATTCTGTGTCAAATATTGAATTTTGTCCTCTGCACATTTCGACCCGCGCTTTAGGTAAGATTCAGCGCAAAACACGTAGGTCAAAAGTTGTTTTCGGGGAGTTAACCTATAGCCCCAAGGCCTTCAGCGCTCACAGCGCTTTGATTTGTTATGTTATGTGCATTCTTGATTATATTATGCAGACATGCATTCTTTACAATGTTATGTGTTTTTTTTATCATTTTATGTCCTTTTCTTATGTTACATGTATATGTTTTCTTAATAATATCTTGTATAACCCTTATTTTATTTTCTAAATTTGTTTTACGAAGACAGTTTATTTTATTGTGTGCATTATTTTTGTAGTATGATAAGTACGTCAGCTCTTTTATGCCATTTTGTCTAAACGTTCTTTCATTGGGTGCAGGTCTTATTATGTTATATCAGTAGTTTATTATTATGACGAGATAATGTACGCGGATAGATTTTTAACTTTAACTAGTAAACGTCTGACAATCCGGACCCTAAAGATGGTAACTGAAAAGCAAATAGTTCTGCAGTCGCTGAATTTGAAAAAAGCATGTACCTAATGTTCCAGTGGAAAAAAATTCACCAAACATTGCAGACTTTCTCCTCACGAATTCAACGAACTTGTTGTACAAAAATGTACATGTGCGCACTGATAGTATGAGGCTAAGAATGTATTGCACCAGTTACAGACTACAGGTAGTACATAAGCGTGACGGACACAATACTCGATTCGACATGTCCAAACAAATGCTGTAGCCGATTATGGATTTACAATAAGTGATTATCAAAACTACTTTCAGAGCCCGGCGCAAAATTAAGAACATAAATCAAATGTTCACTACGAAAACGTTGACAATACAATTTAACAAAACATAATTTATACACGGACCTGTATGCAAGGCACGTTACCTAGATTACTCGTATCTTAGATACTGTCACCGATTTAGACATCCTCTGAGATAACCTTGGCCCTTTTCTAGATTACCAGGAAATCAGTATGAATAAGATTGCTAGTACAATAATGATAATCGTGTCTATACAGCGTATAAAATACCAAGGCTGCCAACCAGGCCGCCAGGCCACTTGGACGCAATCTTCAGGCCGCTTACTGCACATTTCTTTTTTGTGTTAAATCAACGCAATTAAGCACATACATGTATCAACGCAATTGAAATTTAAGCACATTGATCAAAGCAATTGACATTACGTAAAAGTATCGATCTCTCTGCCTATCGATCACGCGATCGATAGCTTACGAAACCTCCGACAACCTTTAGTGTTCAGGCAGTATCTATAAGCTGAATTTGCACATTTTGACTGGGATGGAAACACATTTGAAAGGGATTTTTTGTTTTATTTTCGAAAGTTTATTTCCCTTTTTTAAAAATGAAACAGATACTTGTATGCATTTTAAACTAATCCTTTAAGAAAGGAAAAACGAGTGCACAAAATTCCGAATGGATCTCAAAACGGAAACTAGGTTAATTAAAAAAAACATTTTATAAACTAAAGTCATGTAAATAATGTATTCACGATGCAATTTCACAGTTTTTTCACTACCATCAGAGACATGTATTCTATGTCTCTGCTACCATGGAACATAATTATGTTCGTTCATACATAGTGCATTTTGTTTACCGTGGTCAGAATTAACATGTATTTTACTCTTAAGATGTATCAAAATATCATACAATGGTGATGGCGATGTAATTATCTATTAAATACAAATTTAAGGCAGGGTTTACATATAGCAAGTTTCTTCTACAAGACATTAAGATAAGTCAAAGTTATGGCTTGTACAAGAAATCTTTCTACACAAGATCTAGCAAGAATTGCTTTGACAATTAATCACAAAATAGCGGGAAGATGTAATCAAATTTCTTTAAAATTTCATCTTTAAAACTCTCTTTTTTGTTCAATGTGATAGTACTTTGTACTTGTATCATATAGATGTTCCTTTCTTGGTATAAATTGATCAGTTGATCAACTTTGTCCTTTGACCAAGCCATTGTGTACAAAATTTATAAAAATGTACCTGAAATACCTCTCCCATATCTGTTTTCCAATTAAACACTTCTTATCAGTAATTTGACAGCCAAGAAATTGTGAAAAAGTAGAACAGGGTCTATCCTAGTGCAAGAAAATTATCTAATATTATGTCACATAAGTTCTGAGAAAAGTTGCTATATTGGTGGTGTTTACATATGTTTAGTACATTTAAAAACGCAACATTTTTAAGTAAAATATTTTAATTTAACAAATTATTGGGATAAACGGTTGCAAAGATTATAATTGTCCTTTCCATTGACAATCGTCTTGTGGTGTAATTTTCTTTAAAAACGACACAAAAAATTGTAAATGTGCAAAAATTTAAATAATCAATATCTGCGATTACATTTTAATTCTGTTATTTTTTCGAAAAGGTTAACAAATCAATACGTTTAGAATTAAGATAACCGAAGAAAAATTACTTAACAGTGATAATATTTGTCATAACCAAAATGAAAACTGTTGTTTTAAAACCGCAGAAAATTGTTAAAATCTGGTATGTCTATTAATTTTGTAATTTTGTTAAAACTTCATCCCCCTTTTTTGTTAATGAAACCACTTTGGCAATTTTTTTATTTAACCATATGCCCCACAAAAAACATTTATGATTGATGCAAAACCTATCGCAACATTTATTTCAGAGTAAAACAATACTTTGGTGTTAACAACGTTCACGACTTAATCCCCATTTTCTTGAATTCAATTGATAACAAACTGCCAGCCGGTGCTCTTTTTTCGCACAGTATACATCTGCAAATCAATTCTCCGTTTTAATGTTAATAAATAAAAGTTTAATTTTCAAAAATAATTGTCTAGTACTGGTTCTTCTCAGGAACGATTGTTTAATAAATTGCCCGCCTGTTAAAATGATCTCCTACAACACAACATGTTAGTGTTGCGTTCTTAAATGTACTGAGTATATTTTTGTTCACCAGACGTAGATATGAATTATGTAGGATAACATGTTACTGCAATGGAATTCCGACGTGTACAGTTCCGTGAACATAATTTACATGTATAATAACTCATAAACTTACGACGGACCTGTACTTATGACGGGTACACCTTTAAATGGGACGCTTCCTTTGCAATGTGCGTAGCGAAGCTAGTGTGAAAGTCTACACTTATACTGGAATGGTACCGTAGCGCAATCACTGTGATTAAAAGAGAATTCTTTAAATGAGTATTTATCAACATTTAAAATAAAACAGTAGATCTATATAATTTCTCTCGAAGTCACCCCAAAATACGCGATGAAACTTTTATTTAACCTTTTTAAATACTGATTGCCACTTGCATACAATACATAAGTGAAGATCGTTCAGTAGTTTACAAAGCGGGTTTTTGGGCGGAGCAAATTAACGACGTGAGTAAAAAACTGAACGCTCGCAACTAAATGTCCTTGAATGGGGAGGAGTAAACCTATAAACTAGCACTTATAATAGTTTTAAAATCGCGCTTTGAGCGACGTATTGATTCGATTGCCAAGAAAAGCGTACGTGTAAACCCAACAGCAACGCGTTGTAAATTATCTATTCTTTCTGCTTAAAGAAAAACTAAAGCGTTTGCAAAAGATTTTAATTAATCTAAATATAAAATATAAAATGACAAAAGTAATCGGCACATTCAACATGGTTTGTTAGATGAGCTTATGGTCCACCATCCTTTTTCAAGGTATATATAGTACGACCTGTAGAGAGACATTTACAGATACAAGGGAATCCGGGTTACAGACCCTACCTCTTTTACGAATATACCGTTGGTTCTTGTTTACATGTCCGGTGTAAAGCACCGATACACGCGAGACTACCTCTGGGTTTCTAACCAGTTCATCTCTAGATGGGTGGGAAACACTGAAAAGCGTTTCTGAAATTCCCAGGTCCACGGCCGAAATTCGAACCGGCGAACTCCGGAGTGGTAGTCCAGAGTGGTGATGGGTCACGACACGGACCTTAAATACACAAATCATATAGGTCCGTGATCACGATTAAGTGCTGGTTTAACTGTTTCTGTAAGTATATTAAAATTTAAATTTCTTTCAGACCCTGGTGTTAAACTTGATATAAAACCCGTCGAAGTAATTAAACTTACTTTTTCATCATTTGTATATAATGTTTACATAATACATTCATCTATTCACGAAGACAATGACCCTTTATGTTCAAGCTCTTTTACCATTTGTCGAAGGTAAACTCTGGAAAACAGAACGCGCCGAGGTGTGTGAAATATTGATTTTGTATTGGTCAGCCGAACGATTTGATTGACAGTCGGCGTCATGGTAATTGTCAAAACAATTGAATCGTGTAAAATAATTATTACAAATTCAGCATAAATTATTTTCTTTCTTTATCATGTTTATTGTATTGTCTGTTCTTATTTTAAAGGTGCCTTAGCTGCGCTTGTAATGATTCTTTATGGTTATACACCTACTGTAATCATCGGAGCTGGTGTCGTCATGTCAACGCTGTTCTTCGTGTCTTATCTTGGAGACGATGATACCGAAGGTTTAATCAAATTTCTTCTATATGGGCCTGCAGGTAAATTCTATTCAAGTTTACAATTATTGTAATAACTTATCTTCATGTACTGTCGAAATTATGTAAACTTTTTCTTGAGAAAAAGTCGTCTTCCAAATAGTATCCTGTATTCAAGCTTCAAAAGTATCCTTATAACACGTACCGTAACCGTTTACCAATTGCCTACGGAGATCTAGTCTGATGTAACCTGCCCCTGCCCATATGGTACGGGTCAGGCAAAGCTCAATAATGGCGGCGCCCGCACACACAATTTAGTACATTAAGATAAAAGAGCATTTGATGTGGGAGCTGGTAATTACAAAAACCTTGCAGAATATGATTTTTCAATACAAGCAATTACAAGACAAATTTTGATGCAAAGCATCAAAGGCGCTGCGCATGTTTTTGAAACATGATTTAAAGGAATCAGAGTCATTTTAGAATATCAGTAAACAACCTATCAACGGGAAAAAACAAATACATTATGTTATTTGTAACTGTTATCATAATAAGTAAAAAACCACATTTACTACAGTTTAACCAAAAAATAAACGAATCATAAAACAACCTTCCGTATAATGGTACGATGACGCCCATTAAACAAGGCTACAGCTCGTGGTCAGTAGACGCTTTTCGACGCAGACGAAACCCACGTGATTAATTTTGTCTTTACTATTGGTCAGTTGTTAGCGATGCTTTACATAACTTTCATTGAGACCCCATGTATTCGCATAGTTAGGTGAACGGTCTTATTTATAATGCCTACATTTTACTTTAGTATGTAGTAATTAAAATGGGTTTTCATTAATTATTCACGTTGACAACATATGTATTGAAACTTCAAAATGTTTATAGTTAGCAAAACAACTATCGAGACGTTTTTTCTGAACTTTGATGAATCTGGCCGTAGGGTCCGTAAACAAAGCAATAAAAAAACCGTAACCTTCAAGTTTGTGGAAAAGTTATTAAGTATCCTATGAATATGTCAAAAGTTTTGAATTAACGGTCGAAGACGTATGCATCTGATATAGTATTGTTTGTAATCAGTTAATACTATTTATTTATTCATTATAGGGAGTTTGTTCAAACATAATACATAGTTTTTAATTACAATAATAATGTTGGCTGCTCCCTATTCGATTATGCAACCCCATGGTACAAAATTAAAACCTATTCAATACTGGCACTGTGCTTCCGCACAGCGCCAATAAATTGCTATCGATATTTGATTGACCAATAAACTACAGCGAGAAATTTACAACAGGGAATTTAACTGTATTTTCGGACGTGGTAGATATTCGTTGACATTTCGGATATTTAGTCTGTTTACTATTACATTGTATGTATATACATGCAGGAACTGGTTATTGATGTCTTCTTGAAACCCTCACCATTCGATCATTCGCCGTCGTCAAGTGGTTATGTCACTGGCTCTCTTTTTTACGGACGAGATTCAAATCCCGCCGCCGTCACAATTTTATTTGTTTGTTTCTTTTTAGTTTTTAATTTGAACATTTTAGACTCCACTTGGGCGACTAAAATTACAAAAAAATATGTGTCATATCCGAATTGTCTTCTTGAAGTAATTCAAAAACGCGTTTACCTCTTAAAACTCTGTCAAAACTATTTCAAATAAACACATTAGTTTTGAATGATCAATACTTTTATCATGTCACTATATAAACAGTATACTTTTGATCACCCGCTGGGCGCCGTCATTATAGATCTTTGCCTGACGTACTGTACAATTGATCAGATACTGTGGTAAATCTTCTCATATGTTTTACGTTTCATTGTTACAGTATTGTTTCCATATTAACAACTGTTTGAAAACAGATTTTCACATGTTATGCGCGTGACTACGACTGTTTTGATTTCATCCCAAAATTTTAGTGACTAGTGACAGAGATTTAACAAACTAACCCTAGGTTACATGGCATTTATAAATGTAAAATGCATTTGGATCCCCCATGATGGCGTGGGAAAGTAACTATTTTAATTTGTATTCAAATGAACCATTTGCAATCCTGTATGTAAATGTTTTGTATGGAAACAAAATGTGTTTGTGGAACTTATTGAAATGGTTATAATTCAGAAAGCACCGTATCCTCTATCACGGTACTCGAAAGCCTACAGCACCAATACTTATGATTTGCGAAATACATCTTAAAAGATTGAATGCATATGATTGAAATGAATACAAAATCAGGAATAGCAGTGTGTTTTTTTACAATTATAATAAATAATTGCAATTTTTAATTTCGGTAGAAAATTAATAAAAATCGATTAACTTTAATACGTGAAGATTGGCCTGTCTAAATCATGCCGACTGCTCGACATCGTTTGCAGACATTAATTCGTGCAAAGCTTTCTGAGTTGAACAAATGTGTAAGTTATTTGTTTTCCCGACGTGCCCAGGCGTGTTCAAATCGGTCTAAGTTCCTTAAGCATTTTTTTACTTTGATATGTATATAAAATGTTTCGTAAATGTTTTGTTTTGAGAGGAATTCTCCTTGTTATCGTTCACACAATTCTATCTTTTACAACTTACTAAACTAATAATACTAATAACTACTTTTTGTTTACTATTTCCAGCGGTGGGAGTAAGCTTCATTCAATTAGGAGCACTAATACCTTTACTCAAGTACTTCACAACAAAGAGGTTTAAAGCATTATTACTGTCAAGGTTGGGCTTTTACTTCGGTGGTATGATCATCGTTCCATTCAGATTTGTACCGAGTATTACATTCAAGTGGAGGGTAGGTTTAAGGTATGAATCAAAGACAGACACAAGTAGTGGTAATTGGTGGAGGGGACGGGGGCATTGCTTAGCCCTTTTTCATTTACAAGTTTGGAGGGTATTCGCCACCGAGTTGAGCTTTGACCTTTTTATCAAGGGACATAATCCGAATGTGCGTATAAGCCTGCTAAAGATTTTTCCTTTAGCCGTTCTAAATAATGACATTGCTCTGATGATTTGGTTCCAAGTCTCGGTACTTACCTATTGGTGCGACAACGGTAAGCGCGTTTGCGCGCTTTGTTCTGGGTGAATTGAGTAAGTATTTAGTACTTAAACTCTTATTTCAGGTCCAGTAAGTCAGTTTAAATGCAGGATGTATAACAGCATATATAAGTTAAAAAAAACATAGTTTATCTCTCATGTTTGTGTGAGCAGGCACTATGAATGCATCAGACAAAGAAGATTTGTTGAAGAAGTACTATTATTATATACGATCTTCGGCATCTTATGCAGTGCCGGAAGTCCTGAGAAAAGATTATCCAGGTGAATGTAGTATTTGATTAATCAATAACTGATTTAAAAAACAAAAGTTTTACTCACTTCAAAAACAAATTTGATATCGAATCAAGATGGCCCCTCTCGTGTGTCTTGCGTCAATGAAATGTGGGATATTGATCTGCTTAGTAAGGGTAATTTGTCCAAGATTAATAATGGAGCGCGACTTCTTCTGTTTGCTATTGACGTGTTTTCTAAAAGTCTTAGAGAGTAACTTTTCAAATATTAAAGGCAAAGTCTATAATAAAAGCTATGAAAGAGATTCTTTTAGATGAAAATCAACAGAAAATACATTCCGTTAAGGTGTCTGAATTCGTAAATCGATGATTTAAAAAGTACATGAAAGAGAAGGACGTACACCTTTTTAAAACACAAATCCCCCTAAAGCCAACTTTGTGGCACGCATTCAACGACACTATAGAGACTGATGAGGCATAGACGTTTATGTCGGTATAAAGATGATTTGGATGAAATATTATTAAGTTGTAACAACAGACCTCATCGATGAAGAATTTGATCTAACTATAATGAAGCTGATATGTTGGCACTAATGTATTTGAAAAGGTCCAACGGAAAGAGGCGAGGACAGCCTGAATAATGTTATAAAATGGGTAACTCAGTGCGAATATCATTTACCAGCCTATCAGGACGATACACCGCCGAAGTAGAAGTGATTCGTATTGCAAGGCATTCCTATGTACAAACTAAAGGACCTACGTGATGAATCTATCAAATTTTTAAACCGCATAATTGCAGAAGGTTGACAAAGACGTAAACAGTAAATGGTTAAGATATCAAACGCAAAAGAAAGACAATTATGTCTATAAATAAAGAATAAATTCACACTCGAGGCATGTGGAAAGTCACATTGGCGAAATTCAAAGCAAGTGAGAATGCTAAAGTGAAGATGACGATGTCAGATTAAGCGCTATAAACTTTCACCGATACATGTGCTGAAACTGTAATACATGGCCATCAACTTCCTTTATTAAGACGGTTATAGAAAAACAACAAAACATCATAGGACTATCGAATCGACACACTGTTTTATCTAAAAGTCACGAAAAGGGACCTCAAGGACCTGTAAGTGAATTTAACCATTTTAATAGCGGATAACACGTATCCATCAGACCTGAATTCGTCCGTGCATGTGACACTTAAACTTAAACAGTATCAGTTTCTGAGTGATAATGAATCCTTCTCTTCTTAATGTTTTATTCCCCAAAATGGGTTTCAATAGAGCCAATAAAGGACTTACATCGCTTAACCAATCTGGAGGTGTCAGACGACCCCACATGGTATTAGTTGATTCTACCACAGGAAAGAAAAATGCTGATCCGTTACCTTTGAAGGTAGTATCGCTTGCTAAACAAACAGTTCAACAAGCTAAATTGAACTGGGGATTTAGAATATTAGACCGTATACCGTGGTAGACATGATTACGTTACAGAAAATGACAAGAAAATCTAGCAATTTAAAGAAAATTGGCAGACAACAAATGAGACGGGCTCAACATTCAGCGAAGAATGAGGTCAAATTGATAGATGTCAGAAAACACAAGGACATCTAGAAGTAGAAAATGAAGAGAACATCTCATCGGAAAGTTTCTTGAAGTTAAGTAAACAGAATGTCAGTGTTTAAGCCTGATTGATTTCCCCAATGACATGTGACATAACTAGCTTTGCTTGATTTACCTTGCACACAAACTGCTGTTACGGATGTTTACTTGAAGAAACTTGACCCATTCCTCACGTATTGGAATGTGTGTGCCCTTTTCAGTTATGAATAAGTTGGAGAACTCGATTGACTATCTGGACATGAAATGGTCCAAGTTTTACGTAAAGTTGAGGGTGAAGGATTGTCGCATATGCCGCATTAATTCCGCAGAACGTAGGACCCGTAAATTTGTTTCTTCAAGCCCTGCTTTCGTCTACCGAAATCAATAAAGAGAGTAGCAGGGCCAATATGGGGGAAGGGGATGGGTCAAAGGTCTGTTTGAAAGAGCTAAACGTTTAGTAACTTCAAAGGCATTGGATCTTCAGGGTTCGACATTTTACGACTTGTTTTCCATGTCTTGCTACATACTGAGTCAAGTGGCTGTCAAAGTTAGCTGTACATAAGTTCATCCAAATTATGTCTTATTTCAAGAGAGGCATCGCTCGACTTCAAAACAACCATAAAGGACATTACATTTTGGCCAGGAAAATAAGTGTGAATCTGCAGTCATTTATGGTCATGCTGAAATTTTAAAAACCCAGAACGCAATGTACCCCTTTTCCAGAGTAGAAGGTCGTTTCCAGAGCATATCCAGGGAAAGTTCTTTTTCTCATTATGAGAACACGTTTCCCGGTCGCAGACCCAGTAAGGTCATTTTGGGCTATGTCAATTTCAGACTTCGCGCAGTATCCTTTCCCCTTTCTTAACTGTAACATTCGGAGCATATGCTTATACTTTGATGGGTAAACAGTCAATATGAATCCGTTTAAACTGAGATTGGACAAAATTACTGGCGTGACAGACGTTTGGGCCTATATAAACGCATTCACATCAATGGGAAAATGGAAAGAGGCCGAAGGGAATTTGTTAACTAAGGAACAGTTTTGCTCCAATGCAACGCTGTTCGTCGTCAAGTTGGAGCCTTACTTTACACACCACGGGTAGTACTTAACTATTGCAAAGACCGGCCCATTAAAACTGGGTATGCAGTTTGCCAACACTCTTGCAGGTTAGTGATATAGATCAAATTGAATTCCGAGTATAATTATTTGTTTTCAACAAAAATACTATAATTCTTACTTATTGTGAATAAAATTTCAGTTTAAGAACTATTTAAAATATTTAAAAGAATCGTTGTTTTATTGATCCATAATTTGTTGATTTGTTTTGACATTTTTATTGTCTTTTTATTATTTCAGGCACCAATAGCTGTTTGGTGTACAGTGAAATGCCATCATACTTTGAAGTAAATAAAGAGAGGGACATAGTGATAAAATAGAGAGATACACAAAAATGAATACATCAGAGATTCAGTGTTGTATAACTTTTGACCCGATTTTGAGTTCAAATGTTCTAGATGTGTTTGCCGCGGATCAATTACCACTGACAAGTTCTAAATCAACGGCTGCTTTCATAGCCTATACTGACATTCATAAAAATGAAGGCATACAATGGGTTTACTCGATTCATACTTCTTTAATGCACGGGAAATTTCAAAGTAAGTAACAAGAAAGCGGACTCGAGAGTGCCTCGATAAGCTACAAGCTTTCTTCACAATCGAGCTAAAATAAATTAGTATAAACTATAAATGTACACTGTTGTAAAAGATTTTGGTGTTGGTTGTCAAGACGGACTGTTATCACAAAGGGATCACTCCTGCTTAATTGAATCGAAAACGAAGCTGTTGGAATTATATATAGATGAAATTAGTCTCAGCGTGTGGTATGTATGAACATTTCACCAGAACAGATAGCCATGTATCAGTTGAAAGCTACATGTGCAGACTGGTATGCAACTGTAATGAAAAGTTCTTACTGGGAACGTAGAGTAATTAAAGTGACAACTGATATCATCAATCTAGAAAAGAAGTGTGTGTAATGTGAAAATGGTGGTGCTTAGATTTCATTAAAAACAAAATGGAAATATTTCCCAAAGGATAGTTCAGAGTATATACATTGTACATTTTATTATTCAATGTCCTATATGTTACTTTAAGGACTTAAATTAATATTTACTAGCTACATCGTTCTTTTAAATAGTAAAACAGTTTTTGTACACACACACACACGCACACACACGCACACACACACACACACGCATACACATATATATATGACTAAGTGTAAGTTACAGTAAAAAATGTGGGTTTTACACACATACACTTCACCTATATTAGAAACGCAAAGATATCCCCTGTTGAACATTTTATTTGAATGACGCTATTGTTTTTATTTCTATTTAAGTCTTTTTTTGCGATGAATTATTGAAACTTTTACAATAATTCAATTTTATATTGTTTTTGTTGTGTATAAAATTTGAATAAATTTGAAACACGATAGCACTGTTAAAATAAATATTTTGCCTATTTTGCTCTACTGTATATGCTTAAAGTTAAAACAATGGAGACAAAAAAATCTTTTTTTCTGATAAATACCAATAGTTAAAAGTAGAAAAAAAGAAACAGCATCCCCACTTGTTCTTCTTTCACTAATTACATGGCTAGCTCCCCAAAGTGGAGACGGTATCTACTTCATTATTCCATTCCTATTGGTCAATCTAACAAAAACAATTAGGTTTTCCAAAGACAGTTTTACTTACATACAATTGTTGTACATGTACTATCAGTTGCAATCAAACTGAATACAATTTATCGAAATCAAAGTTATAGTTAACATTCAGTTTTTCACATTTCAGTTTTATATAATATTTACTTCACATGTCTAGCACAAGTTTGAAAACCCATAACACTGTTAGATTTATTTGTTTGTTTTGTCATTGCTTTTGCTTTGACTTTTCTTTCATTATTATCATTCATAAACACTCACATATCATCCGCATGATATTTATATCAGCCTTTCCTTGGGCATCCGCTACAGATAGTCCTTGATGTTTATACATTTTACTTTTTCTTGCCATTGGTTTTCATTATATTTCTTGGATCTCTTTACTAAGTTCTTGATAACTTCTTACTCATTATCTATCTTTTCAAAGAAGATTCCACTCTACTCCAAGTCAAGAATGTTATATTTCACATTCTGTGAAAATGTTTGCTTCAGTGAATTCACAGGATACCAACTCTAATTGATAAGGCCGTGTAAGTTTTCAAAAATCAACCCGCAGTCAACACAAGATGAACTCATATCCATTCTTTCTTGCACAGTTATTTATGTCAGTTTCAACTTGCGCAGGGCCGTGTCCTAATTTCGACTGCATTGTAAGAATGCTACATTCAATGTTATTAAAACCCAGTAACAATTACCCTTTCATATAATGTCGTCTTTCAGTTTTAGCAAGACTTCTTTGCGCATACGCAAATTTTCTGGAGTGTTTGGTTTCAAATCCTTACGTAAATAAGCATGCAGTCGATAATCCCCAAGGGGCAAAACTCTAGCTGGCTTATACGCACATGCGGATTATGTACCTTAAAAAAGACAAAGCTTCATCCGGCGGAGATTGCCCCATACCTTATTAAAAAAGACCTTGATATTGAAACAATATCTCGACATGTATTATAAAAAGATTTCCAGAGGTTGAGTAGATATGGAGCGGACACGAAAATACCAGTGATCTCTAAGTTTAAATAATATTTTTTATTAACTCAGAACATTGACAAAATGTGAACATGTCATAATCGGTACATACTGGATAGGGTAGAAAACCAATAGTTTTCGTGTCGCCCTTTCGGAGAAAAGGCGATACATAGTGATCGCTGTGTCCGTCAGTCCGTCGTCCGTTGGCTATATCTTTGCTATTTCTTAAGATTTCTTAATCAAACTTTTAAATTATATTGCTCATAACAAAACGTTTGGAATGCTGCCAAATTTTGTAGGGCATATTTGTCAGAGTTATGTCTCTTTTTGTTATAATATTTTGTCACGAAATTATGGGCTATTCCGACAAAGAGTAAGAGGGCGACACAAGTGTCTCCTGAACACCCATTTAGTTTATAAACTATCTCCGGCCGGGTTGTGTTCTGCACGTTGTCTATATAAGATTTACCATTCAATCGCTTTTCTTGAAATTTCTTTAAGACACAATGTATTTTGGAGATATGGAGCAGACACACTGACGGACCGACCAACAGACAAACTGTCTTTAGGGAGGTACATTGTATAATGATTGAGTTTAATGTAGACATTCAACCTCTACATCTGATGATGGCGCTTAATTGAACTTTATACATTTAATTTTGAATTGTTAATATATTTATAGGGCGAGCTCAGCACTTTGCATTGGTATCGGATTGATAGGGCTTACTTTAAAAGACCTAGGGCTAAAGATGAAAAATGATCAATCAGTTACCTTTGTCCAGAAAACGCTTGGTCTGGCAAAGACAGATATTATGAGAAACGTATTACTATGGGCTACTTTTGTCGTATTCTTTGTTTACCAGTGGGGTAAGTTATTTCACATCATGTTCGGGCTAAAATTCGAACCTGTGACCTCCCGCGACCGCTCTTAACACTGAGCTATCGAAGCATACTTAAGGTTTAGACTTCGGTAGAAATCATATTGTGCATTGTTACACAGACACCTCGGCATTACTTTCAGAAACATTTAGACCTGAAGTTTCATTCTAAAAATAAGGGTAACATAAATTTGGTCGCATGTGTCATGAAACCATCCTTTCCGATATATTTTACTCCTTTAGGTTAAATTAATATTATTAAAGCGTCTGGGCGACGGATTTAAAATAAAAAAAAAAAAAAAAAAAAAAAAAAAAAAAAAAAAAAAAAAAAAAAAAAAAAAAAAAAAAAAAAAAAAAAAAAAAAAAAAAAAAAAAAAAAAAAAAAAAAAAAAAAAAAAAAACCAAAAAAAAAAAAAACCCCCCCAAAAAAAAAAAAAAAAAAAAAAAAAAAAAAAAAAAAAAAAAAAAAAAAAAAAAAAAAAAAAAAAAAAAAAAAAAAAAAAAAAAAAAAAAAAAAAAAAAAAAAAAAAAAAAAAAAAAAAAAAAAAAAAAAAAAAAAAAAAAAAAAAAAAAAAAAAAAAAAAAAAAAAAAAAAAAAAAAAAAAAAAAAAAAAAAAAAAAAAAAAAAAAAAAAAAAAAAAAAAAAAAAAAAAAAAAAAAAAAAAAAAAAAAAAAAAAAAAAAAAAAAAAAACCCCCCAACAAAAAAAAAAAAAAAAAAACAATGTATAATTTTATATACAAATGTTCTAGTTTGCTGTATCCGTAAATACATTATTCTATATAGTGATCATGCGACTTTAAGAAATGCCATTATGACTGAAAAGAAATCTTTATAAAAAAGAGGAAAACACCGGATGTGGTGAATATACATTGACGTTTTGCATAAAAATAGAAAGTGTATACTTAAAGATCTGTGATTACTGAAGATGTTATATACTGTTACCCGTTTCACATATATTACCAATAAAGGTGTCTTACTGGAGAAATTGACTGTTATTTGTACAAAAACAAAGCATATATCACACTGTCTTTTACATCGAAAGGACACATTATATCTACGCTATACCTAATGCTCTATGTCGCTATTTTTCGTTTTACGAAAGAAAGGCACTCGTCAATGTTTTATTATCTCAGTAAAATCATTGTTTTGTCCAATCAAATTCAAATATTTCAAGGGACTTCAATACGCCTTATTTAGGGAAAATCATACACTTTTAAAACTGCGTCACAACCAATGAAGATCAGGGAATTAGAAAAAGTGTTCATGCAAATTATATCAGTGTTTTGAAGCCTTTCTTGATTACTTACAAAATTATACTTTTTTAGGAATTGAAACTGCGATGACACTGTTTACTAATACAGATGTGTCAAAAAAGTTAGAACTCGACACGGATATGGCTAAAACATTTGTATATGCCTTTAGTCAGCCGATCGGTATGGGAATAGGAGTGTTTTCTGGATGGATGTTCAAGAAAACTGCAATGGAGAAGAAAGATAGTTGGTTTGTTTCTATATAAATTTCAATTGTTGGTAGTAAAATTGGTTTACTTACTACTCGTCATTTTTAATGGAACATATTTAGAGTTTTATAGCAGTAGGGACGAAAAGCACTCATAAGATCATACAAATACATGTATAACAATAAAGTACACATAGTAAAATAGGTATGTCTGGTTGAAAAAAAGGAATGGTTGCTCATCTTTTGTTAGTCTTAAATGGATTATACAGCTACTTCTTCAAAGATTTGAATTATTCTGTTAATAATAAAGATCGGAGCCAACATTTTTCGAAGTAATAATGTCTTATACATATACATATACATATACATATACATATACATATATATGTATCTTTGTTCATAATTATTTTAGCGTATCACCTTAATTTCTTTACAGGTTTACCAGAATAAAGCTGATGAATAGTCTTTGGAATTTCGTATTTGTTATATTAATGATAAACGCCTTTACAATCGGTATTGCTTGCTTCATTGCGCCTTATGCCGCCGACTTTTTCTACTTCTTGCCCTTCAGTCTGGGCTACGCCGCCTCCACGGGTAGGTCTTATAAATGTATAAAGAAGTACAACTTTCCTCCAAGAAATTAGCTTTCTTTCATATTTTCTACATTAGTCACTGAAATTATAAAGTTTTCAAATATTTAAACTTGTAAAGTTTAATTGCGACTTATATGATTGTATTTCTTCTTTCAGAATTTTGTGGAAGAATGAGAGACGATATCATACCTAAAGAGTTTGGCAGAGATAACATAAAATTTGTGGAAGGTCTTATTATTATGGCAACTGGGCTTGGTGGTATCATCACAACTGAAATTACTGGTAATTTAAGATTTATTTTGTAATTGACAAAAACATTCTTATATTCTTGTTATCCAAGGAGATTTTGCTGCGATATGCTTTTATTTTTTCTACTTGCTTGTCTTATACTTTGATCTAATTTTCGATAAGTTATGCTTTTGATTTTAATTATTTGAAATAAATGAAAAAATATTATGTCAGTACTGCATGATAATACAAACTAACTTTCAACTCCGATTTCTGTGTTTATATCATTATAGCTAAGATAAGTGATAAAAGTGATAATGGCCAATGGGAGCACGGTTCCAATTATGGAGGTGGAATGCTAATGTTTACAACCGCTGTTATCGCTTTTGTCTTGTTCCTAAAAGAAAAGAAATATCTTGATAAGATAACAATTTGCGGTGCACAATCCGAAGCACAAACAAATACCAACATGGAGAGTAGCAGTGTACCATGGGTTGGTAACGCTGACGTCACACAGGAGCAGAACTCACCGTGGATTTTTGGAAGAAATGACAAAAGACAATCAAATTCACCTAATCAGACCAGTACCCCATGGGCTAGTAACGCTGACGTCACACAGGAGCAGAAATCACCGTGGATTTTTGGAAGAAATGACAAAAGACAATCAAATTCACCTAATCAGACTAGTATCCCATGGGTTAGTAACGCTGACGTCACACAGGAGCAGAATTCATCGTGGAGTTTTGGAAGCGGTTACAAAACACAATCAAATGCACCTTATCAGACCAATTCAGCAGCTCAACAGAATCCCATATATGACCCGGAAGTTTTGTACTAGCTATAGATAGCCTGCAACACAAGAAGAAAATACGAGTTCAAAACGTTTCTGTAAAACTCTCATATTTCTTTTATTTACGACATAATTAAAAAAAATGTTGCCTGTACATGTATATAAACCTTGAAGTATAGCCAATCTACTTAAGTGGTCTTTTTGATTATGCTTAAAGTAGCGACGTTCACTGGTCGTTATAGCAACATCATTGAGAGCGTTCACTCGAGTTAACTTACTCAACAATCGGGCTAAAACAAATTAGTAACAATTAAACGGTGGACGAACATTGTGTAGAAGTGAGAAGTTCAGCCTCAAAGCACACTTATATATTTTTTATTTTATCAGTTTCAAAACTAGCTATATGAACAAATGTCCCATGCTTGTATCATTTTAGTGTTCTGCAAAACTAAAAAAAAATCCCATTTATCTATCGATGCGTAGTAGCAACTTGTCTTCACCGCTAGACACGTGGAACATCTTTCAAACACTGGCTTATACTGACTGGAAATCGCAGTCAGGAAAACGTTTCCTATTTTAAAAGCATACTGGGAGAGATACCGGGGTCGACAGTATGCTCAAATATACGAAACAATAGGCTTGACAAAGTTTACATAACTAAGGAGCTTTTTCTTAAAAGAAGATCTTGTAGTGCCTCAGTATGTTTCTACATTTATGAGAAGATATCTTCAGATTTTTATACTGTTGTAAGAAAATGGACATTTCATTTTTTATGTGAGTGCTACAATTGTTGCTGCGTCTCTACACCCTGGATACCCTCATTTTATACGTTTCAAAATTACTTTATAATGGACGTATTTAAAAATATATTTATGCAATATAACTCAAACCACTCTTTTGGTAACTTAGATATATTACTTATCTTTTATTTGTAGTGAACGTATTTGAAATAGATTTATGCAATATAATTCTTAGAACTCGTTTTGTTACTTAGATATCTACTTTTTCTCTTATTTTGAACGTACTATTTTGTCATGAACTATACGGTCAAAGCCAAGTTTATTATAGTTTCACACAGCAAGATCACAGTACATATACAAGTACATTTACAATTAAAATAATCATGCAAACCTTTCTTCAAAGTAAAATGAGAGATTTCGTTATACTTCTCAAAAACTGTTTTTAAAACAGTGCCATACAATGTACATAACAACTTCAATTATAAGACTTATTTAAAAACAATTTCACACAATGTACAATACAGCTGCCATCTATAACATTCTAAAACTGTTTTAAAACAATTCAATACAATAAACCATACAACTGCCATATTTAAAATTACTCTAAAAGTATAAATAGCATACAGTTTTATACATACAACAGTCAAGCAGTAAGTCATGGAAACGCAACAGTCAATATATCAACTGTTTAATCATATCAGTAGGACTTTTAAACCCAGAAATCCCATGCAAACAAAGGATACATCCGATTTGCATTATCAGCTATATCACTGCAGATGATGACCTCTAAACGCCTATTCGATTGACTGCAGTAATTACATGTAGTCAGCCAGCAGTGAGTTCCTCAAAACACATGTGTGACTTTATTGTTAATAAGCCCTAGTCTGACCTTACAGGAATGCGGTATATATTTTGGTTATTTAACTATTTTACAAATGTATGAAAGTTGAACTATTTTACTGGTCCATTTATGTTTAAAATTGGCATAAAAACCAAAGACTGTTAATTTTATTTAACATTTTTAGTGTAATTAAAACTGTTTATCCTAAGCTAGGGGGATACAGAGAATGCTTTACCTGCGTATATCTCTAAAGTAATAAGCTTAGAACATACATTACTAAGTATCTCTGATAGTTGATGTTTTATGTATAGTAACTTCATACCTATAATGATAGTAACGAAATTAAAAATGAAAGGTTTTATTTGAGTGATGCATTAAGGGTGGATGCATATTCAAGAAAAGTTTTACATTTCATGATACTATTAAATGGCTACATGCAATGTACATTTCTGTTCATGATGTATTCATTTATTTATATAATTTGTTTATAAATGCTGCAGGAAAATGAAATTTGTGAATGCGTTTTAAATGTTGAAGGATCAAGCAGTTATTTTTTTCTTTTTACGGACTTTACTATATACCTTAACTTGTGACTCTCAGGTGAGACAAGACAATGTTAAGCAAACACTTCTGAGTTATTAAAACAGGCTTTTCAATACCGAACTTGACCGTTGTATCATGTGTGTTTTAGTACTCTTTCAACAGGTGTAACTCTTCTAAAGATTGGCAAAGTATTACAAGAATGTAGAAAATTATCTAATAACTATGAGCAAAACACATTAAAATTCTTAGCAATTTATAGCAAAAACAAAATGTTCAAACAGAGTTTGTTTTTCAAAATATAAACGTCAATGAAAGTGATATTTCTCCATTGATTATTGATAATAAACCGATTTTTTGACAACGTCACAACAAATAACAAAATATTGTTGCGCGCTCGCTATGTTTGGCCGTCGTTTGTAGAAAATTATTCCCCCTAGGTGGCGCGTAACTCTTAAAGTTTTCCCCCCTTAACCAGTGTGACGTTTAGTTATCCTCTAGGTTTCCTTTGTATCCCTGTTCTTCCTGTTCCTCCTCCAGTGGCAAAGGCAATCCTTAGGTATCCTTTAAACGATTCCTTTATAACTATGGTAATTAATTTTAATCATACTACGAGGTTTACCGGTTAACGAGGGTGATATAAAAGGGTTTGACTCCACTTTAAAATTAGTCTATGTTTAAGCAACTCAATAACGGGATCTTCTACTCCACTACTATAAATAAGAAAGTGGCTGTGAAATGCAAATTTAATAAAGCTATAAGGAATCTAATATAATGTAGACCTTACTGATTAATCATGTAACGTGTACTGACTACAGTGCAATTGATATAACCACTAGTGGCAGCTAAACTTATACCAATTCAGAAAATGAGCCTTTAATTTTTCCCAAAAAAAAAAAAATTTTAAAAAAAAAATTACTTAAAAAAAAAATTTAGGATTTTTTTTTAAACCAAAAAAAAAAAAAAAAAAAAAAAAAAAAAAATATTTTATAAATAATAATTTAGAAAAAAAAAAAAAAAAAAAAAAATTTTAAAAAAAAAAAAAAAAAAAAAAAAAAAAAAAAAAAAAAAAAAAAAAAAAAAAAAAAAAACCACCCCCCTCTCTTTTTTCCTTTAAAATTAAAAAAAAAAAAAAAAAAAAAAAAAAAAAAAAAAAAAAAAAATAATACCAAAAAAAAAAAAAAAAAAATAATTCTATATTTTTTTTTTTTTTTTTTTATATAATAAAAAAAAAAACAAACAACACCCCCCCCCCCCCCCTTTTTTAAAGGTGCAATATGCAGATATCACATTATATTGTGTGGAACCCACATATTTCAGTGCACACCGTGGAATCCCCAGAGACTGGTGGGAAGCAGGTACCCTTACTAAAATCTAAAATAAATCAACAAATACATGCTTCCGGTAAACAAAAATACATAAACACATGAAAACAACCTTCAGGAAATACATCTTGTCCTTCATGAAGTATGACATGTCCAGAATGGTTCTTCAAGTAAGAAAAAGCAATATTATACATGTAAAACGTTCCATTCAAAAGTCGAATGTCGCGTAGCAACCATGCGCAGTGCGTAATCAAAATGGCTGCCTCCTTGAAACAGAAAGTAAAAGTTCGTTACATAAACAGATATGAAAATTAATGAATTTCGCGTACATTTAGCCAAGTAGAAGTGACAGAAAGGAAATATAGAAACAGATTTATCATTCAAAACCGGAAATACGGACTTTAGATACACAAAAGTGAATTACAACACGTAAACAGAAGTCGCGAAATATCAAGACACAACGGAATTCTGTAATGGAAAACTCTTTGGGAATTCTGATTTAAAAGACTAAATACTGGCATATTACTAGAGGCTGAGTTGTTGAACTGTGATTTTAATCAGAGCAACAACCAGCAATAAGTGGTGTCACCAGTAACTAGCTGCAAATACAAAAAAATGAAAGAAAGAAGAACGAATACAGGTAAGATGCCAGGGCATTACATTACCCCCCAGTTTTCCATGGCAAAACTCCCGTTGCCATAAGATTCCCTGAATGAACCTTGAGCATTTGCTATAAATCCTTAAGTAGGTAGACGTATACCTTAACTGTAACATTTAAGTACACGTGAGCTTAATCCTTAAATCAGTAAGGACAGCAAAGTATAAACATAGATAGTGGAAATTGACCACGATATTCAGCGCTAAGATCAACATCTTAGTATAATCCTTTAAAGACAAAGTATGACAAAAGATAAATAACTAAGCAATGACATATATTAATTATTATCATTTAAATAACACCTTAAGTAACATCAAACTAAATGTAATTATAACAAATTTTAAGTAACGCGCATTAACTCACAAGATTAACAAATAGTAAGACCAGAATGACTAGAATCGCAATAAGTATACAAACTAAAATTAGTAGTGACTAGATATGTCAACCGCACTTTTGAGATAACAATGAAAATTACATTTGAGCACTTTAAATCCGATCTATATGTACAGTTAATGTTCACTAATTACGAATTCCATGAATATGTCACAGTTTCTTTTGTGCAACGATTCAAATAGGAAGTTCTGATATACAATGCACTGGCAGATTATAAAAATCTCTGATTTACACTTTAAAGTCCATGTTTTAACACTGAAAGTCCGTGTCTTAACACTGAAAGTCACTGTTTGTTAAAGTTTATCACACATTAGTTCCATAAAATCTTTTATGAAGTTCCAGAGACACAAAGTTAATGAAGTAATCCCCTCTCGGTGCAATAACATGAGATGCAATTGTCGCACAATGTAAGTATAGACGGTCACTCGATCAGTTCGCCAGATGTTGAGGTAAGTATTAATGATTATGCATGTATTGAGTGTCCAACAGTTTATGATATTTTCTGGTAGGTATACCCGGTCACTTCAAAAGTTTAGGTAAGTATTGAAATCACAATGTCGTTTTAGCGCTTCATGAGACGTCCAGGTAAGTATTGTACAATTTTCCAGGAACTTTTTATTAACAGCTGATTAACACAATCATTTACGACTAGACTTTTTATCGTTAGTATTCGTCTTGCTGGGTAAGTTCTCTTTGGAGCCAAGTTTCGGGCGTTTCTCTGCCCTTTCTGTTTCATCAGCTGCACGATTGGCTGTCCGTTTTTCTACTACTATACGGTCAACTGCTCTCTCCATGCGTAGAAGTGAGTCTGCAGATCTATTTAAGGTCTTCTCTACCTCCCGTATCGCTCTACTATTCCTGTCCACCGCATCGATAAGCCTACCGAAAGACACTTCGAGGGCCTTTTCCAAGTGAGCGACTGCCATAGAAGTTGCCGTAGGAGAGTCTTCTGTTTTACTGCGGAGTGCAGGATCAGTCTGGTTTTCTTTGTCGGACGTCTCTATAGCAGGAGCAGTCTTTACTGGTGAGACCGCGAAGTCGAAGTCAGTCCCCATAAGCTGCTCCTTAATGTCTTCTACGGACGGAGATCTGGCAGTGGTTGTTGCTTTATCAGGTATCAACGGCGTGTTTATGGCAGAGACTGATTGTGCAATACCGCCAATTACAGTTGTTCTGGGCGATTTAGTCGCCAAACCCAACACAGAGGATAATTGCGGAGAAGTGTCGAGCCCTGAAGTGATGAAAGTATCTCCAAAGGAAGGGAGCACAATACTCACAGCATCGGTGGTAGTCAACGTCGTTGCAATTAGTGGAGGAGCCAGTGTTTCAAACTGTCCATGCACTTGAGATGGAAGAGGCATATTTGGAACAGGTTTACATATTGGCACAGCTGGTGTCAAACAGGTTACACTGCCGGGTACAGGCTGACCGTAACTCGGCGCATATAATGTTGGCGCACGCTGTGTTAGCCCCGGTAGTGTGTTTGCGGCAGGCTTCAAAGTATGGACCACAGACGCTGACGAATTACTACCGAATGGATTTAGGCCTGAGGTATAGCTCGGACGTTTTGGGTCGTACTCTTGCGGTGGCTGATGAGCGTTCTGCTTCCCTTCCATGAACATGGCCAGCTGTTGAGGGGTCATCTTGACGCTAATAAGACCCTGACCGTCATGGCTACTCTCATCATCCAGCCAATCGTCTTCCAGTCCTAGAATGTCATCGGCAATATTTCCAGGTCTCCTTGCCATCTCTTCCATCGAGGCCTCGCGGAAGTCAACACCCTCCATCACATGTGTTGGGTTCGGGTTCTTTACAAGAAACCTGCGCGGATCTCCACCCATTGACCCTGCCATCTTGGTATGTCTCGAAAATCTTGTAACATGCTTCTCAAGGGCATCCTGAGATATGCATCTGAATAGACACAGAGTACAATAGAATGGTGCCTGATCTAGAGCAAGGTGGTTTTTATATATATGGTACACAACCCGGTACCGCTCTCCAACATGAACCCTCTGAATCCGTAGGCAGTGTAGACAGGTATACATTTTCCTCCTTGTTCGTCTAACATCCATTGCAGACTGAAAGACAAGAAAAGCAACTTTTAAAGGTTTGAAGGCTTCAATGGAATATTTTGTGAAGTTAGAGGCTCATTTTGGTTATTTGTTTACACCCTTATTTTCCCAAACGTTCTTAGAGACGTGACCCGTGCAGCTTTTGAAAACTATGGACCGGAACTACTGCTAGCTACTGATCTTGACTGTCTAACCTAATCTGAGGACCATGGCGTAACCTATTTACTCTTACTAGCTTTTAGTCTACTGGCCAACCGCTTCGCCCACTTTGGTGCTAGAACACCTTCGTATGGTTTGATCTTATCATGGTGTGCTTTTCTTTCCCCGCCCTTTACATCAATTTGCAAGGAAAATGTTACTGGAGATATCTTCGCTGTCACTACATAAGGCCCCTCGTATTTCTTTTCCAGCTTTGGGGTTACTCCCACCTTCCGTGCCTCATGAAGAAGCCAAACTAGATCGCCTACTTTGTAGTCCGTCAACGAGGCCTTTAGATCATACCTGTCTTTGCTCCTTTTTGCAGCTGCCTTTAAGTACCTCCGAGCCACCTGGTGAGCTTTAACCATTTTCTCTCTTATCAGCTGCACATCACTAACCTCTCCAACTGGATTTTGCTTGAAGGCGTAACCATGGATTACGTCTCCGGGCATTCGGACCTCTCTACCTAAGCACATGAGATTGGGAGTGAGCTTTGTGCTTTCGTTTGGCGAGGAGCGGTATGCCCCGGCTAGACACCCCAGATATTTATCCCATTCCTCTTGTTCTACCAAAAACGCTTTTATCCTTTTTGTAAGCGTTTTATTAAAACGTTCACATTGTCCATTGCCCTTCGGATTCCTCGGCGTTGTTCGGGTTTTCCTAACGTCGAAAAGTTTACACAACTCTTTAAAAACTTTACCTTCAAACGTCATGCCAAGGTCGGAGTGAAAGGAAAGTGGACATCCCCAGCGTGCAATAGATTCGTTTGCGATTTTCAGTGCGCATATATCGGCTTGTTGTGACGGAACCGGAAATACTTCTACATATTTCGTGAAGTGGTCCGTCAATACCATTATGTACCTATTTCCGTCATTTGTTAATGGCAATGGGCCTAGGTAATCAATGGCCACGGTATCCCATGGTGCACCTGCACGCAAATGTCCCATTGGTGCCCTCTGCGTTTTTTTCGAGTCTGCGTCTGCTGCACAGGTATCACAGGCTCGTACGTGCAGTCTCACGTCGTCTTTCAGTCCAAACCAATAGTAGTTTTGCAGGATTCTATGTTTCGTTTTCTTGACGCCTAAGTGACCCGCCACTACAATGTTATGATTTTGCTGGAGGATTTCCTTTTTCAAGTCTTGGGGCACTACCAACTGAGTGTAATTATCAGTTTCGTTCAGCTTACTAAACTGTCTACACAGCACCCTGTCCTGCAGGATTAAAGACTCCCATTGCATTGCATAATGCCTCGCCGCTGGACTCAAGCTGTATAAGAGAATTATCCGGTTTTCGGTTTTCTCCCATTGCTTTGTACACAGCTGCAATGTCTGGATCAGATTCCTGCTTTTTTGCTAGGGTTTCAGCTGAAATCATGTCTAACCAAGGCTTAGTCGGAGAAACAGCTTTATGCTCTGTTGCCTTGATTTGCCTTTCGACCACGGGGTCTTGTCCTGTGGCGACGTCTTGGTCCAACTGTTCTGTTTGCGGCTCCTCCTGCCCCCAGCTCAGCATCATTAATTCTGCACGCCTCCTGCATTTGTTACACGGACCGCATTTCAAGGGTTCAAAGGTATCGACGTCGGTGCAGCTACAGGCTCTTGGATCATTACATCTTGACAGCGCGTCACAATGCGGTTGAAGCTTTCCTGGCCTATACTGAACTGAGAAGTCGTATGCGGCGAGTATTTCAATCCATCTAGCTATCTTGCCATTTGGCTCTTTCAGACTGAATAGCCATACCAGGGCTTGGTGATCACTGCGTACCGTGAATCTCCTCCCTAGCAAGTACTGACGAAAATACTGTATGAAGTACACAACTGCGAAGAGCTCCTTTTCAGTGACACAATAATTACGCTCGGCTTTGTTTAACGATCGGCTGGCATATGCGATGACTCTCTCTCTACCAGACTGTATCTGTTGCAGCACACCCCCTATGCCAACTCCGGATGCGTCAACATCTAAAAAAAACTCGCCACCCTCATTTAAGGGGTATCCCATGACATCTGCCCCGATAAGCTTTGCTTTCAGTGCCTCGAATGCAGCCTCACACTCAAGTGCCCAAAGAAAGGTTGCGTCCTTTTTAGTAAGCTCAATTAGTGGTCTGGCGATTTTTGCGAAATTCTTCACGAAACGCCTGTAATACGACCCCGTGGCAACAAACTGCTTAACTTGTTTTGGTGTTATGGGTCTCGGCCAACCTATTATTTTACATATTTTTGTTGGGTCTGGACGGACTCCATCTTTTGACACCACGTGACCTAGAAAAATAACCTCCTCTTGCAACATATGGCATTTTTCGGGACGCAATTTTAGTCCAGCCTCTTTTATCCTGCTTAGAACTTCGTCAACTCTGTCTACGTGCTCTTCGAAGTTAGCGCCGTATACAATGATGTCGTCGACATACACTAGGCAGGTTTGCCACTGAAGGTCCTTTAACACCAACTCCATCGTTCTTTGAAAGGTACTGCTACTATTACTTAGTCCGAAGGGCATCCGGGTCATTTCGAAGAGTCCATACTTGCATGTGAAAGCACTTTTTGGAACATCTTCTTTTTTAAGAGGAATTTGGAAATACCCTGAAGTCAAGTCAAAGGAACTGAAA
>JAFMSR010000003.1:20164402-20199398 GCA_022818135.1 Saxidomus purpurata | reverse complement strand
GTGTTGACATGAATTGTATGCAAATATGATAACATTGCCAGATTTAACCTGGAAATTATCACTAGTTTTGTATGCAAACTTTATTAGATCGACCGGAACAGCGAATAATTTAAAGAAGTTGAAATTGTACCAAACAGTCTATCTCTGAATCGGTTGAAATTCCAAACTTGCAGTTTTCGATATTATTATCAGTTATGTTGAAGTATTTATTTTACATCATTCCGTACAAGGTCACAAAATAATGTTAAATGATTGAGTTTTGAAATTCGTGTTTGCTTAATATTTCCTTAAACCCTTGAAAGATTTATATGAACCTCTACATTGCAAACGACGTACAGAACCTATGGTCTGGTCATTTTGGGTCAATGTCAAGGTCAAGGTCAAAACTTTAGCTCTAATATTTGATTATGTCCGCTCACAAAACCTATACATCCCTACTTCACAGAGGCCTTTTCTTAGACCACTTGAACAGATCAGCAACTTTATTTGCCTCTGAGAGAAAATTACACCCAGTAACATAAATTCCTTCAATGTTCCTATTTGCGACGGGTGATATAGCTGTCTGTTAGATTGTCTTGTTAAGTACTTTATTGTGAGTTTGATGATCATAATTAAATGTTAAAATTCTTATTTCTGTATATGATATATTTTAATCTTGGTATTACTCCATCGTTATACGAAGTCCGAAATATTCTCTACATTGGCGGTTGCCATACATCGCCGCATGACGTTAGATTAATACCCTCGTAAAAATAACCTTTTGCCTTAATTCACCTTTTGTAATATCTGGTCATATTAAAAGTTTTAGAAATGCTGTCCATTGATTTAGGGCAGTTTTATTGAAGTCTGCAATTGTCATAGAAAAAACACAGTTTATTGCAGAGCATTTGCAAATAAAATACTTCTGCTGAAACTTTCTATCGACCGACTGTCGATAAACTTTCTATATTGTATTCAACTTTTCAGTTTCTGGAATTTCGGAATACGGGTTTTTCACAGATCAGTGCGCATGCGCAGGAATCATTAAAAATAACCCTCAATCAAATTAGGGGGCAGTCTACTTCCGTTCACTTCGCCTTATCGTTACAAACACTTACTGTTTACTACGTTGATTGATTTTAAACATTTCTGAGTGAAATTGAATACAAATGGGTGGGCTAGATCATTGTGCCGTGTATGGATGTAATCATCGACGTGATAAACAGTTAAATATTTGTGGATTTTATGAATTTCCAAAGCAAACTTCTGTGAAATCGTAGTGGATTCACGCATCCGGGAGGGAAGACTTAACCTTGAAAAGTGTGTCAAGTTACACGAACATATATGTGGTTGCCTCTTCGTGTCAGGAAAACCTGCTTGAAGAAATAAAGACAATGTAGACCTTGTGCCAACTAGATAACTGCCGACTACCTTATTAAAAATTCAAGACACTTAAGATCTGATGTAGTTTTTTTGGTACTTTTGTAAGTTTTAATACAAGTCTGTAAATAGTTTACTTTCGAAATTTTTTAGTGAGGGTGGCGATTTGTTATGAAGTCTGACATTATTTCTGATTGAGTGTTTCTGTATTGTGTGTGCATATGTATATATTCATTCATATTTCTGCATTTTCTTGTATTATGCTCTTCAAATTTGGAGGAAATAAAAGTTAAATATAATTATTATGATTCATTTACTCTTGTGTTATATCTCCCAACCTCCAGTTTAACTGACAGAGAGAGGTACCCCTTTAAGTACAATTAATCAAAGTAAAGTGGTTTAAAGCTATTACTATTATTATTTAGTATTATCATTATCTCTGGTACAATTATCTTTCATTGGAAGCTAGTGTATGTCGAATACAGAATAATTGCCTTTGAGTTGATCGGGTAACATACTTAAGTTAATAAAAGTTTTTAGAAATGACTTGTGAATCTGTAAAAACGGATTTTAATTTCTTGTAATGAATGCGGGGCGATTTAAAACTGGTCGATTTTTGAACTAAACAGAGACAATTAAGAGATTATTTTGCTACCTTTTGTGTAACAACTTCAATATATAACATTATAAAACTTTTTTAAAAATAATTTCACACAATGTACCATACAGCTGCCATCTATAACATTATAAAACTTTTTTAAAATCAATTTCACACAATGTACCATACAGCTGCCATCTATAACATTATAAAACTGTTTTAAAAACAATTCAATACAATAAACCATACAACTGCCATATTCAAAATTACTCTAAAAGTATAAATAACATGCAGTTTCATACATACATGTACAGTCAGTTCTTGGAAACGTAGCAGTCACTATATCAACTGTTTAATCATATCAGTAGGACTTTAAAACCCAGAAATCCCCTGCAAACCAAGGATACAGCCGATTTGCATTATCAGCTATATCACTGCAGGTGATGAACTCTAAGTGCCTGTTTGATTGACTGCAGTAATTACAGCCAGCAATCAGTTCCTTTTTCCCCAAAGCACATGTATAACTTTATTGTTGATAAGCCCTAGTCTGACCTTACAGGGATCCAGTTTATACTTGGGTCATTTTACTCTTTTACAAATATAATGAAAGTTGAATTTTTTTCATAAAAATTGTTTTGTAGTGTTAACTGGTCCATTTATATTTAAAAATTGGAATAAAAACCAAATATTGTTCATTTTATTTTACATTTTTAGTAGAATTGAAACTGTTTATCCTAAGCTAGGTGGATACAGAGAATGATTAACCTGCGTATATCTGGGAATATCTCTAAAGTAATACGCTTAGAACATAAATTACTCTAAAGTATCTCTGATATTTGATGTTTTGTGTATAGTAACTTCATACCTTTAATGATAGTAAAGAAATTAAAAATGAAAGGTTTTATTTGAGTGACGCATTAAGGGTGGATGCATATTCAAGAAAAGTTATACATTTCATGATACTATTAAATGGCCACATGTAATGTACATTTCTGTTCATGAGGTATTCATTTATTTATATAATTTGTTTATAAATGCTGCAAGAAAATGAAATTTGTAAACGCGTTTCAAATATTAAAGGATCAAGTAATTTCTTTTTTACGGACTTTACTTTATACGGACTTTACTATATGTGACTCTCAGGTGAGACAAGACAATGTTAAGCAAACACTTCTGAGTTATTAAAGCAAACTTTTCAATACTGAACTTAACAGTTGTATCATCTGTGTTTTAGTACTCTTTCAACAGGTGTAACTCTTCTAAAGATTGTCAAAGTATTACAAGAATGTAGAAACTTATTTAATTACTATGAGCAAAACGCATTTAAATTCTTAGCAATTTGTAGCATAAACAAAATGTTCAAACAGAGTTTGTTTTTCAAAATATAAACGTCAATGAAAGTGATATTTCTCCATTGATTATTGATAATAAACCGATTTTTTGACAACGTCACAACAAATTACAAAATATTTTATGGTTTGAACACCATGTTTGAAAGTCCCTGAATATGATTTGTATTAACAGACTTATGAAGTATAATTTCCTTGAAGTTTTCTAAATATCATAGATTATCGTCATAAAAGAATTAATCTAAAAAATATCTGAATGTGTCCAACCAACAAATGAGGGACAAATCTATTAGAATTGGACAAATTGATGAATGCAATGAAATTGAAATATTAGCTTCGAATAGGAATCTAGAATATACATTCTAGATTCCTGCTTCAAAACGCAACTTCCTTTGCAAGTTGAAAATGACATACTTGTATTACTAAAAAAATATGTGGGTAAAAATAAAACTAAAATAAATTGTTTTGACACATAAGATTTTCAAGAAAAGAATGGGATCACGGTTATCTAGTAACTGTATATACCACAATATATTAAACTTTATTTATAAAAGTACTAAATTTGTTCATTAAAATTAATACAGATTGTCATGGACTGTAGCATTGGTCATACTTGTAAGTCATGGTGTTTACATCTTTTATGATATACAGTTCTTCATGTTACTGAAAATTGACATTGTGTGTTTTATATTTCATAAGTTAACATTACATGAATTAGCTTTAGAGTAAAGATAATTCGGCATATTTTCATCATTTTGAATATTCTACTCGTATTCATGAAGTTATAAACTAAAGTCAAGGCAGACAGCATGGTATCTAACAATTTTTTAAAATGTTCAAGTAATTTGCTATACTGTTTATAGTTCACATAAATAATTCATAATTCATATTAAAATTTAAACACTGTTTAAATATGTTGTATTATCTCTTATTATTAACTTTCTTTATAAAAGTCCTGGCTTAGTTTGCTGCAGATGTTTTGAAGGTGATATGCAACATGAAAAAAAAAGATTACAAAAATGTATGCATCTTCCCTGTACATTTTTGTAAGTGGTCACACTCTCAGATAATAGGAAATAATTCACAAGTGATCATGCGTCTTGAAACCACAAGAAGACACTTGATATTCCGCAGTCAATAAAACAGTTATTTTATGTAACACCATGGTGTGTATAGTGTTCAGCTATAATCAGGTGTACCATAGGTGATCTCTAGGATGAACAGATTTTAACGTGTTACTGATATTGTTATTTAGTAAAAGCCATGTCAAACTAAATAAAAGCGTACCCAGCTCTTTAAGATTTCTTACCATCTACAACATTGGGATGGATCATGATTTTCGGGAGAGTAAGTCTATACCAATAATTATGTGTTTCTGCATTTTTGTATTCGATAGTAATAGAACAGATGTATTTACCCCACCCACTTCGATGTTTTTAAAACATTGATTATTTCCCCTACCAAATGCATTAGTAGGGTTAGGTTTGGTGTTTTATAAATTTGATGGATGATTCAATAGCGTTCATGAACCACCCAGGGAACTAGGGACTCGCTTGCTTGGCGCTTGGCATTAAAGGGGAAACTGGCTTCTCTTCTTCCATACCCTCACGGCGATGGATACTATCAGGAATGAGGTGTCGAGAGTGATTTGTATATGTTGTATAACTTGTTTCACAATCGACCTAAACTAAAAATTAGTATAAAATAACCACCATGACCCTCAAACATAATGTAATTTGCTCAACTTTCGATAACCACTTTTAACAATTTTTCAGAAAATGACAGATACTCCTGTTAAGCAACAGTGTGAACCGCATTTAAATATTTAAAACTGAATAATAATACACACGCGTGTGCAAGTTCAGTTACCAGAACAACAAAGTTCAGCGAAACACGTCAGTTTAAAATAGGGTTATCAGTATAGTTATGTGATCCAGAATACCGGATTTGCTCGAGTCGTGCGTCGGATCATCGAGTGAAAAGCACAAGTATGATCCGACCGCGACGAATGCCAATCCGGCTTATGGATCACATTACTTTACTATACTATACTTTTATTATATACATGCACCTTTCGACACTTGTTTGTGCGAATAAATTGAATTTAAATGACATTTAAAGCGTACAATTGACGAACAATTCAGGTCAAGGGCGTCCACGCGTTACTGACGCAACCGTCAGTTGACATTAGCGGCGCGACGTCGCCGGTTTGACTCTGCTGTTACACTTGTCTGAGACTATGGACGCCCTCATAGTTCCCGGATTTCTGTGCAAACTGTTAGGAACAATCTCAATACTTCTGGTTTGCGTGCTCGGAGACCAGCTGTAAGGACCCAATTGACCCCCTGATCACCGTAGACATCGATTGGAGTTTGCCAGACAGCACGTGTATATTGGACGTCAAAGTTTAAACAGCATCCTCTTCACGGATGAATCAAAGTTCGTTTAGATTTTCATGAGGGACTCAGAAGAGTGTGGAGAACAAAAATGAGCGTTTCCATGACTGCTGTGTGGCGGGGCATGACAGGTTCGGGGATGGGTCGGTGCTTGTATGGGCAGGCATTTCTTACGACGGTCGCACGGACCTTTACGTCATCAGGAACATTACATTGAATGGTTTACGCTACAGAGACGAGATACTGGCCGACTTTGTAAGGCCATACGCTAGAGCAGTTGGACCGGACTTCATGTCAATGGATGACAATGCTAGACCCCACCATGCCAGGGTGATCAATGAGTACCTAGAACATGAGTGATTCGAACGCATGGAGTGGCCAGCAAGATATCCCGACTTGAACCCCAATAGAGCATGCCTAGGACAACCTGAAACGCCGAATATCAGGCCGAACCAATCAACCACAGACAGTGAATGAGCATACCGACGCCCTTGTGGAGGAGAAGACCAGGATTCCCTGCGTGGACACGAGAAAGCTGATCTTCAGAAGACGTTGCCAAGCAGTGATAGAAGCTAGAGGAGGACATACACGGTACAAAGCTGTGAAGTTACATGGACAATTTAAAAGTGCTATACCCCAACTACTATGTGCGAAACGGTGGAATTTTGTGACTAACAGGAATTAGCAGTAAAAATTGACATTATTTTTCTCTGTTTTGATAAAGTAATCAATGAATTTGGAATTTTTTAAAAGTGTTTTAATTGTTTAAGCAAAAAAAACGCTGGGGGTCAAGGTCATTAGGGTCAATATCAACGTCAGTGTTACTAAAAATATTTTTATTTGTTTTTAGTTTTTATATTTAGGGCGGCATTGCCGCGTCTTATTGTTCTTCATCAACTACATGCAAATATTATGTTTTGAACTGTTGTGATAATTTCCCTCCTTTTTCTGATAGAAGTATCAGTAACATGTCTTGAACTTGTGTCCTTCAAATATACAAACCAGTGCTATCGGTTTACTTTTGCCAACCTCCAGTTTAACTGACAGGTAGTTTAGACGTACTAAAATAAGCCACACAACAAATCCTCTCTGATATACCAGCCAAAGGTACCCCTTTAATTTTTATTTTCCGAAATTAATTTATCAAAGTAAAGTGGATTAAAGCTTTTACTCTTATTAATCATTATTATCATAATCACTGGAGTAATTATCATCATTGTGCTATAATTCGCTAGTGTATATCGAATGCATAATAGTTTTGCTTTAAATTGATTGGATAGCATACTAGAAAAAAAGGTTTTAATAACCTGTGAATCAGCAAATATTGAAATCGTGTAATGAAATTAAACTTATATGTCTGAATACAACAGGAAATGAATGAGAGAGAAAGAATAGACAAATCAACTATGCCCGAAGAGTCACTACAAGAAATAAGTTTCGCTAACGGTGCACTTGAGCTTGAAACTCCTGCGGATGGTGCAACAATAGGAAACCCCCCAAATGGCGGACTCAGGGCATGGCTTATAGTGCTTTCTTGCTTTGGGATAAACTTTCTTCAGAGTTTCATGTTTCCATTAATCAAGCTCGCTCTTCATGGCAGTATGTCTTCAGACACAGGAACAGACGATGAAGCACTTGAGCACATTTCTGACCAGTTCTTGACTATGTCTGATATTTATGGTAAGTTAATTCCTTTACATTTCTTATTTTTATATTCATATGTTGTATCATCATCGTATTATTTTTATTTGATAGATCTTATAAACCAATTTTTGGAATCAAAACGCCAAATATTAATGATATTACAGAATTGGTTCTTTTAAGATTGCTGCTGTTACTCAGAGTTACAGAAGTATGTGATCATGCGATGTCCCTTATAATATTTAGCACACACATTTAATTATTATAGTTTATTTCAATGACGCAAAATCTGAATAAGTAATAACATTGCTTATTGTTACACCGTTGCTATCAGTATTATCCCCGCCTCAAGGACTCCCTGCTATTAATACAGTACTTGAAACACTGCTCAATACTGTTTTGATAGCGGGGGACATGGGTTTGAGTCCGTGAGGCGGGAATGATAGTTATAGACACGATGTTACCAGAGCTGCATATGTACTTACATGTACAAGGGCTGTGTTCATGCAAGTAGGCGCGTTTGTACGTTGGCTTGTTGGGATACATGCGAAGGTTAATTAAAGCGGTGCTTTGTGGAAACCAGGTGTCACTGGGCTAACTTCACGGGGCTGTGGGGATACAAGATGCAACGGGGCTAACTTCACTGGGCTGCGGGATAATTTGGTGCCAAGCGGTAACCTCACGGGGCTGCGGGGTAACTAGATGCTACGGAGCTAACTTCACGGGGTTGACATTTAAGCATATATATCAAAGCAATGACATTTAAGCACATATATCAAAGCAATTGACAAAAACAATTACAGTCGATTGTCTAAAGATTTCTATTTTCTCTAGAATCCCTTATCAGCATGCTTAATTAATTGAAGATATAATAACCTTGCTTGTCACAGTACAAATAGCATATTTGGATTGTTTCTAATAGGCATATCAAAGTAAGGTATAATTTTCTGGGTTCAGCTGAGGTTTATGAAATTTATTTACTCAAGATGCGATGAATTAAATCATTGTAAAGGTACCAAAAAAAAAATGTATTTTGAAATGTCCATAATATAACAGAATGGTAATTTCACAATGAGGGTGAAAATAATGTTTTATTGTCACTAAATATGCAAAAAGTAAACTGAGAATCAAAACGTGGGGGAAATAAAAATATTTGATGTCATTAAGCAGAGTCCATTTTTGATATCTGATATACCTGTATGAAAAACACAGTGAACCAACATTTAAATACAGTTCATACATTTCTTATACAAAAATAGACGGAAGACTAAATCCAAAAACTCCTTCCATGGATTTACATATAGTCTTATGACATTTGACCTTGACCTTCAGCATACAATGTACGGAAACAACTGAGAAGTTATTTTAAATGTGTCTATGGATGTAGAAATTACAACTCAGTCATACAATACTAGGACATAACTACACATTTCCAGTTTCAGCCTTAAGTTTTACCTTCAACTCTTTAACTTAAATGTAGCCACTAGAGTGCTCTAAATTATCTTCTTAAGGAAATTGTTAAGTTTAAGGAAAATCTTAAGATTTGACTTAAGATGCTACTGGAATATGACCTCTGGAGCATAACACACCCTTGCGTTATGGGCATCCGCTGTGTGGAATTATTTGAAAATCGGTCCATCGTCATAGAAGTTACAGCCTGGACACAAAGTGTGAATAGACGGACAGTTGTGAAGCACACCTATAGTTGCCCCCACCTCCCCTACCTTGGACCGGTTGGGGACTAATAAAACGGTCACAAAAATGCATTTTTTCAGTTCTTACTTCAGATATACTCATTTTAAGTGCATAAACTATTGCTACATAATGTTTCCTTAAATCATGATTGACTCTGAACAGTAATATCACAATGACTCTAATTTATATTCATCATTTGCTGAAAGAAAGACATATTCGGCAGTTTTTCAAAAGCTCTTGTTACTTTTAACTTTATCTTTCATAGTGTCAATAACGTGATCTAATAGCAATTGCTGTGCTAAGAATCGGAATAGTAAAATAAACAAGAGGGCCAAGATGGTCCTATATCGCTCACCTTGGTACAAGTCCACTTGCCTGGTGGAAGATCACTAGATAATGATATATACCAAATAAGTTTTCCTACATACGCCTTTGTAAAACAAATGACCCCCCCGGGCAAGGTCAATTTTGACCCCAGGGGCATAATTTGAACAAAATTTGAAGAGGTCTACTAGGCAATGCTACATGTCAAATATCTAAGCTCTAGGCCTTGTGATTTCAGAGAAAAAGATTTTTAAAGTTTTCCCTATATAAGCCTATGTAAAAATAAGTGACCCCCTGTGCGGGGTCAATTTTGACCCAGGGGTCATAATTTGAACAATCTTGGTAGAGGTCCACTAGCCAATGCTACATGCCAAATATCTAAGCTCTAGGCCTTGTGGTTTCAAAGAAGAAGATTTTTAAAGTTTTTACTATATAAGCCTATGTAAAACTAAGTGACCCCGGTGCGGGGTCAATTTTGATCCGAGGGTCATAATTTGAACAATCTTCGAAGAAGTTCACTAGCCAATGCTACATGCCAAATATCTAAGCTCTAGGCCTTTTGGTTTCAGAGAAGAAGATTTTGTGTTGGTGGTGTGCACTTCTGGGTGCTGTGGGGTTCGTTTTGGGGAGGCTGCGTTTTTGGTACGTAGCATTCCCTGTTTGATATTATTTTTGTTTTTAAAGTTTTTCCTACATAAGCCTATGTAAAACTAAGTGACCCCCTGTGCGGGGTCAATTTTGATCCGGGGCTCATAATTTGAACAATCTTGGTAGAGGTCCACTAGCCAATGCTACATGCCAAATATCTAAGCTCTAGGCCTTGTGGTTTCAGAGAAGAAGATTTTTAAAGTTTCTCCTATATATTCCTATGCCAAACTAAGTAACCCCCGGTGCGGGGTCAATTTTGACCCGGGGGTCATAATTTGAACAATCTTGGTAGAGGTCCACTAGACAATGCTACATGCCAAATATCTAAGCTCTAGGCCTTGTGGTTTCAGAGAAGAAGATTTTTAAAGTTTTTCCTATATATGCCTATGCAAAAACTAAGTGCCCACCCTCGCGGGGTCAATTTTGATCCGGGGGTCATAATTTGAACAATCTTGGTAGAGGTCTATTAGACAATGCTACATGCCAAATATCTAAGCTCTAGGCCTTGTGGTGTCAGAGAAGAAGATTTTTAAAGTTTTTCCTATTTGTTGCCATAGCAACCAGAGTTCTGCATGGAATGGAATTCTTTGAAGAACTTTGATAGAGCTTCATGCAAGGAACATCTCTGCAAAGTCTCATCAACATTGGCCCAGTGGTTTCAGAGGAGATGTCGTTTGAAGGAAATGGTGGACGGACGGACGGACGGACGTACGACGTACGACGTACGCCGGACGGAATGCGACGTACGCCGGACGGAATGCGATCCTAATAAAACAAGAGCTGTCAGTAGGACAGGGCGCACGACTTTTCACAGTTCTTGTCAATAAAACGGTAAAACGCAAACCCATAATCTGTGTATTTCAAATCTGTAAACAGGGGCCATAAATTGTACAGCATGACAGTGTCAGTTGCACACAAGACATTAAGTAGGAATTTCAAAGTACATTAAAAGAAATTGAAAGATTTATCTACTCTTGCTAAAAGATGAGTGTCATGATGGTACATAAATAATACAACTTTCAAAGTAATATCTCAATTGATTAAGTCAGTAAGTGGATAAGTATGGTTTTAAAGTAGAAAAGGCCACAGTTTAAACAATCATTGACAGAGTTACCTTCTCTTGCCTACATGTGGGGGTCATGATGTTAAACAAGCATTCCGACTATCAAAGTAAGGCATAATATCTAATTATGGTTAAGTCAAGTGGTTTAGTAAAAAAAACTTTACCGAGATTTTAAGTCGAAAAAGAGCCTTTAATTAAAAAAACCAAATCCTTAACAGAGTTACCTTCTCCTGCTTACATGGGAGTCATGATGCAAAAACAATATTCCAGTTTTCACAGCAATATCCCAAAGAGTAAAATCAACAAGTCGATACCAATATTCAATGATTTTAATTAAAAAAAGAGCCATAATTCTTGCAAAAACCTTCTCAGAGCTACCAGTATGTGCTCTTGTCAGTCAGTGGAGGTATTGATGGTTAATAAGTATTGTAAATTTCAAAGCATTACCTGTAATAGTTTTGAAAAGAGTAGGGTGGTGCGGAAAACTTAACCAAATTCAATGTACTTTCTACATCATGTAAATCGAAAAATGGCCATAATTCAGACAAAATTCTGCACTGAGTGGTAATGATGGTAAATAAGTATTCTAAGATTCAAAGAGTTATATCTCTAATGGTTTTGCGAAAATGTGAGTAAAACTTAACCAGTGTGTGACACCAACGCTAACGGCTAGGCGTATAGGATAGCTCCCTTTTCTTCGAGAAGGCGAGCTAAAAAAACTCCCTTACATGATTAAAAACTTTAGTTTAAGATATTACACTTGCATGTAAAATAACCGAAAAAGTACAAGCATTTAATACATGTATAATGCAATCTTTGAAATACTGTGTTCATTTGTAACACATGTGAAATACTCTGTTGTTGTGACATGATATTGCTTACTCTAAGATTATCATGAGGCTGTTACATTTCCCGAGATGTATGTGACATTAACAATTATGAATGACTTGCCTTGCCGATAAGCCCTTGCTGAAATCCAGCAACCTGACTAGACAATTTTGTAGGACTAATGTAGTCGTGTAAAATAATTATTACAATTATTATTACAAATAATTTTTTTTTGTATCACGTTTATCGAATGTTCTCATTTCAAAGCTCCCTTTGCTGCGTTGGTAATGATATTTCTTGGTTATGCACCTACTGTATGCATAGGGGCTGGTGTCGTAATGGCAACGCTGTTCGGTCTGTCATTTCTTGGAGACGAAGGTACCGAGGGTTTAATAAGATTTCTCATATATGGCCCTACAGGTAAATTGTATTTAATTTTACAATTATTGTAATCTCTTATCTTCATGTACTGTCGTTAATATATATTAAAACATCTTTAGAAACAGTCGTCTTTATAATAATTATTCTGTATTGAAGCTTCAAAGTTATCCTTAAAACCCGTACCGTTACCGTAGGGCAATTACGTACGGAGAATGGATCAATTGATCAAATACTGTGGTAAATGTTCTACTATATTATACTTTTGTGTTGAAAAATGCGTTTGAAAAGAATTTCAAAGGACTCTATAAAGTAGTTACAATTTGCAATTTTCACGGGATACTGTAAGACGCAGAAAGTGCCTGAATTTGTGAAACAGCCACCGTTATGTTACATGCCAGATGCGAAGTACCGACTGTTTTGATTTCATCTCAAAATTTTAGTGACTCAGATTGAACATTAAATGACATTTATAACTGTAAAGTGCATTTAGGATCTCAAACATTGTGACGAGTGATCGTCCCGCCGACATCATATCAGTTTGGGGCTGTACGTATTTTCAGGTCAAAAGTAAATTGAATTAAGTTCAATGATTACTTTGAATTTCCTTGGGATGAATAATTGATTTACTGATAAAATAATGATCTGTGTTCTATATATTTACTCTAAAATAGTGTTGACGTTTGCCAGTTGTTAATATTCATTTTGTGTTTTCACGAAGAAGCGTTATGAGAAAGCGTTTCTTACTTTTTGCAATATCATTGAAAAAAACAACACCTGCGCTACATTTTATGTACTTATGATTTAAAGGCAACGTTAGCACTATTCTGATTTACAAATTCCGGTAGTCACCTGTAATCGCCGGTAAGACATTTTTCTTTGTAATGTAAGTGCTACGAATAATTGTAACAGCCGAAGTAATCAGGGGACTTTAAATGTTTTGTTGGCTAGAAGCGACTAGATCGGCCATACACTCAAAAAGTGTTTCAAGGCTACCTCTAAAACTTGCAATGTGAATGTATATCCAATCACTTATGTGTCAATGATTCAAGAATGCATTGAAAATTGCATGCAAATAGTTACAAAACAGAATTTTTGGGCAACATATCCAACTATCGGTCTCAGTTCCTTCGAAATTATTATAAGATTTAATATGTTTATAATTATGTCTTGAAATTGAATGCTCCTTGTTAACGTATATATTATGCTTTCATTTACAACTTATTTTTTTTCTAATACATATTAATAACTACTTTTTGTTTATTATTTGTAGCGGTGGGAATTGGCTTCATTCGACTGGGAGTACTAATACCTGTACTCGAGTACTTCACAACAAAGAGACTTAGAGCATTAATTCTGTCAGGGTTGGGCTTTTACCTCGGTGAAATCATCCTCATTGTATCATTTATCATTTCTCCGAATTTGTTGAAATTCAACTGGAGGGTATATTTAAGGTATGTATTAAAGACAAATGTGACATTGATATTACTAAGACAAATTAACCAGATTCTCCTGACCTCTATTAGCCTAAATTTCACGGCCTATATATTCCGAATGTATTGATTTTGTTTATGTCATTGCATCTGAACATACGATACATTTTTGTAAACGGAGCAATGATAGGCAACTAATATAACTAAAATTATCACTGAACGTACTTTTAAATACCTACGCAAATCCGTCTTGTCGAATGAAATGACTTTATATTATCACAGTTATATAAACTTCGATATACAATGAACATTTGTGACATGTAAATTTGATATTCAGCATGTGGTTCAGGAGTAACAGAGTGGACAGAAAAGGTACATATGTAGTTGCATGACATTCGACCTGTATCTTTGTACAGATAATGAAAATATTTCCAGCGGTCGAGTAGGTATGGAGCGGACACGAACATACCAGTGAGCTCTTAGTGTGACGTTTGATCCGACAGAGCTGCGGAACATGGGTTCTGCACGTTGCCTTGATGAGATGAACCATTTAACCAATTGTATTGAGAAGCCTTCAATGGGTTAAGGAGATATTAAGCGGACACGAAAAACAAAAGGACCGACCGACCAACCGACAAGCTGTCTTAAGGGAATTCTAGTTATTGAGTTTAAGGTGAATGCATGCAACCTCTACAACTGTTGAAGCGATGAAAATACACTTGATTGAACTTTATACATTTAATTGCTAATATATTTACAGGGCGAGCTCAGCACTCTGCGTTGGTATCGGATTGATAGGGCTTACTTTAAAAAACCGAAATCTAACTATGGAAAATGACCAATCGGTTACGTTTGTCCAGAGAACGCTTGGACTGGTGAAAAAAGATATTTTGAGGAGCGTATTACTATGGATTACTTTCGTCGTATACTTTTTTTACCAATTGGGTAAATAGTTACTTTAAAAACATTTACGTCCGGGTTGACTGAGACACGTGTGGTATCAGTGTTTTTTTTTTGCCTAAGGCACACAACGTGCTCCGGCTGAAATTCGAACCCTTGACGTAACGTTCCGGAGTTGACAGCCCTTAACAGGCTTAGTGTTAGTCAAGGGTCTCCTTGTGCATGGATGCACATTGCACCTTTGCATTATTAAAAGGAAGTTTGTGAACCTGTAACTTAATTCTAAAAATAAACATTACATAAATTCGGCCACATGTGACAATTTAAAACATACATATACATGTATATTGGACTGTAAACCTGAACGGAAACAGTAAAGTCTATGTTTTACTTTATATACGAACAATTAAATTAAACAGAAACAGATTTATTAAATTGCTTTATTCACAATGTTCAGAAATGATAAAGCTTGACTATGAAATAGAATGCTTATTGTGTTTTCTATGTTTTTAGTAAAATGATTTGAAATCATTTGTAACTCCTGTAGCCTCTCGGTTAAAGTCCCATTAGCACTTTGGATTTTAAATTACTTGTACCTCTTATATTGCCGAGAAAAATGTGAAAAAATGAAACAAAGGTATACATCAACATTGTTTTAGAACGATCATTATATTATATATAAATTCATTATTCCATAAAGTGAAAATGGGACTTTAAAATGTCGTTATGTCAGAATAGGGGTCTTTATAAAGAATAGGAAAACACCGGTATGGTGTAAGCACATTAGCGTTTTGTCTTAAGAAAATAGCATGTGTATACTTAAAGGCCACTGTTCATTGGTTATGATATACATGTATATTACTCATTGCACTTATATTACCACTAAAGCTGTGTTACAATGTACTGGCGAGATTGACCCTTATTTGTTCAAAAACGAAACATTAATAAAACTGCTTTTTATATCGAAAGGTCATTACAGAAATAAACCAAACGCTCTCTGGTGCCATTTATCGTTTTATGACAGAAAAGCACACGTCAGTAGTTTAATTATATCAGTTAATTCATTTTTGTGTCGGAGCAAATTCAAAATGATCAAAGAGACTTTAATAAGCCCAATTTAGAGATAACCATAAAGTTTAAAAACTGTTTCGCAACTGGTGAAGATCATTTAATTAAAATTAGTTAGTTTCCATGCAGTTTTCATGCCAATATAGTATCAGTGCTTTGACGGAAGCTTTTCTTAATTACTTACAAAAGTAAACATTTTCAGGAATTGCGCTTGTACAGACAGGGATTACTCATCCAGAGACGCCAACAATGTTAGATATCAATGGAGATATTGCTAAGTCACTTTCCTTTAGCCTCAGTCAGCCAATCGGTTTGGTAGTAGGACTGTTGGCTGCATGGATGTTCAAGAAAGCTGCACTTAAGGATGATAGTTGGTTTGTTCCTACATAAAATTTCATTGTTGGCAGTTAAGATATGTTACTATTCGTATTTTTCATGGAACAAATTCAAAATGTTGTAGCAGAATGGATGAAAAGCGTTCATAAGATCACGCCAGTAAAACATTAAAAATCTTATATTTGCACATGTCTGTCGAATTGTAAGCAAATGAATGCTTGCTCATATTAGCACCATTGTCTTTTGTTAATCTAAAATGAATTTTACAGCTACTTATATAAAGAGTCGAATGCTTATTTTCTACTCATTCTATAAGTTGGTACCTGTCTGTAAAACCAACATTATGTCTTATACATACATTTTTGTTCATAATTGTTTTATACTGTACCACAATAATTTCTTTCAGTTGTCACTGTATAAAGCTGAAGAACAATCTTTGGAATTTCATAGTTGTTACATTGATGATAAACTCTCTTGCAACGGGTATTGCTTGCTTGTGTACGTCTGATGACACCGGCTTTCTCTTCTTCTTCCCCTTCAGTCTGATCACCGCCGCCTTCATCGGTAAGTCTTATAAATGTAATAAAAACAATACAAGAAAGAAGTACAACTTTCCTGCACGAAATCGGCTTTTTTTATTTTTTCTACATTTATAACTAAAGTCATCAAGTTTGTAAATTTTTAAAATTGTAAAGCTAATTTCGACTGATATAATTTCATTTCTTCTTTTAGGATTTTGTGAAAAAATGAGAGACGATATCATACCTGAGCAGTTTGGCAGAGATAATATAAGATTTGTAGAAGGTCTTATTTTTATGGCAGCTGGGCTTGGTGGTTCAGTCGCAAATGAAATCAGTGGTAATGGGAAAAATTCAATTAAACATTGTTATTGACAAAAACATTTTTATATTATTGTTCTCTAGAAGATTTGGAGAGTCTCAGATATGTTTTTATTTCAATTTGCTTGTTTTATACCTTGAATATAATAAATTTTCGATAAGTCATGCTTTCTATCTGAATTATTTCAAATATTAAATGAAAATGAATACTGCATAATAATATTAATTCTTAGCTAAATTACTTCAACTCCGATTTCTGTGTTTATATTTTAGCTTCGATAGAAGAAGATTGGACGATTATAAATGTGCAATCAGGAGGTATAATGCTAATGATTTCAACCGCCGTAACCGCTTTTGTTTTGTTCCTGAAAGTAAGGAAAGCTCTTGATCAGATAATAATTGGTGGCAAACGATCCAAAGTACAAACAAATACCATTATGGAGAGTAATAGTATCCGCAGAAGGGGTGGTAACGCTGACATCTCACAGTAACAGCTAACACAGTGTTTTTTTCGAGGGGGATGACCAAAGACAATCAAATGTGCCTAATCAGACCAAATCAGCTCAACCAATTTCCATGTATGACTCGGAACTTTTGTATTAGCTATAGATAATTTGGAAAACTCTCATATTTCTTTAATTAACAACATAACTAAACAAAATGTTTACTGTCCAGTAAACTCCGCTTATAACGAACTCCTCGGGACCTATCAAATTTGTTCCTTATTTCCGGAGTTCCGTATATCCGAATATCGAACAAGTTCCTTATATACGATGTTTATAGATCGAACTAAAATATATATCGAACAAGTATTTTTATAGTCAAATGTAATAAAATCCGAACCATCAACTTATGGTTGCTTTTGATAATCCTACCTGCTTTTGAAAAGTTATAAAGATCTTTAACTGTGATCATTTTCTATATGATCAATAAAACATAAAAAAGACGGTTCATGTTTTATTTGGCAATACTTCAACAAATACAATCGAAGAAAGCTTGACATAACTTGAAATTATTAACAAGGTTTTCTTCCCAATATGGGATTTCAACCCGTCGGGCTTTTAAAGAAGCGCTCAAACTATTATCACTTGAATATCGCACCTAGCAATTATGTTTGTATTCTCATTAAACTAGTTTTCCAAAAGGTTACACATGTGCAATGATTTACCTTTATGAAAAATAGCTACAAGTGCGCTATGCTAATAACAATGCAGACGGCAAAAGAAACCTGCAAAATCAACCTATTTTTTTAACTCTTCGGAACATATTTGCAGTTCGATATATACGATTACTTTCTGTACATTTTTCATAGTTGGGCCAGAAAATATTGTTCCTTATATCCGGAGTTTCCTTATAACCGGAGTACGATATTACCGTATATGTTTACATTAAACAAAGAAGGGAAAATATCGGGCCAAAAAAACTGTTCGTTATATCCGAAGTTACGTTATATCCGGAGTCGATATATACGGAGTTTACGGTATATACATTGAAGTATATACAATTTACTTAAGTGGTCTTTCTATAAAACTTAAAGTAGAGCACGGTCTCTGCTCGTTATAGCAACGTCATGTTGACATTAGGGGGACAGCTTCTTATTATATCAGTTTCAAAACTTGCTCTAAAAACAATGTCCCATGCTTGTATAATATAATTTAATTTTAAAAGCATCCAATTAAACGGTATTAACAATAATTTATGTTTCATACCAGTTTTTGATCTATTTTTCTAACAGCTGCTATGTTGGGGGAAGGCACAAGGGCCCTTTTCAGGGCTTCATTATTTAGCTTTGCACCAAACAGCCCTTTTCAGGGCTAATGTCACTCACATCTAGGTCGATTTGGCCGCATTGGTGACCTACTTTTGAACTCGGAATTAACTTTTTGTCAGAGCATGGCACGATCTAGTACCTTCTGCAACGAAGATGGGTTGCTGCTATGTGTGTTCTTTGGAATTCGGGCTGGCACCCCAACTTGTGCTGGGCAGCGGGTCAGGGGATAACTTCCCTCCCCTCCCCTCTGTCAGTTCCACCTGGTGCATGCGGCCTTTGCCTAGTGACAGTTTATAGTGTTTGGGTTGGCACGGACGCTAGGAACGTGAAGAGACACCACTGCCAGAAACACTTGTAGTAGCAACTTGTCTTCACCGCCAGACACGTGACACATCTGTCAAACACTTACGTATACTGACTGGACATTTTCTCTTATTTTGGCTCCAAACATTACTTTAACAGCATCATGGGAGAAATGCTGGGATCGGCAGCATGCTCATATATATGGAGCAACTGGCTTGACCTTCTAAATCTAACGTAACTCAGTAACTAACCAGTTTTTGATTTTCTGAGATAAGATCTTGTAGTTACTTTTAATGATGCCAAAGTCGTATACTTTCTTATATGTATGGGAATATTTCTCCAGATTTCACTACTGCTGTAAGAAAATGGGCCTTTCATGTATTTTGTGTGTGCAACGATTTTTATCGAGTCTCTTCACCCTGATGACTGGAATTTTGTACGTTTCAACATTACATGTGATAAAAACATATATTTTCAAACTTTAGCCGTTATAATTCATTTGTAGTGAACGTGTTTTTAAATACTTATGCAATATAATTCTAACAACTCTTTTGGTAACTTTGATATTTTACTTATCTCTTATTTCTTCTTCTACTTCTACCGCGCTACTGGCCAAATTCAACTGGTTGAATATGCCAGGGGGGTACGCAGAAAGATAAGAAAAAAATAAAGTGAGAATATGTACAGTGAGGCGTAAAAATAAAAAGAGTACTTGAGAGTTTAGAGAAAGTGTGTGGCTAGTTGATCCTGGAAGGATTCAGCTGTGCCTACTGATGCGATGTCTGGTGGGTATTATTTGTAGTGAACGTGTTTTTAAATACATTTATGCCAAATAATTCCTACCAATCTTTTGGTAACTTAGATATTTTACTAATGTTTTTATTTGTAGCGAACGTGTTTTTAAATAGATTTATGCAATAAAATTTTAACAACTCTTTTTGTATTTTAGACATTTACTTATTTCTTATTTTGAACGTACTCCTTTGCCCTGAACTGTACAGTCAAAACATAGTATAATATCAGACAATTTTATAATAGTCTCACTCTGCATAATCACAATACATATCCAAGTACATTTACATTTAACATAATCATGCACACTTTTCTTTAAAGAAATACGAGAGACTTGCATTATACTATTCTAAAACCGTTCTAAAAATAACTTCACACAATGCACCATACAACTGCCATATTTAACATTCTAAATCTGTTTTAGAAACAAGTTCATACAATGCACCATACAACTGCAATGTATAACATTCTAAAATAGTTTTAAAAACAACTTCATACAATGCACCTTACAACTTCCATATTAAAAGTTAAAGCAGTAAAAATTGTATGAACAATTTTATATACAAAACAGTCCAGCATTACGTCCTTGGAAACACAACAGTCTATAGATCAACTGTTTAATCATATTGTTATTTAGCAAAAGCAAAATCTTTATAAAGAAAAGCGTGTGTCCGGAGGTCCAATGCTTCTATTAAAATATCAACCACACAAGACTTCCTTCTATTTAAGATGCTTAAACAGGTTTTGGCACACAATAGAGCAATGTCCTTGTTTAAAAGTAGAAAACCAACTTTATTATTATGAGTAAAGTTTGTAAAATTTATATTCAACTAAGAAGAAAAGTGTAACAGACCAGCTCGAAAAGAACATACAAGGGGCAATGTAAAAGGACATATATTTTGTCCTTTACAGTATTCCTGCAGTGAAAACAAGTTAAATTCTCAACTTGTACACTATTGTGTCTTCCGAACTCAATAGCAGTCCGACAGACTAACGAATAGACGAACGGACGGACGGACAGACATATCTGACTGACATACGGACATACTCTTTATTTCACACAAGTATTTACATACAAATTTGGGATTTCCTATAATATTGAACAAGTACAGTATTGCAACCAATAGTGATCATGTTATAATTACTTTAGTATCAAAAGAATGATTAATAATGTTAATCTTAAATTTTTAAGATGTTCGCAAAACAATTGCTGATACAAAAAGGGGAGTTATCTGCTTTGTGTACAACAAAGGATTTGATGTTGTTGTATATGTTAAAGACAACTTGGAACAGTTTACCATATTTGGATTGTTGTAATAACCTGATCCACAGATCAACAATTGGAGCTGTTTCACTTCTTGCCTTGGCCAAAGCACGCCTGTATCATTTATTAAAACCCGTTTTACAATATTGTTCACAACAAAATTTGCTTTGAAGGTTTTATACAGTCTAAGTTTATTTCCTCCAATTCAATTTCTAGCAGTATCACGATTGACATTTCCATTCCACTCTTCTATATAATCACCAAGTGCTCTAGGTAATATATTATTAAAAATATCACCTTTTTGGAATACTGTTTACATATTACAAAACCTATAAAAACATGATTACTTAAACTTTGACAGACTTAGGCACACCAATTCTTACATTTTAACATGTACTTGACAAGCTTATCGAGCATACAAATATCGTCTTATTCAGTTTTGATTGGTTCATACTAGTTAGTCTGCACGAATTAGCAGGCTTCCAACAGTTATATAAAATAGGTTTCCATCCGATATCACCATAATGAGCAGCGTTTGGAGTATATTTACCTACATTCAACAACTGCATCGCTGTTTTACTTTGAGCTGCATTGACAAAACACCCACACAGACGATGCATAAGTGATTACTGATACAATTGAAACCTGTACAGATTTGTAAATGTATGTTTCAAACGATAAACCTGCAAATGCTTTTGATTTAGCAATTAGTATACCTGAAGTTCTGTTCAGAGACTTTGCTGCAGATACATATGTATTATAATATGCTCTTTCTGTCATGTTATCAGGATTTTTAATCGTTAAGTGTGTGTATTCAAATGCTCTTTATTGAAATAGCTATATAGGCATATACACAGAAAGTATGTATCATTTATCATCCAATATTCTTCTGTTCACACATTGACATGAATAAGAATGCAAAGTCACTCTCGTAAGTGTCTATAGACCTATTCTCAGGACTATAACGACTGTCCCTGCATTACTTAAACTTAAATAATTGTTTGTCAATAAAAACAAAAATAATATCAAACAGGGAATGCCACGTACCAAAAACGCAGCCTCCCCAAAACGAGCCCCACAGCACCCAGAAGTGCACACCACCAACACACACACACACACGCACGCACGCACGCACGCACGCACGCACGCTCGCACGCACGCACGCACGCACACACACACACACACTACCAACACACACTAGCATACAAAGCAAACACACGAGGACAAAACGAACAATTAAAGGAACACAGTGGGGCACCGCCTTGGAACGGTCAGTGGCAAAAACACCACTGGGGAGCTTAAACCGGTTTATGGTGCGCACCCAACCTCACCCCCACCATGTTCCAAAGTCACAGGACAGTGTAAATAAAAGTAATCCCTGCTAGGTGAATCTCTAACACACGCAATGGAAACAAAAGGCATGGTATGTAAAACACAAAAATGCTCGTGTATAAATATATAAAAAGCAAACCTTGAGAACCAAAAAACGTATGTACTCAATGCCTTTTCAGAAGGCAGAGCACCAAGAGAAACACCCTTAAGGGCCCGACGAAACAGGCCAGAGGACAGAAATCAAAACAGCTTCGTCCCAGTGGGATTTAAAAACTGCCCTTCACAGAGTCCTCCCCCTCTTCCGTCAGACACAATCAAAGAGGGAAGCATAGCGTCCAACTGTAAACGGGTTGAACACCAAACATGCGGTGTGTCTCAAAACAGTTAGATCGTAACCTCTTTTAACAAAACGTTTTATAATTTTAGCAAATACAGTTGGAAAATTGCCATGACCCAAAATCTTACGAAGTTTGTAAACCACATCCCCATAAAAATCGGGTTTTGAAATACCTTCTCGCAGAAGAGTCTTTAGATTACTATTGAATTTCAAAACCAAATCAGAATTACGATAGTAAAATTTAGCAAAATATTTACGCAATTTGTAATAACGGTAGCCCTGTTGAAGAAGTTTATTTGTAATATATTGATTACGTTCATTGAAATCCTCAACATGACTACACGCTCTGGCAAACCGAATTAACTGAGAAATGTATACCCCATAAGATGTAGCATGAGGTACATCCCCATCCAAATGGGGGAAATTTACAATACTAAAATTAAAATCATCCCTCTTGTCATAAATTTTGGTATGTATAATATTGTTATAAATAGAGAGATGTAAATCTAAAAATGAAGCACCAGTATCCAAATTGTTAGTTTTAATTAACTGGAGTTCCCGGGGATAAATAGTGTCCACCAATTGACCAAAAAACGGGTTATCCATATTAAGAATATCATCCAGATAGCGTGATGTATTATTAAAAGCAGTGATAATGTCTGCCTGCGTATCTGGAGAAAGACTCAACATAAAGTCTCTTTCATAACAATATAAAAACAAATCTGCGACAGGGGTGCACAATTTGTTCCCATGGGAATACCGATCTTGTCTGAAAACTGCATTCCCAAACCTTATATAAATGTTGTTCAATAAAAAGGAAAGGGCTTTACAAACTTCGTCACAGGTCCACATAGTATAATGTTTAACAATACAGCTAGTAAAAAAAGCTTTATCGAAATTGCAGGCGAGAAATGTAACATTCTCCCTGGCAAAAGTCTTTTGAATTAGGGCAGTTAGCTTGTCATTTATCAAATTATGTGGTAAAGTCGTATACAGAGTAGAAAAATCGTATGTACTGACTGAAGTTACTTTGTAATTATTAACTTTAAACTTATCCAGGATTTCGCCAGAATTTTTGATCGACCAAAAAGAATGTTTACCAGAGTTTTCGTATACTTTATCACAATATCTTTTCACATGGGTTTTTATAGCAGTTAGGCAAGATGTTAATAGTTTTGAAATATTTGTAGTGGTACAAGAGCTTGAATTAGCGATGAAACGAGCTTTATATGGTTGTTTATGTAATTTAGGAATCCAGTACATAGTAGGAAGTTTAATATGTTGATCATCTATACGAACTTTAAAATTAGAAACTTCACTGATGTGATCAGTGACCACATTTTGTTCAACGGAAGGACTCAATATATAAGCTTTAGTGCTATTTAGTTCGTTTTGTAAAACATTAATATAATGTAGGCGTCAAATGATGATAATATTGTTGGCCGCCTTGTCTGCTGGAACTAAGACATACTTAGAATGAAATTCTTGGATTTCCTTTTTCAGATGTCTTAAAGTAAACTTGGGTTTTGATGGAAGTAGGTGTTCATTTGTTTGGTAAAATTTTATACGAGAATCGACAATGTTAAAAATACTTCGTTTCCAAGACGTTAATGCATTTGGATCAGCATTCTCACGACGACACCATTTGACACAAAAAGTTTCGATGGATTCCGCAATATGACCACGACAAACATGAAAATCAATAGTAGAAGGAATTCTGTATTTTGGTCCTTTAAAGAATAAATTACGAATACGCTTGTCTTTAATAATATCAAAATTACCAGTGATGACATGACCGGCATCTGAATAGCAAAATTTCGAGTTATTACATTCGCAGTAAGAAGGGGTATTTGTTTGAACATCTAGGTCGGAAACAATTTTATTGTAATTGAATATAACATTTCTAACAGGTGTTTTATATTTATAACAGATAATAGGAACTTCGGAGTTTCGGAAATACTTAGGCACAGAATCAATGACACGTCTATCACGAAATATACTGGGTACATCGATGAAGTCAATACCTTTATTAATGAAATGAATTTTAAGAAAATGTCTATCATGATCAGATTGAGTGTCAATGTGTGGACGGAGAACGTGTTGTGTGTAATTTTGGATAAGATATGACACAGTGTAAAACGGATCTGTTTGAATAACGTACTGGTCCGCTTCCTCGTCTAATTTTTTAATAGGCTGAATAGATAAAGATGTGAGACGAGAAAGCATTGAATGTCTACCAGAGTTTGAAAGAATTATATCGAGGTCTGCAACAAAAATATTGACTTTTGATTTGCGCTTAATATTACCATTGCGTCTAATTCCATGAGACCTAGATTTACGTTTCCTAATATTTAAAATTGAAAATATATCGATATCAGGGTTTTTAGAGATATTACCTTCTTGATAAATATTATCATTTAAGCCCAACGGAAACGGTGACTGTAAATTTTTAAAACTTAATCTTGAAACACTTACACTTTTGTATCTTCTATTATCTCCCTTTAATTTTGCATTGTATAACACAACAGTGGGTGTAAATGTAATGTATATCAGTACATGTATACTTTTGTAAGTATTAAAAGGAAATTGTCAGTGTCTATCCGGAAGACAAAACCCGCATTGTCGTCATAAGTTAAATTATCACATATGGGCATGATCTATTACATAGACGTGAACTTTATGGTGACTAACTTGGATACTATCTCGAACTGCTATGTCTGCACCAGTCATTGGGCAATTTGTGCCAGCAGTGCAAAACTTGATACACATTTTTATTAAGATTGTTTGTTTCACTTGTTTGTGGCAACTAACTCCTTTAAACTTTTATAACTAAAAGTCACCTAAATGTGTTTGATAATATCTAACCCGAGCAATTTTCGAGGCATCGGATTTTACAATCGTGCGATCATACATTGTTGAGAATGACGGAAAGGTGACATTACGACATATTTTTATTTTATGCTTTTCAGTGAAATACTGAAATATATCAGTGAAATAAAATTGGTATTTCACTGTTTCAAAGCAGTGAAAATATCATTTTTATTTTCACTGTTTTTGCCGAACTACTTTTTAACCACATTCTAAACAAAAGTCCCTTATTTTCACACCTAGGATCTCCAGCTCGTCCTCCATACAAAAGTATCATACACATGATTGACAGTGAGTGATTAATTACGTTAAAATACTTAGCTTTATCAAATTTCTCACCTATGAGATACATATTTCCTCTCATTTATCGGTGATAGAACATTAAATAAAATTATATTTTTGAAATAAACATAGGGTTGTTGGTATTCATTTTCTTAGTTAGATCATTTTCTATCCATTTATAGCAATTTTAAACAAAGATTTGAGAAAAAGTTTATTTTCATTTTTTTTCACCAAATTGAACATCCAATTTTCACAGTAATTTCTTACATGTAATATTTGTATGATCATGGTCTGAAACCTTTAAGTTACCTATAAAAAATGGAATACTACCTCTACAATCGCTCATTATTCACAAGTGCATTAAATTGTGACAAATTTTGCACTTTGGTCAGCCCTTTGCTGAGCATTTTTTAATGAATGAACAGCTGATTGATTATAACGCCACGATTCATGGTGTGACAAAGTGCAGACTTATTTAATAAAAGAAATCAATTTATGCCTATATCTAATGAACTGATGTTTCATTTTTGCTGTATGATAAAGATTGAAATGACTTCTTAAATACTTTTATCTGAAATAATCAAAATATTTTGAACTACTTTTGTTGCGTTTTCAGTAATGATGGTAGTAATCATTCTGGGGTTCTCCATGGGGAATAAGAAATACCATGCTTCCAGATTTTACCGAATATATGTAAATACGCCACTCGTGAAAATATCAATGTTTGGTGTTCACTTGTGAAATAAAATTGATATTTCACTGAAACAAACAAATATCCTCTATATATTATAGTTATTCTTTGCTGCGGACGATAAAACAAAAAACAACGAATGACAACTGCACAGTTTAAATAATAATGATCGTTCTTTCCAATCATAACTATAATGATTAATTACTCCATCATTCAAGTAAATCAAAGAAAAGAGAATTATACAAACTGTTCAAAACAGCATCACAAAAGACCAAAGCTTGGAGGTGATCGTGCTATACATTTCCGCTTCAGGGAGTAACAATGTAAGTTTTAAAAGCCGAATAATGCATTTAACATTAAATTTATACATGGAAACCCATGACTGCGAAGGTGTTATGAGATATTGGCAAGACGTAACGGTAATGATATACGCTTTTGGGGGTTGACAACACAACCGCCCTAGCAGTCTTACTGCATAGTATGTTAAATATTTCATTAAAGCGAAGCACTAAATACAAGCAAGAACAAGCAAACATGGGTAAATATTTATATACTTCGTTGTTATTTTCTTATAAATCTGAATACTTTGAGGTTCATGAACACCTAGTATGTATTGATGAAGTTGATACATGTAATTTCATTGGTCAAATCAACCGCAATACACAATTAATAGGCTATACTATTATTAAACGATATTCAAGTAAAAATTTCAGAGGTCTGTTTACACGGCTTTCCTGATTTAATGGAACGTCAACATGCACTGTCCAAACCAAAGAATGTTCGATCATTCTCTAACACAAAGTGAAAGTGTACGTTAAATCACATCTTGAAGATATATACTTCATATTAATTATAAAACCAGACCTACTCCATCTCCATTTCTTTATTTGGACTCGTCCTTTTGGTACTATTCCATTAAGTACAAGTCTTACGTTTTTTAATTTAATTGTCTGGGAAGCCATGGTATAACTAGAAGAAGTGTAGTCTAATAAGTGAGACAGGCTTGGCCTATTATCCTGGTAAATATTTAAGTATTAAGTAAAAGTATTGACACATTTTATACAGGTGTGTTTAAATAATAGAAGAATGCACTCTAGACTGTAATATTAAAACATTGTATCATAATTTAAATGAACCAAATTTCAGTGCTCAGAAAAGTGGTTTCGAATATGAAACTAGAATATTACACTCGTATTAAGAAAAACAATTCTTGTCAGACCTGTGGATACTAACCGTTTGGATGAAAAACTTTATTTTGAGGGAATTAATGTTATGGTGAAATTTATGTTATTTTATTGGTGACCCTTTTGAATTACAGCAGGACTGTAGCTGCCTTATTAGTGACCTTAATACAGCTGTTGTTTGGACATGATTTAATGACAGTCAGAATAAACGGACAATAGTAGAACAGTACGGTCAGTTAAAATTGTGATGGCATAGACAGATGATTCCAGTGTCATTTCTCTGAATAAAACAGATTTGGACAGGGCTTCAGGATTTTACAAAAGTTTGAATTAAAACTGAAACAACAACATAGATTTGTCGATACATATATTTCTGTGAGCAATCACATATGCAAATATGTTTGGAGAAAGGCCGTGGCTTTAATTCAGTAATGTATAATAATACAGATGATTTATGGCATAATGTAAACTAAAAAATCCCAAAGAAGACATTTGCGCCAGAAATTGAAGGATATCACTAGCGAAGATGCATAGAGATATGATAGACAACGCGACGTAGCAGAAACTATCGGAATAAGCTCTGGAAGATGACCTGGCAATATTGCAGAGAGTCAAGCATCTCTAGCTGAAGAGAAAGGAGGCGAAGTTGCACAACACTTTTTCTTGCAAAATAGAACAACCAAAACGGACGGACATTATCAGGCATTCCAATTATATTACTAAATATTAGAAATTGATTACATTATGCCATACCAAATGAACAGCTGTGTTTGCCCAAGGTCCATATGCCGAAGACTTTCAAAGAAGTCACAACGATAACGTACTTTGTAAAACAAACTCCGAAACAACCTTTAGCAACAACCAAGTTGCCCTTTTTATACGTAATTACAACAGACTTGTGCAAAGAAAGGGGTGGTAGCAACTCATTACCATTTGGCGTCGGTCTCGGTGCCAAGCCATTAAGTTGCGTTATTAACTTTACGACCCAAGAACAGGCTGCACTAAGCGACAGACAAAATATGAGCTGGACACGGATCCATATAGCAGGGGGATTATGATTGTTAGCATTAACAATGAACCCGGTGTTAGAGGTATGAAACAAAGATGTCCACAGTTAAACATACAATATGTATGGCCGCACTACTCATACACATTACAAACTTTTCTTCACTCCCGAACGGTACTACAAGACCAATTGGCCGGCGAGTGGAAACATCCCTGCTAAAATAAGTAGCAGCCAGTTCGAGGATCATTATTGAATGGCCGACCACTATGGTACAAAGCCCCCTCTAACTGTTTACGGGACACACTGTCCCTAACACAAATATAAGACATGGCCAATCAATGGCTAACTGCTGATTGTCATGGCCAAGCTAGTAACTGGTGAGCACACAAATACGAACTTCTTGTGGACTAATATTCACATTAAGCTCTCCTTAATATTCACTACAGTAGACAATAACTTATTGCTTTTAGTAAACAGGCTATAGATGATAGGCAACCACAGCTACTCATAAGCGACTGAAACCTGAATTAAATGTTTAAAGCCACGACGGTTTGTAAATCATATTAAGACACTTTTGTGTAATATTTATAAACGTATGTGCATACATGGTGAACGCAATTCCTTGTACACAGATGACCGAAACTTACGATGACCTATAGATGTTCTCACCAAATTTCTGTTTAACTAAGCACAAGAGTGTCCTATGAAGCATTTGTTCATCATTCACATAAAACTGATGTCTATATCACCACTTATCACTGAAGTTTTTATCGCAATTTAATGTTCTATCCACTGTTCCACTACTGTGATGAAGACATCACTCTTGCACATGTTGCAGTTTGGTATCCGTGAAACAGGTGGTGGAAATCTCTGAAATATAAACTTACAGCAGTATCTATGGTACAATGTGTATACACTAGCTGAGTTGGGAGGGAGGGGATTTTCCAAATCGAAGTGTCCACTACGATTCGTTGGGCAGAAATGGACATAATTTACCGTTAAAACCCATGGAAATCACGAAATTCCTAACAAATTTAGGAACTGTCCAAATTTTTGACGAATAACATCCGATCTTGTAACAGAAGGATTTGCTAACATGTAGACGAACTATATTCTAACTTAAAACAGAATGATTAACCACCAGAGTGGGTCATCAAAAATAACATGTATTTATTTCAATATAGAACATTATTAGTTATACGGGTTTTTGCCGTGTACATCTGGGCATGTACCCTTTTTGTATTGTATGTCGCCCGAGCCGTAAGGCGAGGGTGACATACAATACAAACAGGGTACATGTCCAGATGTACACGGCAAAAACCTGTATAACGATTATATAATACCGCAATTTAAAATTATTGCGCTATTTCACAAGAATATGTATTTTCAATAATCTTAAAATGGAGCCGTATCGATCAAATATGTACACGGATCGATTAACCAATCGGAAAGCGAGCATTTTGGTAGCGGTATTATATAAATAAATTTATGGTGAAATTTACATGCTATTTGGAATTAATTTGATTTATTGAAATTCATTAACGTGACTCTTATAATACAACAATTATCGCTTTTGTAACACAGTTATTCTCCATTTCACTGTAAAATGGAAATGCGTCGCATATAATTTGCTTCTGTAAAATGCTTGTATTACTATAGGAACTGTTATCTCGCATTTGTTCTAACAGACAAATTGGATAATTACTACATCACGGAAATAGCGAGACTTATGATTAAGATATAAATAGTCATGTTATGTGTACATGTAGGACTGTGTCCCAGCTTTATTATAAGACCACAATCATAATTGTAGGACAAGGAATGACGTACCATCGAACAGGTCCCAAATTTTGAAGGAAATCTCAAGATTCGTATCTCATGTAATATGTGGTAATGCTTTGATAAACCCTAATATATATACAATTTTTTTCCGGCACAGTTGTTGTATTTTGTACGTATATATATTTATATATATATATTCCGGCATTTTAAGAAATATATATAGAATGGATTAAATAAAACTGAGTTTTTAATGGCTTTAAAATAAAGATTTAATTAATGAAATTAACTGTGTTACGCGTTTCATGAGGGAAACGTTTTCTTCTTTATAATTTATATGATCATCAACGTTTCGGCTGACGCCTTCATCAGGATAATACATAAAGTAACAACGGACGTGACGTCAAACATTTTGACGCACGTTTAGCGGGAAATAAAGTTACATAATTAACGTGATGAAATAAGGGAGTAAATTGTACATGCTGAGTATATTGTCGGATAGCATATATACAAGATTTCTTATAGAATACTTTTTTAAACAAACGGAAATAGGAAAAAACGACAAAAACTCAGCGATTACAATTACACATGTGTACAGCAATAATAATCAGTTGATGTCAAATAAAAGCTTTGAGTTTAAACCATTTAGATATAAAGTCTTGAGCTTGTGGATCCAGAAAGTTTCCTTGCAAAAACGACCAACGGTACTCCTTACAAGATCAATAGGCATAAATGAAAAAAAAAACATTTTTACTATGATTGTCCAGATTAAAGTGTGAAGATACATAAGAAGAAAATGCTGGATCCGTGAAATTACATATATTAAACATGTGGCTGTTCATGCGCTTAGAAACAGGTTGTTTAGTTTGTCCTACATATTGTGCATTACAACGTTTACATGTAATAAAATACAAAACGTGTATAGTTTTACAATTGGTATTATGACGTAAAGCATACATTTCTCCAGTAATGTTGCTAGTAAATTCTAATTTATAACTGATATCAGCACAATGAGAACAGCCACTTGCATTACAACGCGGAGAATAATATTTATGCTCATTTTGTACTAAATATTCTGAACTTACTAAATCCTGCTGCAGATTATTTGGTCGTTGATACGCAACGATAGGTTTGTAAGTACTTTAAACTTGTTGAATTGCACTCTTTTTAGATAAATTGAGAATGTCCAAATATTTGTTAATAGTTTTGCCTATATATGACATGTGATGGGTCGTATACAACAGTAAAAGGTAAATTACTATTGCTTTCCTTTGTCAGAGTTTGTAACGCTTCATCTTTACACAACGGTAACAACTTTTCAAATGCACTGTCTTATAACTCATGCGGATAGCTTCTGTTTGTGAAATAATCGTGAAGCTCCGAAAATGATTGCCTAAAATTTTCGTCATCGGATATGATCATTCTGTAGCGTTTACTCTCACTGTATGGGATTCCGTCTTTGCACTGCTTCGGGTGACATGTATAATCAAGATATCGAAATGTGTGTCTCTCTTTCACAAAGGTGTCCGTTTCAACACTGACAGATTCTCCTTTAGATATCTTAACATCCAGAAAACGAGATTGAATCCTTTGATACTGTATGGGTAAATGTTATATTTGGGTGAACGTGTTTATGGCCTTGATTGACAACTGCAAGGACTCGAATGAGTGGCCCCAGACCATGAAAATATCATTTAAGAACCGCAACCATGACGTAGGTTTTCTTCAAATTTACCAATAAAGACGCGAAGGATGGTGCCATAGAGCTACCCATTGCCGTGCCCATTTTCTGGAGATATTATTCGCCATCCAATTTGAAATGATTATTTTCTTATACAAGTTTCATTTAAGCCGCAATTACACCACGTTTTAATGTGCCCTGACAAACTTTTTCTATGAGACATTTTCACGCATTTACACCGTCGTCGTGAGGTATATTTGTGTATAGAGATGAAACGTCCAGTGTCACTAAATACGTGTTTTACTCCTGAACTACATGTATATTGATACATTTGTGTAGTGTCTATTATGCATGAGGGCAGAGCGGTTACATGTGGCTGAGGAAGGTGGTCTACATATTTTGAAATCTGCTCTGTCTGCAAATTGCACCCAGAAACTATGGGTCTCCCGGGATTTTGTATAGGTAGATTACTGTCAGGTTTCTTTGGTTTTTAAGGTAACATACAGAAAACCGGCGTTCTAGCCTCTCCTGGAAACAAATCAAATACGTCCGTGAAATAACGGTTGGATTGCTCCATTCTGTCGATACAAGTTGATATATTTTGTTTTATGGAATTCATAGGATCCTTTGTAAGTTTCTGGTAATTTTGGTCATCATTTGACTGCCTAAGTACTTCATTTCTGTAATATTCCGTATTCATTATCACAATAGTATTAGATTTGTCAGCTTTTTTGATAACTACATTGTATAGTTATATCATGCGATAATATTTTAAGTGAGTTCAGTTCAGTCTTTGTTATGTAACTGTATATTTTACCACTTCTGTGCGCCTGCAGTAGCTTCTCAGTTACGGCAGTAATGTAGAAATCTAAATACATATTGCGTTCAGAAGGAGGAATGAAAGAATATTCCGTTTTGTTCAAGAATGGCAAATCTTTGTAGTTTTCAGTGCTGTTTTCGTCGTTTTTACCATTAGTTTTGTTTTCTGAATACTGAGCAGCAAAATATTCCTTAAATCTGAGTCTTCGTGTAAATAAAAATATATCTTCAGCTAGCTTAATTCTATCGTGAGATTTAGATTTAATCCTTTACCTAAGAGTATATAGTCATCATCACTGAATTGCTTTGAAGATAAATTTTATACCATCTGTTTTCCTTTTTGTATCTTTTGTAGCCTCCTTTTTGCTTAACGCCACGTTTTCATGTCGGAAACACGAATGAAGCGCCTTTGTTTTTTTCTCTTCGGTTTGTTGGTCGCTCTTAGAGGGCTGTCATTGCTGTTACCGCTTTCAAAAGGTTTTCCACTGTCGCCCTGTTCTCCACGGCCTCTGCATAGGTCTTGTTTGAGCCTGGGACTTTGTCGCGGTTTTTTTTATTATGGTTCGACATAAGTATTTGTGAGGAAGATTCAGAGGACAAGGAATGACGTAACAGGATATGGTAGACCAATGAGCGTGCGCAAAATTTTTTACCACATGTCGTATGTTGTATTCATTTTATAAGCCCTATGATAAAGATATATAGGAGACGTGTATACGAAGGTGTATGTCCTAGCTACATATGTAACTTTGGACATCAAAATTATAGGACGAGGAATGAAGAAACAGGTTAGACCATTGATCGCGAGCCGGATTTTGCAAAAGAACACAGCAGGACATAACTATCCTTGCAGTTCAATATGAATTTGCTTGTCGCATTCAATTTTACTTTTCGTTTTGCTTCAGAGCCCTTCTGTTTATAGTATAGTTCAGTACTTTATAAAATAATCATTGTCGTATGATACTATTTCCTGGTTCAGGTAGGTATGTGTTGGTATGAATTACAAAAATTGTTTATGTGACTTAAACAAAGAATTATTCAGCTAAACTGCTGCAAAGATCGCACCTGTAGAGTCAAAATGTATTATCTAAGCCCATTACATATTTGTACCCATTATTATACAAGAATGAGTTTTTTAAATTGATTTTACTATTGATTTTAATAATTTCTCCATTTTATGATTTTCCTTGTTGGTCTACTATTTACATCATCTCATTTTATGGTCACTTTAAGTTTTCAAATCCAAGGCAAAAACATTCAAACTAACACAAAAACCTCCTTTTAGTCTGTATCATATAGAGAATATTAGGTTACTTTCTTAGTGTGGTTGAATTTATTAGGCGAGTTGGAGAAGGTTTATACGGCGAGGCTCTGCAGAGCCGTAGAAACATTTCGGAGACGAGCCTAATAAATTTAATCACACTAAGACGGTAACCTAATATTCTTTTATCCTACCTTTTACATAAAAAATATCTTTTTCGATTTTTTCATTAATTAAGATTAAATTCCAGCTTTAAAACTGTCGCTTTGACGCGTATGAATACATTACGTCACAACCCAGTTACACATTTATTTCGATCAAGTTAATACACTACACAAACACGTCCGTGTTAGACTGAAGTGAAACAACATGCAGCAAAAATAAAACTTAAAAAGCTCAACACCTAAAACTGTTATTTTAAGCTATTCTAAACTGAATGAGATAACTTTACTGGTATGCTTTATTATTCTGCTACTGTGCTAGTCATATAAGTGACGTCAGTCAATACAACATGTGTCATGAACAGTGATGACGTGAAATATTCACTAAAAATACCGGATTTTAAAGCTTGTTAGCCATTCAGGTGATAACCACGATTACAGGGGGTCGGACGTAAACGATGTATCTCGGGGCTTTAAGCGAGAATTTGATGTAGTTCTGGTCAAAATGGCGGAAATTTAATGTTTATTTTGGGAGACGGATAAGAAAATTGGTAAGGAAATGTTTATTTTTAGTTTGATCGAACTGTTATCATGCCCTTTGTATAGCCAC